>JANRMT010062794.1:5454151-5520521 GCA_026402145.1 Polypterus bichir lapradei
TGTATGTATGTATGTATGTATGTATGTATGTATGTATGTATGTATGTGTGTATTATTGTGTATGTGTGTATTTAAAAGAATAGTATACTATATGTACATATGTTTACACAGTACAAGTAAATGTGCTGGATTTTGTGCGGTGTAATGCTGAGTAACCTGCTTTCTCTAAATGTATTGTGAATCTCTGTCTAATCTAAATGAGTACTCGGTTTGGCAATAGTTGGCTACATCCCAAATAGAGTGGCCTAAAATGAGCAGATCAACATGGACTAAAGGATCAAAAAAACGATTTACACAGGTGACTGTTTGTGTAGTAGTTTAGGAAAAGAAAATATCCCACGTTAAGTCCAGCTGTAATGTGCAGACAACGGTTTTTGAGTTGGAATATATGGCTCAAGCTAAAATTAGAGTAGGACTCCTCTCCATTCACCCATGCAATTGGAATTTCAGCAACCAGCAACAGTACTATCCATTATGCAGAGAGACCTTTATTCATATTTGAAGCAAATGCCCATCTGCTTATTCTGCTACAGATTGCATATGTTGCAAGGTAGGAATCTTCCACAGCCAGGGTGCCATCATAACACAGGGCACACCCATAACCACATAAAGGCAACACTTGACCTAACCTTCTTATTATTGTAATCTTCATTGGAGGAAGATCTCTTGTGAACATGGGGTAAACATACAAACCTGCAAACAAAATTAACCAGCCTGGTGTTCAAATCATGAAGTGTGGAGCAATGAAGCAGCAGGGCCCACCACTATGCCACAGTGATGCTGTACTTTAGTGACTTCAATATTTAACTTTTAGTGCCAGCAACATATGGAAATATAAAATCATCAAGTTTAAAATAGTATCCATAGTTTAGATGAAAAGAAAGAGTGATTCTCCTCTGTTGTCTTTTTGAGTACAAGCCCATGAAAATCCTTAAGATGTTAGGGATGCTTGTGTGTTTTAATTAATCAGAAAGACTAACATAAACATAAGGGTTTGGTTTAGCTGTATGGACAGAACAGTTGATGTAATTGTGGAAATGTAAGGGCCACATTTAGGACCAAGTAAGATAGCAAAAGATCCATGAAACTTCAAGGGCAGTTGATTAACAAGTTAGGAGGAGTGTGTATATCAAAACTGTGGCTCTTTGTGAGGTCTTGTGGGACTAGCTAGGGAGCTTTAGAGATGTCTTTCTCTCCATGTTTGTGTATTGTATGTTCTGCATTGTTGTGTTCAAGAGAGAAAATTAAGTATTTCTAACCAAACAATAGTATTTGAAAATTTGACATGTATTTAATTCCTTTTTATCGAGTTTGCTTTTTTTAACCTCCTTAGCATTGCATTTTATTTCAAAAAACATGTAAAAAATGTTGCTTTTTTTGGCATGAAAAATTACATTTTTATTAAATTTCAAAAGAATAATAATAATACAAATAATAATAAGGTTGAATAAAAATAAGAATATGAAATGAACAATAATAAAAATAATAATGATACTACTAATTATGCTAAAATAGTATATAATCTCAAAATGAGTCCTTTGTGTGGTAAATCGCAGTGAAAGACACAATCTTACGTCACAGTTGGGACAATAATAGCATGTTTCTTTTTGGATTTTCTTTCCAGATTTATCAGTTTTTAAACCGCACACTGCACAGGTACAAGTTGGATTCTGTTTTTTTTTTTTTCTTTTCTGTTGTAGGTATATAATCAATAAAATGTCTACCAATTAAGGCACTCTAGATTGATACGTGATGTGCTCAGTCGACTGCATCTCTTTAGTGGTAGTGTGGATTGTGGACATGTGGCAATGATTTGTTCTGTAAGCTGGCATGTAAAGTTTGTATGAGATACGGTTTTGCCAGCTTTTTGTTTGTATAAGACGAATGCGTTCCAAATGCACGCTCCACCAGATGACAAAACATCTTTTTGTAGTACTTCTGTTGTTGCCTCCGCGTAATGGGACAGTCAATTGTTGATTCACACCGACCATCGTGCTGTTGTAGTCGACCACAGTACAAGGCTTCATAACCTGCCTGTTTCCTTTTCCCTGTACAGTGACTGTAGCTGCATTATGTACAGTGCTAAGAATACAAACGGCTTGCATGTCCTTCCGTTTCAGCACACGCACTTTACTCTTTGGCCAAGCTACTAATGCACCTCACTGTAATTTAGCTCTGTCAAAGTCTTTGCAGCAAGATGTCAAATAGCTCTGGCAAAGTATAAAAATTGTCCATGGTTAAACTGTAACATTGATCCAACAGAGCAACTATCAGAGTCAGCACCAATGACGTAGCAATGCTATACTGATTGTATTTTGGATCAAACATGGTCCCTTTCCCTTTATACAGAATTAAATTCCAAATGTATTCTGTTTTAGATTCATTAGGCTCGTAAAGCTTTAGTATACTAAATTTGGCTCTTTTTTTGACAGTGATGCACTGTATCCATGACAGTCTGCCCTTATAAGCCATGAGACTTTCATTGATGCTGACATCACAGTCCAGAATGTAAACCCTCCGAAATTTTACTACAATGGCCTGGTATATCTCCCAAATTTTCTTTGCTTTGGGCGCTGGATTGGTATTCTCATCAAAGTCTTCATTGTTGGTAAAGTGCAGATATTTCATAATTAATGAAAACCTAGACTCTGACATAACTTCTCCAAAGAATGTCAGCACTGGCAGCACTTTTACAGCCCGAGTAATTCTTGGTTCTAACACTTATGCAAGATGCATCTGTGCAGTTGCCTGAGTGACAGACACTCAGGACTAACACTTTTAACATGGTTTTTGCAGCCCAGGGAACAATCGGGTCTGACACAAGGGAGATTAATAAAGATGCATTTATATTATAAGTTTGTGCATTTGGTACATTTCAAAGTGCTGAGACTAAGGATCTGCGCTGGTATCTTGAAGGTTGCCGGTTCGAATCCCCGTCACTGCCAAAAGAGATCCTACTCTGCTGGGCCCTTGAGCAAGGCCCTTAACCTGCAATTGCTCCAGGGGCGCTGTACAATGGCTGACCCTGCGCTCTGATCCCCAGGGCTATGTGAAAACTAACAAATTCCTAATACAAGAAATTTATATAAAGCGACATAAAGAACAAACAAAAAAAAAATGATAATGTACCTTAAAAAGATAAATACAGATATTATAAAATGTGATACTTAATTATTATTGAAAAAATATCCATACATTTAAAAGTATACAGAACAACTTAAAAGTGGTTAAACCATATCAGATCCATCCCATAAATGCTGATGTAATTGAGTCATTCACTTAGTTTTACAATATCTGTGGTCATATGGCAGTGGAGGAAAAGAGAAAAATAAAAACTCAAGAAAAAAAGATCTTGAAAATATACCTTGTGATATTGTATAGTCTCGAGTATTGTAGTTCAAGAAAGCAGGGATTTATTAAGCAAAGCCAGATGGCTGCCCAGGTCCTCTTGGGTATTATATAATATACTAAACACACCAAATCATGGAGGAGTTATAATGCTACAGTCAATGTAGAGGTATTGTCTTATGGCCGATGATGTGTTCCATAGGGTTGCTGGGAAACTTTTTGATTATGGCGCATATAAATCCAAATTAGTTACCAGATTTTGCATTTTTTTTCTGTGATGATAAATTTCAAGTCTGAAATAAAAATAAAGTAGGAGGACCAAATCCCTTTATAAGGAAATTAATGTGAGAACCATACACTGACCATACACCAAGGGGTGTCCAGTTACAGTATCTAGTCCTGGCTAGTCACAGAAAAGTGTGTCAATTATTGCATGTCTCCTTTAATGGTAGGCAATTGTCAAGTTCTTTTGCCTCTCTAACAGCCGAATGGTAATAAGTCTTTTTTTTTTTTTTTTTTGTTTTAATTTCATTTCCGTGAATTACCTTGGATGCCACTCTAGCTGTCAGCAGGATTTGTTGAATTCCTGCGCTGTGCATTTTAGGGATAACAGAGTAATGAATAATAATTGTCTCCACTCTGAGCCATAACGAGCAAAGGAAGACGCAGCCAGATTTGAATTATCTTTAGAAAATCCATCATGGAGGATTATGTCAGGTTCTATGAACACAATGTCTCAATTAACATATTAAAATGGCACAACAGATGGCATGGAAAAATATTGTAATGCATTGAAAACAAAGAGCTGAATACTTGATGTAGTAAGAAAAAAAAAAAAAGAAAAATGCAACTGTAGCTGCGCTATAGAAGGTGTTACAATCTCCTGAGATGGCTAGAGCATACATCTTACTTGTCTGGACTGACAGACACCACTTAAATACTGTTACTAGCAAATGAATAAATGGGTGTTCATATCCATGATGAAAAGCAGCAACTTTATATGATTAAGCGCTTCTGATGGTCTTTCTGAAATGCCTTCTTAAGGCAAAGAGCAAATGTTCTAACCATTTGGATATTGTAGCGTTGGAGAGTAGAAAGTCGTGAAGTAAAAACCAAAGGAAAGGGATTTATACTGTAGATCCATGTATAAAAGCGTGAATAGTCAGGAGATGGGAATCCAAACCTGAGCAACAGTAAATGTGTCCCAAGAGTCTAATGGTAAGTCTGGCAGCAACTGATGATCCAGTAAGCAACCAAAAGTCTGGAGCTGGCTGGTACTTCTACAGAAATTAAGATAGGACCTGCAGAAAAAAGAATGCCAGAGAATATCAAGAGAGCCATATTCCAGTGGTAATGAAGGGGCTTATAATGAATATGCTACACATGGACTTTGTAAAGTGTGAAGCCATGAACTTGAGGCGTAAATTATCAGGGACCCTCTGGATTGTTTGTTCAGACAGATGGAAATCAGGTAACAGTTAAGTAAGTAAGGAATGAGGGATGTGCTAGTAAAGAAGGCAGAACCTAAAGTAACCTACCAGTCGGGAGTTAAATAATTGAAAAGTTGTAGAGTCTCCAGAGTACAAGTAAGCAAGCAAAAACTGTTGTGTACATTTAGATCCCAACCAACAGCCATGTTTGCCAAACAATATTTAGAAAGTGAAAAGTATGCTCTCATAATCACAGAAACTGAGCAGCAGACAAAGGTATAAAGGTATTTAGTCAGGATAAATTTGGATAGCAAAGTAGGAAATCTGTGGGTCATCAGTAGACTTCCATTAGGTTTAGGTACAGCCAGTGGATAAGAAAAGGCATGTAGCCTCCCAAAAGGTAAAAAAAAATAATAAAATATATTACTAGCTAGTTTAAACCAAGAGATCCAAGGACCATCTATCCTGCCCAAAGCACCTTTTAGTCAGGTTGTTGAATTAGGAAGTTTGTTCATCCTAATGAAGTTTGTGTGTGCTTTTATGAATCTGCATCGTAAGATTTGTTTAGGGCTTTGTTCAATTTGTTTCATCTGTGAGGAAAGCTGATGAAATTACTTGAATGGCAAATGCTTGTGAATATGAAGTGAAGCTTGTCTCTGTTAAGCTTGGCCCTTGGCACACCTCTCGCTTGCTGTCACAGAGTGACATCGATTGTTGAACTTTTGCCTAAAGCCCTTTATAAGTTTAATTGCCTTACTGTGTAAGCGGCCTCTTGACATGATTGTTGTTCTGGTACTTTTTGTTTCCCTATTCAAAAGGATTCTTGTGGTTGTCACTAGTAATTTGTTTTATGATCAAGCCTTTGCCTAGTCCTTTTTGGCCTGTTTTTGACCTTTACATTTTTTTTTATCTTTTTTTTCCAGATTTTCTTTACCTGAGGACACAAAATGTTGAGAGAAATGCATTTCCCATCCTCTCTCTCTGCCTTTTTGTTTTTTTGTCTCTGTTTTCACCTTCTTTTCCATACATAAATTCTTAAGTAGCATATCTATCTGTTTGTCTATCCCCACTCATTGTCTGTCTGTCTTGAAATCAAAACACAGCCAGTAATCCCATTTAATGTCATTAGGTTAAAGGGCAAAGAAAATTAGTACATGTGAGTGCAAAACGGAAGCCATATGACCAATTAGCAAAAAAGCAAGCCGAGGAATCGATCCTTCAACCTAAGGAACTTGTCCTGAGTTGAATGCCCACTTCCAGTGGCTTCAATATTTTTGTAGTTCCAATGAGAAAGGGGTGGGGCTTCATGTCAGAAGCAGAATCTGGGACACTTGAATATCTGGCTGGCGAGTGCCTGATCTGGGAATGGAAAATGAAAAGGTGTTGATGACCGCACTCGCTCTCGGCTTGGAGAGGTGTCACTTGCTTTTGGGAATCTATTGCTCAACTGGGCACTGTATTCAATTATATTAACTGAAGGGAGGGTCTCTGGCTAGCAGCCTTCTTTCAATATACATAGGAGTCCTTGAGGCTGTCGCATATAATAACTTAAAAGGAGAAAAACTTGTGAAGGTCTTTGGCGCCTCTCACAATGCAAACAAAATGATGTGGAGGAGCTGGTCATAGTCTCTTCAGTCCCCTTATATGACTTTTTTGAACATCTGCTTTAGTGTTTGGTTGAAACGCTGTATCAACCCATCTGCCTGCACAGATGTCTTAAGATTAATTGTAAGGAGCTAGCAACTTCCTTGAACATATCCGAAGTAAAGGGTGTCCCTTGGTCTGTCAGGACTTCTTTAGGGATCCCAAAATGTGCAAAGACCCTACCGGTTTCTTGGAAATAGCTTTTGCATTAGCCTATATCATTAGAATGGCCTTTGGATATTGGGTAGTATAGTCTGCAAGCATAAGGATGTACTTGTGCCCTTGAGGTGGACTGTTAGAAGGGTACAAAGAAATCCATCTGAAAGCATAATGGGCTTACTAACTAAAGGAGCTTGTTGTCTTTATGGAATTTTCCATGGGATAAAACGTTTACTCGGGGCCAATAGAATTGTTTTGATTCTGTGGTGTGGTGTTGTTTTTTTTTTTTTTTTTTTGGTGGTGTAGAATCACCAAAATGGTATATAATCAGTGGTTTGCTGGCCAATTACTGATATTGCAGCTTTCTGGGAAATATTCAATTAATCATTGTTCCATTGCTCTACCTTAAATGAAGTAGGCAGTATCCTATACTGAAACTGCAGTGTTTGGCACTTTCTCCTTGGGGACATCAAGGTGTATAATGTTGCAATGCTGGTGTCTCACAATTCTGTGTCACTACACTGGATAGCCAGCCAAACCCTTACCTGGTCTCTTGCATGGCATGACAACATCTTGAGACAAGTTTCCCACATCTACTGCCAGGCTCTGCATTTGTTTAGTTTCTTAGAGTCTCATTTAAACCACCACCCTCACAACTTGAGTAACACCCTGAAAGAAGATAGAACACATAGTAGTGTTACACCATCAAGTTTCTCTGTTGCAAAAAAGCACATTGGCTAGCAACAAGAGTTGTGTTTCTGCCAGAATCAAGTAAAGCGAGACAGTGATGCCCAGTTTACTAATACAGGAATTGCAGTAACAGAGAGAAGGAGAGGGTCAAGCAAGGTCACAGCATAGTTCCATGCGGCTGTGTGCCCATCTGCACTCCTTCTGCTTGTATTTGGAGTTGTTGGATCTGCTCCTTGATTTTCCAGATGACATCTCCTAGGTCTGGTTGGCTTTGCTGTTGCTATACAACCTATCCGGCCGACTCCACCACTGAAATCAAAAGAAGAAACAAACAAATGTAAAAACGGTTTTGGTTTCAGTCGGTAACCCCTTTTAATATTGTTAGGTATATGAGCATGCAAAATGAAAGGTATACAGCCAAATGAAACAAAAGCAAGGCAATGGATTATTCCTTACACTTGAAATGCTGGCCCAAAATTTAATGCCCACTCCCAGTGCCTTTCAGATCTTTATAGTACTGATCTGGAAAGAGTAGGGCTTCATTGTTGAAGCTGGGTCACTTCTCATCTGGCCAGTGAGTGTCTGAACTGTGGATAGAAAATAAGAAGGACGTAATGACATTGTTCCCTCTGTGTTCAAGGTGGTATTTCTTTTGTTTTTAGAACCTTGCTGTCTCTAGCACATGTGCTTGACAGTCTGTATATGCAATTCCAAAGTCATGGGTCAACATTGGGTACAAAGTAGAAACTTACATTGTGTAAGATAACAGTTAATTGCAGGGCACAGCCATGTACACACCTATACTCACTCATTTCTAGCCAATTTACAGTTATCATTCAACCTAACAGCTCTTAGAAAAATGAAAGAAAACCTGGAGTATATGGAGAATTATAACATTTACTTTTCTTCTTCTTCTTTTGGCTTCTCCCATTAGGGGATCCGGATCATTTTCCATATCTTTCTGTCCTCTGTATCTTGTTCCGTTACACCATCACCTGCATGTCCTTTCTCACCACACCCATAAACCTCCTCTTAGGCCTTCCACTTTTCCTCTTACCTGGCAGCTCTATCTTTAACATCCTTCTTCCAATATACTCAGCATCTCTCCGCTGCACATGTCCAAACCAATGCAATCTCGCCTCTCTGACTTTGTCTTTCAACCGTCCAACTTGAGCAGACCCTCTAATGTACTCATTTCTAATCCTATCCATCCTCGTCACACCCAATGCAAATCTTAGCATCTTTATCTCTGCCACCTCCAGCTCTGTCTCTTGCTTTCTGGTCAGTGCCACCGTCTCCAACCCATATAACATTGCTGGTCTCCCTACCGTCCTGTAGACCTTCCCTTTCACTCTTGCTGATACCTGTCTGTCGCAAATCACTCCGAAAACTCTTCTCCACCCATTCCACCCTGCCTGCACTCTCTTTTTTCACCTCTATTCCACAATCCCCATTACTCTGTACTGTTGATCCCAAGTATATAAACTCAAACATCTTTGCCAACTGTACTCCTTGCATCCTCACCATTCCACTGACGTCCCTCTCATTTACACACATGTATTCTGTCTTGTTCCTACTGACATTCATTCCTCTCCTCTAGAGCATATCTCCACCTCTCCAGGGTCTCCTCAACCTGCTTCCTACTATCACTACAGATCTACAGATCACAATGTCAACCAGTCCATCACCATTGCAAATAAAGGGCTCAGAGCTGATCCCTGATGCATTCCCAACTCCACCTTGAATGCATCCATCACTCCTACCGCAGACATCACCAGTGTCACACTTCCCTCGTACATATCCTGTACCACTCTTACGTACTTCTGTGCCAGTCCCGACTTATCCATACAATACCATAGTTCCTCTCGAGGCACCCTGTCATATGCTTTCCCCAGGTCCACAAAGACGCAATGCAACTCCTTCTTACCTTCTCTGTACTTCTCTCTCAACGCCCTCGGAGCAAACATCGCATCTGTGGTGCTCTTTCTTGGCATGAAACCATACTGCTGCTCACTAATCATCACCTCACTTCTTAACCTAGCTTCCACTACTCTTTCCCATAAGTTACTACAGTCCTACACATCCCCCTTATCTATACTAATAAAAGGCAAAGCCCTCACTGACTGACTGACTCACTGACTCACTCACTCATCACTAATTCTCCAACTTCCCGTGTACGTAGAAGGCTGAAATTTGGCAGGCTCATTCCTTACAGCTTACTTACAAAAGTTAAGCAGGTTTCATTTCGAAATTCTACACGTAACGGTCATAACGGTCGACAACGCCTGCCATGTTGAACTTTCTTATTTTTGGCCCCATCTTTACGAAATTTGCTAGGCGGCTTCCCTGCGCTAACCGAAATTGATGTACGTACTTATTTCGGTGGTATGACGCCACTGTCAGCCGCCATATTGAACTTTCCAACGTCACTAATTCTCCAACTTCCCGTGTAGGTAGAAGGCTGACCCCATCTTCATGAAATTTGGTAGGCGGCTTCCCTGCGCTAACTGAAACCAATGTACGTACTTATTTCGGTGGTATGACGCCACTGTCGGACGCCATATTGAACTTTCCAACGTCACTAATTCTCCAACTTCCCATGTAGGTAGAAGGCTGAAATTTGGCAGGCTCATTCCTTACAGCTTACTTACAAAAGTTAAGCAGGTTTCATTTCGAAATTCTATGCGTTCTATGTCCATAGCCTGCAGCTCGGTCACCGTGTGAGGCGGCGTTGGGCCCCCCATCCCAACGCCTCCCACGTTGTTGACTGCCTGCCTATATAAGGCCGTCCGTCGCTCCAGTCTCTACATTCCCTTCCTTGCTTCGCAACGGGATTCACGTCTCCCTGCTGATAACTACAGCCTTTTTATTTAATCCACGGCTTCTCCGCTGTTTTATTGTTCGTTTATTACAATTATAGTTATTGTGTAGGTATTTTAGACTTCCTTTACATTGTTCAGGTACCCATTTCCTATATCGTTTCAACCATACCCCTATTAACATGTCTATCGAGGTGATCACCATTGATCAAAGAACTGTCACTTACCAAGTGGTTTCCATGCCCGGAGATGGCACCTGCCTTTTCCATTCTCTTTGTTACATATTGCACGGCCATATCAGGCTCACTCTTGATATCCGGAGGAACATTGTGTCTTGTGTATTGAATGACTGGGACAGGTTCAAGGTGAGGACTGATGACGGTACAGGAGATAATTATACTACACCGGAGCACTATAAGAGTGGGATGCTTAAGCCCTTCACCTATGGTTCTGCATGTGAGTTGATGGCTGCTGCTGAATTGTTCGGCTGTCGCTTTCAAGTGTACCGAAATGGCCAAATATTTTACACCTTTCGACAACCGCCAATGCCTCTTAAACATCTTAGATTCACAGGTGACGATTTGAGTAGTGGACACTTTGATGTTTATGAATGTTTAAACTCTCAAAAGCTGGATGTGAAGTTATCGATGAAACCGGTTGTATGCTTACAACGCTCGACAGATGCCGAATGTCACTTCAACACAAGTCCTGCAAATACTGTCGTAACTGAAACAAACCATGAAACTCAAACCGATTATGACAGCAGCAATCCAAGCTGTGAGATTTGAAACAAGATTACTTTTCACATGGCCAACTGTACGTTGCATGCTCAAGAGTAAGCTCAGCACACAGCTTGGTCATATTACAACCGGAGGGCCGAACTGACAATGTGGTATACAAAGAGGTCCTTAACAAATAATTATTGGTATATTTTCCCTCAGTTTAAAAAGGTTTAATTTTCTTCTTAATAAAAATTTTAAGGCAGTACTTCGCCGCTGCAAAGCGCGGGTATTTTGCTAGTTCTTAAATATCAGCACCAGTACACTTCTTCTCCACTCCTCAGGCATCCTCTCACTTTCCAAGATTCCATTAAACAATCTGGTTAAAAACTCCACTGCCATCTCTACTAAACACCTCCATGCTTCCACAGGTATGTCATCTGGACCAACAGCCTTTCCATTCTTCATCCTCTTCATAGCTGTCCTTACTTCCTCCTTGCTAATCTGTTGCACTTCCTGATTCACTATCTCCACATCATCCAACCTTCTGTCTCTCTCGTTCTCTTCATTCATCAGCCTCTCAATGTACTCTTTCCATCTGCTCAACCCACTCTCCTCGCTTGTGAGTATGTTTCCATCTTTATCCTTTATCACCCTAACATGCTGTATATCTTTCCCAGCTCTGTCCCTCTGTCTAGCCAATCGATACAGGTCATTTTCTCCCTCCTTAGTGTTCAACCTCTTATACAACTCATCATACGCCTTTTCTTAAGCCTTCGCCACCTCTCTCTTCACCTTGCGCCTTATCTGTTTGTACTCTTGTCTACTTTCTGCATCTCTGACTACCCCACTTCTTCTTCACCATCCTTTCCCTCTGTATTACTCTCTTGTACTTCCCTATTCCACCACCAGGTTTCCTTTTCCTCCTTCCTCTGTCCAGATGTCACACCAAGCAGCCTTCTTGCTGTCACCCTTACTACATCTGCTGTAGTTGCCCAACTGTCTGGTAACTCTTCACTGCCACCCAGTGCCTGTCTCATCTTCTCCCTAAACTCAACCTTGCAGTCTTCATTTTTCAGCTTCCACCATTTGATCCTTGGCTCTGCCCTCACTCTCTTCCTCTTCTTGATCTCCAACGTCATCCTACAGACCACCATCCTATGCTGCCTAACTACACTTTCCCCCTGCCACCACTTTGCAGTCTTTAATCTCCTTCAGATTGACTCTTCTGCATAGAATATAATCTACGTGTGTGTCTTTTTCCACTCTTGTACGTCACCCCGTGTTCCTCCCTTTTAAAATATGTATTTACCATAGCCATGTCCATCCTTTTGGCAAAATCCACTATCATCTGACCTTCTTCATTCCTCACCTTAACACCTTCCCTACCCATCGAATCCTCATCTCCTCTGTTCCCTTCACCAACATGTCCATTGAAATCTGCTCGAATCACCACTTTCTGTCCCTTGGGCACATTGTTCATCACTTCATCCAACTCACTCCAAAAATCTTCTTTTTCATCCATCATACACCCAACATCATCATCACACCTCCAATTTCCAGCTTCATAATCATTACTTTGTCTGACACTCCTTTCACCTCTAAAACACTCTTGATATACCGTCCCTTCAGAATAACCCCTACCCCATTTCTCCTCCCATCCATACCATGATAGAACAGTTTGAATCCATCTCTAATCCACCTGGTCTTACTCCCCTTCTATTTAGTCTCTTGAACACACCATATATCAACCTTCCTTCTCTACATCATATCTGCTAACTCTCTCCCCTTACCAGTCATACTGCCAGCATTCAAAGTTCCTAATCTCAGTTCCACTCACTTTACCTTCTTCCTTTCCTCCTGCCTCTGGACACTTCTCCCCCCTCTTCTTTTCCTTCTTTGGCCAACAGTAGCCCAATTTCCATCAGCACCCTGTTGGCTAACAGTACTGGTGGTGGTCGTTGTTAACCCGGGGCTTGACCGATCTGGTATGGAAATTTGTATTATTGTCCGCATATAGATTTGGCAAAATTTTACACTGGATGCCCTTCCTGACATAACCCTCCCTATTTATCCGGGCTTGGGAACGGTCCGATGGTTTGTGCATCCCCTGTGGTTGGGTTTATAACATTTATTTTTCTAATCTCCTGGAATAATTCTGGATATGAAGAGATACCAGTTTATTACAAAATTTATGAATCAGATTGGCACAGTGATTCAGTGGTTAGCATCATTAATTATTGGCTCAAAGGGCTTGATTTGATCCCTGGCTTGGGCACAATTTTTGTGGAGTTTGTTTTTCTCTGGCACTGTGAACTCAGGCTCTCCAACATCCTGAGATGGAGTTTGCGGTTTTTGAAGCTAAATGATTGACCTAACATGTATGTCTTGGTGTTGAGCTGTCATTATATGTAAAACACTTCATATAGTGTGGTGGCACATTTGTTCAGTGGTTATGGTAGTGCTGTTTTAAACTCAATTACAGTATTGTTTTACAACTACAGTTTTTGTTCTATTACCAGGTTGGTTAATATTTATATAGAGTTTGCCCAATTGTTTGGTTGGGATACCTTTTGGGCTCTGCAGTTTATAGGTGCTGGTCATAAAATTAGAATATCATGACAAAGTTGATTTATTTCAGTAATTCCATTCAAAAAGTGAAACTTGTATATTAGATTCATTCATTACACACAGACTGATGTATTTCAAACGTTTATTTCTTTTAATTTTGATGATTATAACTGACAACTAATGAAAGTCCCAAATTCAGTATCTCGGAAAATTAGAATATTGTGAAAAGGTTCAATATTGAAGACACCTGGTGCCACACTCTAATCAGCTAATTAACTCAAAACACCTGCAAAAGCCTTTAAATGGTCTCTCAGTCTAGTTCTGTAAGCTACACAATCATGGGGAAGACTGCTGACTTGACAGTTGTCTAAAAGACGACCATTGACACCTTGCACAAGGAGGGCAAGACACAAAAGGTCATTGCTAAAGAGGCTGGCTGTTCACAGAGCTCTGTGTCCAAGCACATTAATAGAGAGGCGAAGGGAAGGACAAGATGTGGTAGAAAAAAGTGTACAAGCAATAGGGATAACCGCACCCTGGAGAGGATTGTGAAACAAAACCCATTCAAAACTGTGGGGGAGATTCACAAAGAGTGGACTGCAGCTGGAGTCAGTGCTTCAAGAACCACCACGCACAGACGTATGCAAGACATGGGTTTCAGCTGTCTCATTCCTTGTGTCAAGCTACTCTTGAACAAAAGACAGCATCAGAAGCGTTTCGCCTTGACTAAAGACAAAAATGACTACACTGCTGCTGAGTGGTCCAAAGTTATGTTCTCTGATGAAAGTAAATTTTGCATTTCCTTTGGAAATCAAGGTCCCAGAGTCTGGAGGAAGAGAGGAGAGGCACAGAATCCATGTTGCTTTAGGTCCAGTGTAAAGTTTCCACAGTCAGTGATGGTTTGGGGTGCCATGTCATCTGCTGGTGTTGGTCCATTGTGTTTTCTGAGGTCCAAGGTCAACGCAGCCGTCCACCAGGAAGTTTTAGAGCACTTCATGCTTCCTGCTGCTGACGAACTTTATGGAGATACAGATTTCATTTTCCAACAGGACCTGGCACCTGCACACAGTGCCAAAGCTACCAGTACCTGGTTTAAGGACCATGGTATCCCTGTTCTTGATTGGCCAGTAAACTCTCCTGACCTTAACCCCATAGAAAATCTATGGGGTATTGTGAAGAGGAAGATGCAATACGCCAGACCCAACAATTCAGAAGAACTGAAGGCCACTTTTAGAGCAACTTGGGCTCTCATAACACCTGAGCAGTGCCACAGACTGATCGACTCCATGCCACGCCGCATTGCTGCAGTAATCCAGGCCAAAGGAGCCCCAACTAAATATTGAGTGCTGTACATGCTCATACTTTTCATGTTCATACCTTTCAGTTGGCCAACATTTTTAAAAATCCTTTTTTTGCATTGGTCATAATTGATATTCTAATCTTCTGAGATACTGAATTTGGGACTTTCATTAGTTGTCAGTTATAATCATCAAAATAAAAAGAAATAAACATTTGAAATACATCAGTCTGTGTGTAATGAATCTAATATACAAGCTTCACTTTTTGAATGGAATTACTGAAATAAATCAACTTTGTCATGATATTCTAATTTTATGACCAGCACCTGTATTCCTTGTACTAAAGTCTGGCTTGTTACGTTAGATCTAAATTAGATCTGTATGAGTGAATCTGGGTGTGTGAGCCTGCTCTTTGATATAGACAAGCAACCCATCCAGAAAACAAATTGTTTCTTATGCCTAATGCTGCCCCCATAATCCTGTCTTTGGAATAAGTGGGCTCAGAGAAGGAAGGAAGAAGGGAATACATAATATCAATAAATTAAAACAAAGTAGAGACATACATTAAATAATAATAACCTATAAATGCATAAAAACCTTCAGTCTTTCTTGCTGTCTTATTATTTGCTTGTTTCCCCTCTACATGGCTCTGTTTTACTATTAAAATATTCCAATTGCAATTACCTCGGGCTGTAAATTAGAATGGGGAGGACTGGGGAAATGTATTTTTGCAGACCCAGCACTGGAGAGAGTAGAACGATTGAAATAAACATGTATTTTAGTACTAATTACATATACCATTTCTTTGAAGTTCTAAGCATAGCAATTAATCAAGCAAGGCTTTTTAATATTTAACACAAGTGTGTTTTAATAGCATTTGGTAGCATTCAAGTGTGGCAGATCCCATGGGGGAAGGGAGGGCTGGTGATTGATTTGTGCTTTTAGATTTAAAGAGAGAGAGAAAGAGAAAGAGAGAGAGTTAAATAGAGTAATCATCAACTGCCTGACTTTACCGGGTGAGCTCTGTTTGGCTTTGAATTGCCTACTGATTTGTATAATTGCACATTTTTTTGTACTTGTGTTAAATGGCTTGCATGTGCTGTCCTTGATGATACATTGAAACTGTTGCTGCCATCTGTCTTGTGAGGCTCAGTACACATTCACATTCATTGTACACTGTAACAGCTGCCTGTTTATCACGTTTTGCACTTTGAGATCTCACTGATTGCATTCAATTTGAAAAGTACCAGCAGCAAGATTGGCAGATTCTGCTTCTGTCTCCAACAAATATGAATCCTTGGGGTACTAGTTAATTAGCTTTATGTAAAGGACAGGAGATTTTGCAGATGATTAAAGGCTCTTGATTAATTGGCAATTCCAGGGAACTGGACAAAAAGTGCAAGAGGTTCCTAACAGTTCAGGAGATTAAGGTGATGAACAAAAGGACTGAGAAGTAATGAGGATGTAAGCAGCTTGGAGAGGAAATGATCATGCTGTTGAGAAAAAGGCTCTGATTCGATGGAAATCTAGGGATCAATGGGGTAGATACTTAGCCAAGTGATGTGAGTGATTAATATATTTTCTGTTTAACCATAAGATTTAAATGATGTAAATTGAAGCGAGACTTCTGAAAGTAAAAATCAAGAGATTTTGAACAGATCATAATGCTAGAGAATTTTTGATGAGTAAGAGGAGACAAGGGATGGCATTTCTTATCAAAATCATCAAATGGCAATAATAAAACTAAAGGATCAGGCTTTGAACCAAAACATTCAAGGAGATGCATACCTTTTATCTAGAAAGTATCATTACATGATTCATAGGATATTTGAGAGGAAGCTGCCAACTGAAGATTTAGGTGAATTCTGGATGTCCAGGTTCTACACCCTTCTCCTCAACTTAGGCCATGATCTAGGCACCCATGTTTTGTGAATTCAAGTTAACTTTTGGTAAAGGAATAAGAATACACTCTGTGGGCTCCAACAGATGTTGATCTGGCAACAAATCGTTATTCTTAAATAAAGGATATTAGATTTTAAAACAAGCTCTCGCTAATTATCATTGCATTTCAATGGGGCTTTGATCTGTGTCCTAACAGTAATATCTGTTGGATTCAATACAAGTAAAGCTGCATTATAAAGTGACCATCGAAGGATGTTAAACATTTGGCAGCATCCACTGCCTTCTACATCACTTATCCTATCCTTACCACAAAGGGAGCCAGTTCCTATATGATCACTTTCACACTATGTGTCGTTAGAAGACAGGCTAGGGTGCTTGTGTAAGAGGAGCTATAGGCAAGTAACTCCGAGGAGACTAGAGATCAGATCCAAGTGGGATCAGACAATTAGTAATTTTTGGAAAACTTGAGGATTAAGCTGCTGTCCACAAAATCTTAGATATTGAGGTCTGACTGGTGGTAAAAAGATTTATGATTGGTGGAACCTAGATTATAGTCCAAAAATTGGCTAATTTTAGTAGAGATCAGACAAAAAAGTGAATATGATTCAAAGGTTGGAAGAAAAAAAAAACTTCAAATGAATAAGAAGTGGCAGTGTAACTTTGAACTGCTAATCATTCTATATATATTAATTTGATGCTTTGCTTATATTTACATGCCTGCCTTTTTTTAAAAGCATTGTCAGATAAAATTTTTTGTCCGGGGTCACATACTCATCATTCTCAAAATGAAAGTACTGTAAAATGTCAACTCAGCTTGTCACCCTGAAGTCCTGTTCACTACTGTCTCCTTATAGCCTTACACTAAAGTCACAGTCTGGAAATGACTTTGATTCCAAATATTGACTCGTCTGGAGGAAAATGGGCAGCCATCGCTGAGGTCATGTCAATGTGACCTCACTAAGTTCACAACTCTAATTTGTGTTCCATGCTACTTGTCAAGCAATCATTATGTGTTGTCAGTCATTCAATCTTCTGACTTTAAACAAGGAAGAATTTAGTCCAATACTGATCATTATATTTTAAACCTTATTACACAGTGCAAAGTATGTGACAGGAGCATAGAGGTTACAGGACAAGACCCCGTTATCAATTTACCCCATTATAGTGAGAGAGCCAAAGATTAGAAACAGCTGAGTCAGCATACAAGGTCATACCAGCAACTGCTTTTGAAGCCTTTCCAGAGCATGATATTCTGTACATGTTACTCTCCTTACTAAATATGTTTGAAGGGTACAAAGCAAAAAAAATGTCAAAGGTCATGAGCCTGTTACTGCCTAAGGGTGAACCGCCTTTTACAATATTGAGAGAGAAGAAAACTCTAAGCAAACAGATGAAATAAATGGTTTTGCACCTTTAACAGCATTGTTTAGTCCCAAGATGTCAACAAGACCCTGTATTTCACTTCCACTGAGGCCAAGCCTTCTGTATCTGCGAGTGAGAGGCTCTATTCTTTCTGTCTCCCTCCATTATCAAGGATCCATCCCTCTGTTTACTTGTCCCCTCAGGGACATGCAGTCCCACTTAATAAATTCAATTCATTTCAGATATTGTGTGTGCTGGCAGGACTTGAAAGTGTTTTGGTATAACAAAAGCTTTATAAATTAAACATGCACACGGATGAAGATAAATGCAGAATTAATTCACATTATGTAATAAAAAAACGAAATAACATTAAATAGAAAGTTGCCTATGACCTTTTGATTAAATGCATCTTGGAAAAAAAAAAAACTTATTCAAGATAAATCTGACTTTTAAAAGCTTTTTTTTGGGGGGGGGGCAGTCCACATACTTTGCCTTCATTTATCCCTGTTTTCAGAATCCTCTGCTTTCAGACCCAGCACCTTCAAGCCACCAAGTCTCTTCACCCAAGCCTATGCCTCTCTTTTCTTCCTTCCACTGAAAACTGCCATGGTTTTTCATGGTTTTTCATGGTTGTTTTCTGTACTTCATAAAATGTTTGCAAGCCACCTGATCCTGCTTTCCACCACTTCCTCTGTAATACACCGGACCTCTGTAGACTTCCTCCTTTGTTTTTCTTTCTCTTAAAAAGAACCTCAGAAGCCCAAGGCTGAATACGCATTTCTGTTTCTCCTCCTCCTTTCTGATGACCCAAGTTTCACAGCCATAGAAACACGTTGGTTGGACTATGTTTTCTTGGCAATCTTTGATCATTTACAACTTTTCCCTCGTCCTCCCATTTTTACCTCTCTTACTCTAATGTGCTCCTTTATTGCTATTCCAATGCTACCTTTTTACCTTGAACACCAAGCCCTAATATTTGAAGTGGTTCACCTGTGTTAGCTGTACATTTCTTCTGTCTACAACTCATTCTTTTATCCCCTCCTTTTTACATACTATAACTTCTTTCTTCCTGGCATTTACTCTTAATCCTTTGTGCATCCATGTCTTCCATAGTCTTCTCTGTAGTCAACATCTGTATCTGCTACTATTATTAAATATTGTCAAAGAACAGTTCCCACCACTCTTCGTTTCTGTTGTTTTCATTTAGTATGTCAAACACAAATGTAAAATGTTATGGAATGAGTGTTGACCCCCTAATGTACAATACTGTTCCTTCCTGTCTCTTCTTTGATACCTTTCACCCCTCCTATACCTTATAGATTTCTTTTGCTTCATTCTGTCTTTATCTATGGTTCTTTTGGCTATCTTGCCTTCTTCTACTGTATCTACATACAACACACTTTAGATTTCATAAATTTAAATCATGCACATATATTCCCAAGCAGCATGTTACATGAAGCTGTGCAACATCCAGAAATTAATGTTGTTCACAATATGTAGAAATGAATGCAGTGAATATGTAGATAGTAATAACGACACACCCGAAAGTCCATTTGTTTCTGTGTAAAGAATGCAGGTTTTTGTGGCTGATGCAGATTTGTATGTTTAACTATTTTACTGCTTTCATTTTTGCAGTACATTTTGACAAACACGCACTTTTGTCATTTCCTCCATTTCCATTCCTCACCAATTTTGAATATTATTTCTATTTTAAATACCAGTTTTTAAACATGGTTATGGATATGTTATTTGGTCTTGTGCAACCCTGCAAGCAAAAGTTGAAGTAAAATCTCTTAATACAGAAATGAATGGAAAACTAATGCTGTGCACCTTACCAATATTATAGCCTTTTTTTCCATGGGCGGCAAGTCATGTTGTTACATCAAGTCTGTAATATTCTACTGTAGCTTATTTATCTCTTTACTGCCTGCATCACATGCTCTCTTCTTATTGACAGCTACACTTTAGGCCTCCTCATTCCAATGCCAATTGTCTTTATATATCCATGTTACCTTTTTTTGCTATACTACAATATTTCATTTTATGTCACATTTCCTCATTACTCTCACTGAACTCACACACGTTTTTTCCTAATCTAAATTTTTCCTTAAAGCTATTCCTGTTTTCCTTGTTAAACATTTATGTCGTTCCTTTTGGATTTGGCTCTTTATTTTTTATTTTACCACTTCATTTATTATCTTGAACCACTGATATGTGGTGGGCTGTTGTCACTCCACTTGTTTTAGCCTTGCAATTTGTGATTCCATTCTGATCATTCTGTCTAATTAGAATGTAGTCTGATTGGCTGCTATGCCTTCCAGTGTTGTGTGTGACTGTGGTGATTTTTTTCATAACTCTGTTGTTTGCTACAGATAGTCTCAGATTTTGGGCCATTTCAAGGATTCTTTCACCTTCTTTGTTTATTCTTACAGCTCCAAACCTGCCATGCTTGTTCTCTTTCCCTTTTGGTGTCTTGCCAGCATGGCCATTTAGGCATGATACTCTTCATGTATCTTTTTCACGTGAACATTCAAGGTAGTCATTCTTGATTTTCAGAAAGTGGGCACCCAACTTATGCCAATACCATGTTCATGATCAAATGCCCTACTTCCAGTTTTATCATCATGTGTACATCATTAACTCTGTTAACCTCATTAACTCTGTCCCGCATGTTCATATTAACAATGACCTCATACTCCATGAAGTGGTTCTGGTGGGCTCCAGAGTATCTGGCAGCTCTCAAACCCTGAACCATTGATAGTCATAACCAAGGATGAGCCATGCATTGAGGACACATCCCTTAGCAGGGAAATGTACAAAGTGCTTGTATTCTAAACAAGCAAGGGTTCAAACAGTGCAGTGTGATCTTTAATATATAAATAATCCCTAAAACAGGTGAATTTGGTGCAGATTACAAGTCTATAATAACAATAAATAAATCCATAAAAACAAAGTTAAAATCCTGGCTGTAATCCTTTAATTAAAAGGGAGGGGTCTTTCTGCCAGAGGAGACATCCTCCTGACAGGTACAGTCAACCATTTCAAATCCAGGCTTGGGTCCCCACCTGTCAGTCCCTTGGCATCTGTGGGATGCCACGCTGAGCTTCACTCAATCTCCTGTTTACCATCACTGGACGGTCTTAAGGCAGGAGCAACATCTGAGCACTGGTCACCTCTGCTACTGGTCCACTCAGCTGACGTAACCCTCTTAATCTCCTTTGAATGTCGACCCCATGCTCCTTTTTCAGAGACTCGCTTCCCCACCTGAATCTAGTCTTAATCCTGCCTTATTTCCATTTTCCACTTTAACCTCCTTGTCTCGGATATCTTTCTTGTTCTTCTGTGTTTCCTGCCTAGGCTCCTCTTTTATCTATCAGTGGGTACAGTGTCACAATTAAGACACATGGGAAGTCAATAAGACAACTGGAAATAATCGAGCAATAAGCACAATCAGCCTTAGTCACCTGATTAAACAATCTGGGACCGCATGGGCACATGCACCCACGGAGCTTAAGCAGCTCAGTTTTTAATTATTTAGAAATCTGGCATTGCCAAGAACCCTGCTGTACCACACTTGATTTCTTTAGTTTTAGTCTCCACAGTAAAGCAGTGTATATCCATTTCTCGACTCTTTTCTGTTGACTGACCATGACTATCTGGTTTCTGTAGAAGAGATAACATACCTATTTTTTTACCATTGGTCTTAGCACATAATGTCCTCAATTTTTTCACCCTTTGCCAGTCAATGAGTCCATGCTTCAAGTGCCAATTGTCAGCTTACCTTCTTCCCACTAACTTTAGCTGAAGCCATGGTCTTCAATATTTGTAATGCATTGCATTTATTGTACCATTTGGAGAGGCCCCAGTGTACATTGCTTATAGGGAGCACTCAGTTCCTGTTGGATCTGTTTGTGAACATCTCATAATTTCACAGGGTTTTATAGCCACATGGTCTCCTCCACCCCTTGATATAAGTCTTGTTTTTGTAGCTTTTCAGGGTGTCCACTCAGTCTTCTCACCCAGTCTATCCAGGTGAGGGACTGGTATAGTCACAGACAACGTATGTGGTAGAATGTAATGGGTTACACATTATTAGTAGTAGCCCAAATGGATGTACCTGACTGAGGTAATTTATCTCTATTATAAAAAAAAAAAATCTTGGGACAAGACGAGACTTTTTTTTCCTGTGACGAGGTGTGATTTTTTGAAGAGAGACGGTCAAGTAATGTCATAATTACAACCTTTGGAAGTCCCATGAGACTGTGATTTTTGCAAGTCACGCCCTACTTACAGCCATTTTCAAACAAGACCACACTCATCTAACCTCTCAGTTGTTGGAATGCTTTTGGCAGGCACACTGAGCAAGCACTTGGAAAATACTGTAATATGCAGAAAAGTATAAAGTGCTTCTTTGAATTCTTCATACTAAAGCTAGAGTTTTAAAAAGACATGTTTTGTCCCATACTAAGGTCTCCTCCAATTGAGTTTTATGGCCTGCTCTTAGAAGTCTATAGGTTTTTCTCTTCTGTAATAAGAATTATTAATGTAAATTTTATTTTTGATGATAGGAATTCTCTATATGTTATTGCTTGTTTCTGTTGTTGAATTTTCAATCTGCTCAGTGCCCATCCAAGTCCAGCAACATGGAATTGTTTTCACTCGAAGAGAGGGATGTCCAGCTTTAACTGGAGGGCAGGATTCTTAAGAACTTTGTGTGTTATTTCTGAAGTTGCTATGGTTACCATTGTAGTTTCTGCCAGCTGGAGATCTTCTAATCCCTGTTGTGATTGGTAAATGAACATGTTGAGGAATCTGTTATTAGGTCAGGGCAAGTGCCTCCTGAGGCTTCTGGCCCTGGTTTAATTGGCCTGGGGGAACTGTGGGTATCAGAGAATTGGTTATACAACTTGCCTCAATGTTCAGTGCTGTCCATCTGCTGGTTGTTATCAGATCTTAAATGGTTTCTGTTCTTTAAATGTGCTTTAAGGCTAAGCATTTAACCCATGTCTGTAATTTTTATATGTTGCATATGCTAGTTCTTAAGTATGGCCTGAGCTAACAAGTAATAGTACGGAAGCCTGTTCCTTTTATACCTAGGTATAAATGTTAAATTAGGTACAGCTAGTGACCCCAATCTTAACATTCTAACCTGCTAATGTTTGTGGGGAGAAGCAGACAATCTCAAAAACCTATAGTGCATTGTAAAAACCCAATGCTAAATCAGAGACAGGATTGTCAAAAAGCACAGCTATTCATACTAGGCCATTTGTAAAATCTTGAATTAATCTTAGTTGCACATGTTTGAGATGTGAGACGAAACTGGAGCACTTGGATAAAGCACACACAAATGGGAGGAATGTGCAAACTCCACACAGGTAGTGACTAGGACAAGATTTGAACCTTAGTCCTTAGGAGTTATGAGTTAGCAGCATCAACAAATGTGCCACTTTGTCACTTCTTCACTGGTACTTCAAGTCCTAATTGTAAGGGACTGGCATTTTAGGGAGTAATGTTAGTATAAACACTGATCAGGTCTTTCACAGGTCAGTCTTTCTCCTTCTTTTCTATGTTCACATAAACAGGGAATACGAGGAGACCTGCAGATTAAATGATTAAGTAGGTAGTCTGGCAAATAGGATTAAAGTAGGTCTCAAGTTCAAGTGGACTTCTAGAGCATCACTCAGTCCTCTGGAGGAAGAGACTAAGAGGGAACCTCTGTGCGAGTCCATCACACTTTCTTAAAAATTTTCTCATGGAAGGGAAGCAGTGGCTGTGTGCTTTAAATCCTCTTCTCTGGGGTAATTTAAGCCTTGAATAAGTGTCTTGTATACAGTGAGGTATGACACTGTGATAAACAGTCAACCTGAACAATTTTGCTTTTGTATTGATGCAGTCTTCTCATTAGGATGCAATGCAGCCATGCAAACCTGAGTGTCTTTGTCAAATGATGCAAAGTGCTGAGACAGCAGGGAGAGCTGGCAGCAGTGAAGCCCCAAGAAGCTGGGCACCTGCCATATGTGATCTGTGCTGACACTGCAGTGTCATTACTATGATGAAAGGGACTAAGGACAGCAATGGCTTTTGGCCCCAGTACTCGCAAACAGCAGCCACTTTAGCACTGCATCAGTGACAAGCAAGATAAACGGCCTCACACAGCTCAAGGCCCCTGCATACAGAAAAAGCCATGCCATCAGGAAATCACTTTGAGATTCTTTTTTGTTCGAGAAAGTGTTTTGGTTTATGAAGGTTAGCAGCACCTACTCAAATATTTAAAAAAAAAAAAAAAAAAAGTCCATTCTGAAATTAAGCATGTAAACCATGGTATTTTGTCACTCCCTTAATTTAATTTAAAAATACATGACATATAGGTAATACATCATACATATACAGTAATAATAAGAAAAAGCTTGTCAATTAGTGTAGTTGCTTTCTGAGTTAAAGTTCTTAGTTAAGCAACCACTAAGGAGATACTGTATTTCATTCTACCAGTATTTGTTTTTATTTATCATCATTTATTAAACACATCATCATGAGAAGCTTTGCCATACACACAAGAATAAGGTTCATGGTAACCAAATGAGAACAACATTAAAGGTACAGGAGCATCTTTACAAATATATGGAGAATCATTAGTTAGGAAGATGAATGGACAGATTAAAAAGGCACTATATAACATAACATTTTACAAGCTGCTTAATCTAATTCAGGGTTTCAGGGATATTTAGCATATTCTGACTGCGTTAAACACAAGAAATATTGCAGTATGATAACATGATGTATTGGAAATGTTCCTTATGATTGATTGTTACTACTTTATTGATCCCCCAAGTTGAAATTCACACATTTTGAGATGTCCAAGGACATGCAAGACATGTAAGTGGATTTTGCTAAATGACATGGAGAATCCTAACTAGTGGAATCTCCTTTTCCATATGGTAATATTACCACATAAGTCTGCACTAAAGATCTCTGAACCATCACCAAAAGCTGATGTAATAAAGTCTGTACCATAGCAGAATTTTAATGACTAAAGTCATAAGCAGTTTTCATCCTGGTGGTCTAGCAGATTGTAATGCTGCAGGTCCAGCAATTTATACCCATAGCACAGTATGTGTCAGGAACAGCTCTCAGACTGTCTGTTAACTTATTTAACTTCATCACCATATCTGTTGAATATCAAGCTTTTGCACTACATATTGCATATTCCTGTATATTACATTGAATTTCTCTATTCTGTTTTGTTTGATATGGTGTTCAATTGTGCTTTCTCTCTCTCCCCCAATAAAATAACAATAGACATTTTATACCTGTTAACTTAAATACATCTCTCATTGTTGCCTGCCTCATATCAATTAGCACAACATACAAGATCCCCTGATGCTAGGCCACTTACTACTCTGTAGACTGGTTATAGAACTCTTGGTAAAATTTTAATTTAGATTTTTTACTTCTGTTGTCTAAAACTCTCTCTGTTCCTTTGTCTTTTGTGTGAAGTTCCACCAGTGCTCATATTCAAAACATGAACTTCTTTTTTTGTATTTTAACTTTCTAATACCTGAAATGTATCAGCTTATTCTTACATCCATCAATATATTTTTTTACTATGGAGATTCTTCTAAACCCTTGTAATTTATCACATATTAAATGAGCTTGTGTTATGCTTAAGGCATTATATGCTTCACCTGCCTGAAAATGTGTATTGAGTGAAGAGACAGTAAGAGGTGTAACCACTAATGAATTTATGATTTGAAAAAAAAAATAGCTACAGATAAAGCTCATTTGACCTATTCATACCTGTCCTGAAGTTTCCAGTGTATGCATTGTCCACTGAGTATGAACTTAAAATAAAATGAAGCACTGATTCTTTGAATGTTGTTCTGCTGAAAAATTACATGTGTTTGGGGGGCGATGGCCTGTATATGAGACTATGGACAATCGTCTAGATCTGGTTGTCCCTGAAATGTGCTGGGTTAATTCAATGGGAGAAAATGTCTTTATTAACTTAAAACAAGGAAAAAACAAATTCATTATTAAAATATGCAGTCCAAAAGGACTGAATGTGGCAGGCATTTATTAATGTTATCCTCTGTTAACTCAATCGTTACAAATGTTTCTTCTTTCTTTCTGTCTCAGATCTCTGAATCAGTAAGAATGTGATATCTGATTTGATCAGAGTGGTATGTGCAAAATTTGCTAATCAAATTTTTATTCGTAGTAATTATAGGAGAGTTTCAATATCTTAGGATAACTAGGTGTATTTGCAATATTTCTTATTTACATTCAACAGCCCTGTGCCAGCAGTAGAGAAGAGCATCTTATCCCTGTTTTCATACCAGTGTGAATTATGCACTTACAGGTACTTATTTAAGGATAATTACAAGTTTTACATAGAGCAAGAAACTACACTAACTAAATACACAAAAGAGCTAAAGAATTTAGTATAGGACAGAAGATAATTTAGTTGAATCTACAAGCTAATACAAAGAGAAAGTTTACAAAATAAATTTAAAATACAATCCAAAATGATATCCAAAAGCATATCCTTAAAAAACAGAAGGAAAAGATCTATAACCAGAAAATACTACAAAAAAAGTAGGAATGCTTAATTCTAAACCTAACTTTAAACTGTCGTCTAATTTGCATTTTCTGATGGATGTTTGTTGGCAACTTTACCCAGTCAAGATGGGGGAGATGACTTATGAAAGGCACTATCTACCCGAACTGCTACCTGGCAGCCCCCCTGGGTTGCATTGGCACCTTGGATTCCCACAGGGCTGTATGGGACTTTCTATTTGTTGGCTCAGCCATTTTGGGTTCCATGGATGCTGCCACAGGAGGAGCTGCAGAGCCCTACTTTGGGCTTCCACCACACCTGGGAGTAATTCCAGACCTCCCTAAAGAGCTACCTGGAATACTCCACAGTGTGGCCTAAAAGGAGCCACCTCACTTTACTCGGGGAGCCAGACTCAGGAGGAAGAGGGATGAAGCTTGCCCATGGAGGATTGAAGGTGGAATAAGAGAGAGAAGGAAAGAAAGTACTGTTTCTTTTTGTGCTTGGACTGTTTAGAACTGTGTTACGGTGGGGAGCAAGGGAAAAGCACTTCCCCACTATAATAAATTTGTGCTTTGTGGCAAAACGTGTGTCTGTGTCTGCCTGTGTCAGGTTTGGGCAGCTGGAGTGCCCTCTGCAAGCCACAATTGCTAAACCTTAGTTTACTTCTAAATACAAAGCCATTGCTTAATTTCTTAATACTAAAAACTTTCATTTCCAATGAAGAAATAAGTGTTAAAATAATTGAAATGACACTGTAATACCAAAACCACAATACTTAAATCAGAATATCTTGAGCTAAAGAACCTAGTCGGAGAAATTTGAAAAGCTGTTAGGTTAGAGAAAGACAGCAGTGAGGAGATGTGAGCAAAGCCAGACCTTACATATACCTCAAATGATTGCATAACTCAGTGAAATAAGGAGTTGGGTTAATAATTATCTAATCATTTTACCATATATTAAAAGCATACCACAGAGGAATGATTAAGAAAAAACAAGCAGGCCCAGTATGTCAACAAAGAGAAATGATGGTTCCGGGATGCTGCCTTCCAGGGCAGAAATTCAGAGAAAAAGCCATATCTAAAACTAGCAAATAAAGTTAAACAGGGCCAAAGAAATAGGACATTGGATAGAAAATGACTGGAAAAGTGTATTATGTTCAGCAACCTGGAGTCATGTTCTGTACAATATTTTAGGAAGAAGCAAACTGAGTGCCTGTCATTTGTTACTCAAACTACATACTCTGATGTACCAATCTTTTGCAGTTGGTGGTGAACAAGCATTTAAAACTGCATTGACATTAGGAAACTGAAAAGAAGGCAGAGATTTTGACTGTGGTCACATTAAGTCACTTAGAAGAATGGAAATTTTGATTCAAAGAAAATGAAAGTCCTAAAACAACACAAAAGCAGTCACACACTTTGGGATGCTTATAGTTACAGAGCCAGACTCCTTTCATGTAGGAGCAAAGAGAGCAAACTTTGAGATCGAGTGCTTTGGTTTTAGATGCATTGTTTTTAAAAGGTCAATGTAAAAGGATGAACAACATACTGCTCTGCACATCAACAGCCAACTAACATGCTTATAAGCAGAAAATATAGCTCAACTGAAGGCAACACAATCAGTGCTTATGATGACTTTTGACGGGTAGTGCATATGCATAATATAACCTTTCCACATGGATAGAAACTGTCTCTGCTAGAACAAAGGATTAGGAAAACCGGCTCTGCCACATGGCTGAGATCTTTACTAAGACTTTGCCATTCTAAGGCAGCGAGTATTGTACGTGTTCCAAATAGAAGGCACCTGGGTACCAGTAGAATTCTTTGCTGCCTTCACCTTCCTTTGCAATGCTTTGAGTTTGAGCTGAGCAGGTGCTCTACAAGAATGCGATGCAGCTAGTGAGAATGAACTCTACCTGTAGAAGTTCTTGAGAAGAGATGGAGAAATGTTAGCTGTCTTTACATTTCTGAAGAAGTAAAGGCATTGGTTAGTTTAACAGACAAGTCAGAATGTGTTGTGCCCATATGATGGTCACTTAGAGAAATTTAAAGCTGCTCATGCTCTTTACCATTTTAGGCAATCTGGAATATCTTGTTTAGTGTGTCCCAGCACTGGTCTGTCAAGGCATTTATTCATGAATGAAGTGGGTACCACCTGTCTACTCATTCAGTGCATTTTTGGGAACAAGGTAATTAGTATCCTTTTAAACTAGGTGGGGGACTGCTTACTGTTTTAATTAGTCATTGAAGACACAAGCTAATTGGTCGCTACAGGTTTTTAAAATACAATATAAAATCTTGCCCTTATGTCTTATGGATAATAACTTGTTTAAAATTCCTCAATACATCATGCGTAGTAAACAAGAAGAATGAATAATGTGGTGCTGCAGGCAATCAAATATGAAAGAAAGCATTAAGTTCAGTGCAGTCAAAACATACGGATGAGATTGGATTGATGTTTTACTTTGTAATTCATAAACATATCTAAAGTTTGCAGGAGTCTTTAGTGCTGCATTACTCTGTTTTCCATTTAGTCACTTTGTTTTTTCAGAGTTCATATTTGATTTCCTTGTATGTTTCTATATTGCTGTCCTGAAGTTCATTTTTGCTTGTCACCAGTTATCCCCAGCCTCTTAGGAAGCATCTGGATTGTTTCTTAGGCTCACATTTTTTTGGTGAATCCTGTTACAGCATTTTCATACTCATTCCAATCTGAAGAGGAGTTTCTACACATGCCACAGTTTTCATAATCAGTTCAGTCCTGCAATTTTTCCTAGGCTTCATTAGTTCAGCACTGAACAAATTTTCTTACCAGTTATTTACCCTTTGTTTTTTGGTGGTAAGGTGGCAGCAAAAGTAATAACAGTTTATCATACTGTCTGAGATGAAAGTTCATTAGCAGGCTGTATGCATTACTAGTAGTAGTAGGAGTAGCAGTGATCAAGTATTAACACCTCTCGTGGAGTGAAGAACGTGCTGATGATATTTATGGTAAACATTCCTTCAATTTTCCCTGTTTAAGTCTCCAGCCACAATAAATAATCTTTCAGGGTGTAAACGTTTAATTTCTGTAATAATGTTGCACAGAATGGTGCATCGTTAGTGTTGGCTTGTGGAAGAATGTAAACAGTAACCAGAAGAAAACAGAACTTCCTTGAAAGATTAAACAGATGATATTTGATCAATAAATATTCCAGACCATTTAAAAAGTTTCTAGAGACAGTTGTGATATTCATACACCATGTTTTTTTTGTCATGAAACATACTTCTGTTCTTATACCTGACAGTTCAATCTGATCAGTATGACCAGCAAAAAAACTATTACTATAGTGTTGCACTAATGTCTCAGCTGTTGTGTATGCTTTTGAGGAGAAAAAGATGGAGGTTTGTGATGATCCTTTGTCAAGCCACTCTTGCCTGAATGCCATCTAGTTTTTTATCCAATGTTTGCACTTGACAAATTAGTTAACCTAAACAGAAATACAAGACATGGTGTGGGGAGGTGTGAAGAGAAGAATCAAAGGAACAGGTGGGTGTTTGGGCAAGACATGAACAGGATCCAAGCAACGAATGACAGTACTTTTATCACAGTGTTATCTCCAAACATACAGTATATTTTTAATTGAATGTAAATGTTTTTTTCCTTCCCCTGCTGCCAAAAAAAATATTAATAAAACCTGTTCTTAAAAATGACACTTTACTTGCATCTTCTTTTTGAAGACCAACCGAGCATGTGCTAGGAAACAGATGTTCCAAAAGAATCACAGAATTATTTGATGATATTTCCTGCCAGTATAGTCTGAAGTATACAAATTGTTACAAACTTTTTTGGACAACCCTTGTGGGACCGTATACCTTACTGACATGTACTACATTTTATAATTAAATTTTATAATCAGTGAAATATATTTTAGACACTCTGATGTTGGGCTGGTACAGTCTTCTAAAGGTGAAGTCTTCTAATGCCACAGCTCACCAGCCTGGAACTTATAACACTGAATTGTGTAGTCATGATAACAGTGTGGATCTCATATATTCATTGAGGTGAAACACATGCTTAGATTCCTTCAAGAAGGATTTTACTGTTATATTTCTTTCAGAGAAAATCCGCAAATAAAAATTGTTGTACTTTTTAACTTTAATACAGCTACTGGAGTTTAATTCTTGGTCAGAACCATCCTTCCAGCTATCCATCCATCTTCCTAACTCACTTATCCAGTGCAGGGTTGAAGGACAGCTGGAGCCTATCCCGACAATCACAGGGGGCAAGCCCATTGCAGGGAACACACACACACAAGTCAATTTAGCAATGCTTGTCCACCTAACCTGCATTGTTTTGGACTGTTGGAGGAAACCTGACAACCAGAAGGAAACCCACGTAGACACAGGAAGAACAAGCAAACTCCATCCAGAAAACACCAGGAACGCAAACTCTCTTCTGCTTATTGTAAGGCAGCAGTGGTTCAACTGTGCCACCATGCTGCCCACAGTTAGGAGCTAAGAACTGGAAAAAACTTCTTTTAAGAATGAATTGAGTTACAAGAAGTTGAGTGAAGTGTTTTTCAGTGCAATCATTGAAATCTGAAATGCTAAATTAGTGTAAAAGGCAACTTAAGACCATTGAGGGGCTTATTGTGCCTATAAAAAGTATTCACATCCTTTAAATTTTAATATTTTATTTTTAAAACAACATTGAATGACACTGCTCAACAGAAAGCCTCTTTAAATGTCAAAGTGAAAACATGTCTCTGCAAAGAAATCTAAACAAATGCAAACATAAAACGCAAAATAGTTGAGTTCATAAGTATTCCTGACCTTTAATATGACCCACCATTCAATTGTAAAAGAACAGTTGTTTTACATACGGTAATTTTGTCATTGAATTAGTCCAGACACGCTATGCAAAGCTGCAGTATTTTACTGGTCTGTTTTTGCCCTACCATAATAGGCCTTTTGGTAGTTCTGAATGGTTAGCTTAAATGTAGACCCCTTCACAAATTTTTTTCTTTTTCTATCCTACTACTGTGTTAAATAAGTAGCCTCATAAGTGTCCACCAACTCAGTGTGTCACACAATTAGTCTCCATCTTGTGTTGCTGATGGTTTGATACATCATGCCTAAATCATGTCTAATGTGACGATCCTATAAACTACACAGGGGCCATTTGTCTTTGCTAAAGTCCTGAGTGGCTTTTTATTCTTTCGCAATGTAAACGGTACCCTGCTGCTGCCCATTGGACACCTCCAAAATAATAAAACAAGTCTGCCTTTGACCACCTGCCTCTTGCCTGCTCTTTTACTATTCTCACCAAGTTGTGATCTTACTAACTGACCCATATTCCTACTGATCCTTTTTAGAACAGTGAGGCATAAAAGAAGCAACGAAAAGGGGCCTAAATCCTTACAAGATACACATGCTAAATTATTATTTTATGAATGCTTTTTTTTTTTTTTTTTTTTTTTTTAAATTGTGGTGCCACTCCAAAACATGATGTGCTTATGATGTTGTTGCTTGGGTCCCGTTTCAAGCACTCAGTTAGTGTACTGCACAACTAATGTATTGCTATGTGTCTTGTTGCTGGATGGGAAGTTAGGGTTGAGTGAGAGCCATATTGCTCTTCTTTCTCGCAGGCTTAGTAGTTTAAGACTTGGTCACCCAGCCATCAGTACTAGACTGAAAACAACACCACGGTGCAGATGCTTCCCATTTATAGAGAGTAGCTGCTTGGAATTTAGATGGGTCTTGTATTTAAATAACTGTTGCCTGAGTACCTCTAGGATTTTGTTTTCAGTTTGCGTTTGTTCTTGCGGTGGCTGCTCTGGTTGTAACAGTAATAATAAAATATAAAAAAAGCAAATACCAATGCACATGTAATGCCCTGCATCTTTAACCTAAGTTCAAATATATTCATATCTTTACTTATTTTTAATTTGAATATTCTAATCTTTTTTTTTTTTGCCTAACTTAAACGGTGCTACACCTCACATTACCTAAAACACACAATCCTCACTGTGAAGCATGGTGTTGGCAGCATTTTGCTGTGGAGATCATTCTCTGCAGCAGGCTCTGCAAGGCTTTTGAGGGCAGAGAGTGAAATGAATAAACTGAAGGAAATTCTTGAGGAAAACAAGGTGTAGTTTTCAAGAAAACTGAACCTTGAGGGAAGAGTTGCTGTCTAGCAAGACAGCAAACCCAAGCTTAAATTCAAAGCTACACAGAAATGGCTAAAAAAGCAACAATGTTAATGTCATGAAACGCCAGATTCGGACTCAGTATCTCAGTCCAGTTGAGAACCTATTGCTGGACTTGAAAAAAACTGTTCACTCATGATCCACATGCAGCCTGACAGAGTCTGAGCAGTTTTGGCAAAGGAGAATGGGGGAAAAGGTGCAGTGTCCAGAAGTCCAAAGATGTTACAGAACCAACCCAAAGACTCAAGGTTGTCAATGCTGCCAAAGGTGCAACAACCAAATACTGACTTGACTGGGCTAAATACTTATGCAATCAATTATTTTCTGTTTTATATTCATAATTAATTTAGGCCACTTTGCAGAGATCTGTTTTCTCTTTGACATTGAAGAGTATTTTCAATTGCTTAATTTCAAAAACCCTAAATGCAATCCCCAATGATTCAATGTTGTATACTATTAAAATGTGCAAACGTCTAAGGGGTGAATACTTTTTATAGGTACTGTAGGTGCACATTGGGATGCGATGATGAGAACATGATAATTGAGAGCATTCTGTCTGAGATGGCTTTGTAACTGTGTGGAGATCTTCACTATATGTGTGGAAACAGGTGAAATCTTAGTATGCAGAAGCTGTGATGCACTTATGGGAAGGCTCACGTAACTTTAGAGGGACTGGATTGCAGAGGATTGACTGAAACTGTGAGACAGCCACCTCAATAAATGGTGGATTATGTATCAGGACATATATTTAAACATTATGCAGTTTTTGAACATTATAGCTTATGGTGCAGTGAAAAGTATTTTTTGCTAGTATTGGAAGTAAGGACTGGAGTATCAATTAATATTTGATTACCGAGGATAACTTTTTATATATGGTGCATGTGTGAGAAGACTCATTTTAACGATGACACATGGCTAACCACATAATGCAGGTTCAGTCTTCTGGTGGCTTCATAAGAAATCTTCATTTTTCTACCTTTAAGCATTAAACTTAGATTTTAAGTTCCACTACTGACTCACAGACCTAGTGAATGAGATTTTTCAGAGAAAGTTAAGTTTTACCCATGAGAGCGTATCCCATTTATTCCAACTAAACATTAATTTAAGATTCATGCTTACTCTATTTCTGAGTTTGTTTTTATGAGTTATGTGGGCAATGATTGATAATAATTTATTAATACATTCATTTTATTGAACTAATATCTGGGCACAGGGACACAGAACCTATCCCAGTAGCATTGGGTGTAAAGTAAAGTGTAAAGCTTGGGTTGGGCCTGATAACAGACTATTTCAGCACACAGATCTGGGAATGCATCCAGAGAAATTACTTTAATTGATTATAAAGCTTCTACCAACAAGATGGATTCGCCATTAATATTGAAGAGTGCATCATGCTGGTAACTCCATCTCTGTAAAAGCCGGAATCTCTGGAATCCTTGTGTTCCTTCCTGAAGCAGTTACTGAAATACATATTGGTCTATCCAGGCATGCCATTAATTGTGTATTCTAATAATATCCATTTACACATCTCTGGAGAGACTGTGCACTTGTTGAGAAGTACAAGGGGGTTTACCTTAACTCATAGTTTAGTGCATTTCCTTTACTGTAAGATATACAGGAAAATGAATGGATTCTAGGATTAACCTAAGATCAGTTACCACAGTTTAAGAGGGAAAATGGAGATAATTCAAGATTCCAGATTCCATGTTAGCCACACAGAGACCATGTCACCTCAAAAAGAAATCATGACAAAAGAACAGAGCACTCATTCTGAAAGCTTGGCTTGTTTCATGGGAGGGCAAAGTAAATTGTGCCGTAGGTACTTCTATATTGAGGAAGCAGGAGGCAGCTTTTTTGTTATCTTGAAATGTGTGAAAGATGGGATGAAGATTAACTTTAGCTGGCAACAGGAAGGAAGTTGTGTTTGTGGTTTTAGCATTTTTTTTAATAAATAAAAGGGCATGATGTCTAAAGAAAACCCTTAGTTTACAAATTTGACTTCTATTTTTGACAAATCCAGGCTTGGTGTATAAATGAACCCTTAAAAAACATTGTCCATCCATCAATCTATTCATCCATTTTCATAGCCTGCTTGTCCAGGGTAGGTTTCAAACAGGTGTTTATTTTTACATGTTTAATTTTAGTGCTCCTGGTAGACCGAGCTCATCGTAAAGTGAGATATTTGGCATCGCATAACATGCATGACATGCATTATCTTTCAGTTGTAACAAAATATCCCACATCAGACATTGTCATAGAAATAAAATGAAGTATAAACTTGGCACATTTAACTTTTACATCTGTTCTTTATTTGACAAGGAAACTGCTAGCAAAGGACCTCAGTGTATTCGAAGTGTCCGAGCTCCTTGGTTTTTCTTGACAAGGTTACTGCCTTTAGGAGGGCTTAGCTTTGTCTGACAGGAAGGTTTGCAGCAGAAAGACGCCAGGGGAAATGATGTGTCAGCATCATGTGTCTCTCTTTATCATCTTGGGACAGCGATCTTCTCATAGTACACAGTGATCACTGCATTAAATTGGTAAAAGTAGTTGGACTAAAATAAAATCTTTAGAAATGCAGGAATTCAGAAGCAAGTGCTGCCAGGCTTGTAGTAGATCACCCTGCAGAATGTTACCAAATGTAATTTTAAGTTCCCTGTTGAGTTGTCTTTTACTTTCACTACTAGGCTGCTGATCCCACATTTTTCAAAGTGTTTGAGCTTTCCTGTTAATTGCTTGTACTTCAGGTGCTTTGTGAAATCATTTTCTGGGCATCAGGTACAAATCTACCCTTTGTTTGGTCTGTTTCCTTAAATAGTGGTTGCAGTTGCCTATAGAACTGACTTTGTGTATGGTTTTCATTCTTTCTATTTGCCTTTCCTTTTGTTTCTCTTTTTGGGTCTTTTGATGCATACACTCAGTTAAAGTTGGATTTACCTTTTTCCCTGTCTACTACTGGAGAAGTGTGTCCTTCACCTCAACCACTTCCTACTGCATTCCCACACAATTTACTTTGTCAAAGATACAGCCCTACAGTTACCACACATTAACTTAAATAGTTCATCATAAATGTAATTTGTAATTTTATATAGAAACTTCCACATCAAATATCATTGAAGTTTTAGATACTGTATATACATATGTGACACAAACTGGGCAGGTGGTACAGATTGTGTTGTAACACTCCCATCAATGGCTGCTACAGCTCTGTGATGTTTTGCTAGCCTTGTCCACCATTATGGAGTTTTGAAAAGTAGTTAATCTACACAGACTGCAAGGGCATATTTAACATTAAGGCTTGTGAACTACAAAAAAAAATAATACATTTGTTAGAGTCTCAACCATTCTGCCGTATAGTTACATCATATCCAAGTCGCATATCATAAATTGTTCATGATTTAAAGTTACAGTATAGCCTTAAAAACACACTTAGAAAAACTCATTTAAAACTTTGAAATTTTGAAAAAGTATTCAAGTTCCATTAACGATATTGAAATGGCAGAAAACTTGTGTCTAATGTTTGCTGGGTTAGGTTCCAGTTTCCCTCTGTTCCTATTGTAGGTATATGGGTTTAGAAAATGGAGGGAAAGTTAAAGCACTTTTAATGTTTGATTTACTTCATCAGAGACATTTTTGTTCATTATTTGTTTTGTCACAGTGGCATGTGTAAAGTTTGGTAAAGGTTTGCTTAAACCACCACACCGCTGTTTTGACAAGTGGCACATTCACAATGTGGTCATTTTAATAGGCATCTGAGGACTGCAATGAACAAGGTCATCAGAAAACTCAGCAAACACAAATTTTACTGATCCACACTAGTCACCAGTCAGAATTAAACGTAAATTCAACAGATAATATGTATACTAAAATTGGTCAATAGTTAGGGCATCACAGTGGTGCAATTGGTAGTCTTGGTGGGTTCTGAACACTATCCATATGAAGTCGGCACATTTTTTCCATTATGTGGAGTCTGTTTTGGCCCTGTGTGAGTGCAGTGTGCATGTGAGTACACCCTATTATGAATTGGTACTCTGTCTGGGGTTGGTTCCACCTTTTTTCCTAATTTTCCTAAGGGAGGTTCTGGTTCCCCAATAGCACTGAATTGGATTAAGCTGGTTTAAAAATGGATAGATCATCCATAATCTGATTTTATACCCACAGTGAAATCTGAAAGCATGTTTGGTGGATTAATAAACTGCTAAAATTGCCACTTTGGGTCTGTTGTGTAAAGGTATTCTCCCTGATGCAAAGTTCTTTGAGCCTATTAATGTGCAATGCAAGTTTTACCACTATGTGTTTTATAATCTTGTATCAGTGAGTTGGCAAGCAGATCTGGGTGTCAGTTCAACTTAGGCCAAACTTACAGGGGGTTAATTTGTAAGTGGCATTTAATATCCACATCTTTGGGATTGTAGGTGGAAAACCTATGCAGACATGGAGAGAATGTGTAAGCTTTACATGGTAAAAGGCTAAGTATGAAATTTTGAACATAGCACTGTAGATTTTTGAGGAAGGATTGATACCCACTGCCCCACTATGATGTCCTACAATAATAATGTGAAATCAGTCAATGACTTGAGATTGTATTTCTGCTTTTTTCTGTTTGAGTGGGAGAGGTTTGCAAAGTATAATTAAGAATGAGAACATAAAATACCTTGATCTTTGACATTCTTGATGATTGAAAAATAAAGTAAAAACCATTTGAGTGCTAGTGGCAGTCCAGTGTGCCCTTTGCAGTGACAGAGAGACACCCATGGCATGCCCCCTGTCTATGAGGGAAGTGGAGATAATATAGGCTTCCATCTGCAACTGTTTTTGTTTTTTTTTTTTTTATTGACAGCTACATGGATAAATTTTAATGCTTAAGGTAGAGCATGTATTTAAGTTTTACAGGTCTTATGGCATAGCACATAAGGAATTGGGCTCTGAACAAGAAGGTTGTGGGCTCAGTTCCTGGAAGTGACTTACTGTGTGACCCTGAGCAAATTGCCTAATCTGCATGGACCTCAACTGTTAAAAAATAAATAAATAAAAATAAATAAAATGCAAACAGTTGTACAGTGGAACCTCGGTTTGCGAGCATAATTCATTCCGGAAACGTGCTCGCAGTCCAAAGCACTCGTATATCAAAGTGAATTTCCCCATAAGAAATAATGGAAACTCAGATGATTCATTCCACAACCCAAAACTATTCATATAAAAATGATTAATACAAAATATAAAGTAAAAATGCATAAAACAAATTAACCTGCACTTTACCTTTAAAAAGAATCATGGCTGGTGTGAGTGAGTTTCTAAACTCTTGTGGGATTCCACCCAACAGGACGACATGCGGAAGAGTGTCCCAAAGCAATCGCAGTGCAGGTGTTGTTAAAGTACTGAGACTCAGCTTCGTGTTTTGGGGCGCAAGTCGGGGACTCGCACTTCACAGCACACATGTCCGCGCAAACACACACACACACACACACACAGTCACAATGCTGTAGTAAACAGTATACGCTCCTACGGATGTTGACTATATGAGTGAGGCATGCAGACTCAGATGGAGAATAGGAGGAAATTGCCCTCAAGAGAAGAGAGAGAGAGAGAGAGAGAGAGAAGAACCATCAGCTCAGTTGTGATCACATATCAATACTACTCGTATTGCAAGACATCGCTCGTTTATCAAGTCAAAATTTATTACAAAATTTAGCTTGTCTTGCAAAACACTCGTAAACCAAGTTACTCGCAAACCGAGGTTCCACTGTACTAAAATTCCATACATTATAAAGTACCTTGAGATGATTTCACTGTGAGATAATGGCAGTTCTAAAACAGAGTTAGAAATAATTAATGTATCACATATGTGTGCCATCTTTCCTAGGGAAAGATACACATTTACTTATCAGTTAACTGTGATGTGATAAAAATGAGCTATTTCCAGCTTAATTTATTTTGTCATAAACATACTTCTGAAATGCAGGAGACATGTTTTCGGAATCCAGAGCCTCTCTTGCTTTTTTTTTTTTTGTTACTGTATTAGGCATTATATCATAAGAAATACTTATGAACACTTAAGTATTTTTTTTTTTGGTCCGTCGCCCTCACAAATGCATACCATTTGATGCGTCTTGATATCTAGTTACACAAGATGTCAAACTTTTGGGGGTTCATCCAATTCTTGGCCCTCTGGACACGAGAGACATGAATTTCCAGGTAATTTTTGGTCTATATTTTTGTGCAGGAAATTACACCCTTATGATAAACAGTAAATCAATTTTGTCTTCAGCAAAACTGATCAGAACAGCTTGAAGTTGTGCATGCCACATCAACTGACCCCAGGTCACCCTCTAATGAGATATGATGGGTCAAAGTCGCTCCTTTTCTCAAAGTTTGAAAAAATGGGGCTTGACAAAATAAGAATGTGGAATGTCATTTTATGCTGTTTGAAAGTTGCTGAACATGAATATGATCATATTTTTGATATGATTATTTACTAGGTGTCCTAGTCCTCTAAGAGACAGCGTGTCTATAAACTTGTGGATTTGCCTGCGAGTATTTAGCGACAGCATGAACTTGTGGATTTGCCTGCGAGTAAAAAGCGACAGTGTGTCTATTAACTTGTGGATTTTTCTGCAAGTATTTGGCGGCAGCGTCACGAAGATGTTTTCGTCTAGCTGCATCAGAAAATGTACCACGACATCTGACACGCCTCCTTTTTACTGTTTTCTCACAGCTTGGATTGCTGCGGTCATAATCGGTTTGAGTTTCATGGTTTGTTTCAATTACGTTAGTATTTGCAGGACTTGTTGTGTTGAAGTGACATTCGGCATCTGTCAAGCATTGTAAGCATACAACCGGCTTCATCGATAACTTCGCATCCAGCTTTTGAGAGTTTAAACATTCATAAACATCAAAGTGTCCACTATTCAAATCGTCACGTGTGAATCTAAGATGTTTAAGAGGCATTGGCGGTTCTCCAAAGGTGTAAAATATTTGGCCTGTTCGGTACGCTTGAAAGAGACAACCGAATAATTCAGCGGCAGCCATCAACTCCCCTGCAGAACCATAGGTGAAGGGCTTAAGCATTTCACTCTTGTAGTGCTCCTGTGTACCATAATTATCTCCTGTACCGTCATCAGTCCACACCTTGAACCTGTCCCAGTCATTCAATACATAAGACACAATGTTCCTCCAGATATCAAGATTGAGCCTGTTATGGCCGTGCAATATGTAGCACAGAGAATGTAAAAGGCAGGCGGCATCTCAGGGCATGGAAACCACTCGGTAAGTGGCAGTTCTTTGATCGATGGTGATCACCTCGATAGTCATTTTAATGGGGGTACGGTTGGAACGGTAAAAGAAATAATTTACATTGTTCAGGTACCCAAGTCTAAAATACCTACACTTACAATAAAACAGCAGAGAAGCCTTGGATTAAATAAAAAGGCTGCAGTTATCAGCACAATAAAACAGCGGAGAAGCCGTGGATTAAATAAAAAGACTGCAGTTATCAGCAGGGAGACATGAATACCATGGTGAAGCAAGGAAGGGAATGAAGAGACCAAAGCGACGGATGACCTTATATGGGCAGGCAGCCAATTACGTGGGAGGCGTGGGGATGGGGGACGCAACTCCGCCTTATACGGCGACCGAGCTGCAGGCTATGACCGTTATGCATAGAATTTCGAAATGAAACCTGCTTAACTTTTGTAAGTAACCTGTAAGGAATGAGCCTGCCAAATTTCAGCCTTCTACCTACACGGGAAGTTGGAGAATTAGTGATGAGTGAGTCAGTGAGGGCTTTGCCTTTTATTAGTATAGATTCTTTATAGGAATCTAGCCGTCTATGATCCTCTAGCACAGAATGAAAAATTACAAATGCCAGTTAGAGTTGCAAATATTTAGACTATAAACATTTAAATTGAAGCACACGTTAATTTTTCAAATATTTAATGCAACCATTCTTGATAATTATGTACAGTAATCCCTCCTCGACCGCGGGGGTTGCATTCCAGAACCCCCCGCGATAGGTGAAAATCCGTGAAGTAGAAACCATATGTTTGTATGGTTATTTTTATATATTTTAAGCCCTTATAAACTCTCCCACAGTGTTTATAAATATTCCCAGCACAGTTATACAGCATAAACCCTTTGTATTCTCTTAGATATTAGGTAAGATTCATTGAAATTATGTACAGTACAGGCCAAAAGTTTGGACACACCTCCTCATTCAATGTGTTTTCTTTATTTTCATGACTGAAGGCATCAAAATTATGAATGAACACATGTGGAGTTATGTACTTAACAAAAAAAGGTGAAATAACTGAAAACATGTTTTATATTCTAGTTTCTTTAAAATAGCCACCCTTTGCTCTGATCACTGCTTTGCAAACTCTTGGCATTCTCTCGATGAGCTTCAACAGGTAGTCACCTGAAATGGTTTTCACTTCACAGGTGTGCCTTATCAGGGTTATTTAGTGGAATTTCTTGCTTTATCAATGGGATTGGGACCAGCAGTTGTGTTGTGCAGAAGTCAGGTTAGTTGGACGATCATTTATTTTTCAATAGGACAATGACCCCAAACACACCTCCAGGCTGTGTAAGGGCTATTTGACCAAGAAGGAGAGTGACGGAGTGCTGTAAATGGTCATGAAAATAAAGAAAACACATTGAATGAGGAGGTGTGTCCAAAAATTTTGGCCTGTACTGTATGTAAACACACTGTTTATATACAGTAAAACCTGAATATTATTTTAAAGATATGGAGCGTCTCCAGCAATAAATACGTACAATGCAAGAAAAATTGTATACAGTAAATGTGTGTACAGTGACACTAAATGTACATACATGTACTAAGTACTTTAAGTAGAAAATTAATTATGGTTACTCACCAACAATGACACGATGACTTGTCCGATAACAATGATTTTAATTTTACTGCACAACAAAGGAGAGCGTTGCAGCTCTTCTAAAGGAGCCTCTTCAGGCGACTGTGTAGCACTGCCGTTGTTCTTATTCCGACAGTTTTCAATCCAAATCCCTAAAGCAGATTCCATCCAGACTACTGCCTTATTACATCCACTTACAACTCATTTTGCACCCTGGTTAAAAGGACACTGCGGCCGTAGATCTTAGATTCTTTTCCTACTTTTTAAATAAAAAGAATCGTAGCCTCATTGATGCCATAATGGCGTCCTACAGCAGTGTAGCTTTTTCCCTTCCTTCAACATATCCAAAACTTTTACCTTTTCGGCAATCATTAACATCTTCCGTTGGCGCTTGGGCACGGCCCCTGAAGCAGTAGCAGGAGCAGATCGTTTTGGAGCCATAATGAAGGGCTTGACTATGCACAAAGATAAACACAAAAGAGCACAAAAGTTAACTCTTTACACAACGAAACACTTTGATGCTGAAATAGTGAGACAAGACTTCCTGGTTAACGCCACGGAATCGAATTCCGCGCTCCGTTGCTGAGCCAATCAGCACACAGGAACTTAACTGTGTGCTTTGATTGGTTAGCTTCTTGGCCATCCACCAATAGCGTCCCTTGTATGAAATCAACTGGGCAAACCAACTGAGGAAGCATGTACAGGAAGTAAAAAGACCCATTGTCCGCAGAAAGCGAAGCAGCGAAAAATCTGCGTTCTATATTTAGATATGTTTACATATAAAATCCGCGATAGAGTGAAGCCGCGAAAGCTGAAGCGCGATATAGTGAGGGATTATTGTATTTCTGCTTTATAAAATAAATCATTACATTTGTGTATGAACACCTCAAATTAGGGCAGCTTAAACTAATTAATTTTTTATTCATTTTTTTTTATTAAGAACACATTTTCACATAACAATGCAAGTCTTCAGGCCAAGTGAATGTGTATGATAAGTTAATTTTTACCTCAGATATCCTAAAAGTGTTCTTTAAAAACAATAATTTAATCTAATCTACAGACTGTCAAAGACAAGTATGTTTTTGCCCACTCTCCAGCTTGCACATTTTAAGCCGTGACAATGAAGAAAAAGCATTGACATCTCTTTCCAATCTCTTCTTTGATGACTGGATCAGGGACCATGGATCTGAGTTGTCAGAGTTATCATCATTGCCTTCTCACTTTTTGTGGCACCCAATTTTAGTAGGCTTTCCTTTACTGGCTTATATTATGAAAACTGCTCCCCACAAGTCTGAAAATCAGAGAAGCCAAAGATCGGTTTAGAAGAGGTCCTTTCTAGCCTATTGATACCATTGTTTACTAAATTAAAAATTCCAGGGTAACGCTGTGCCTCCTCTTAGCAACAGGACACCTTCTTCCTATCATGGGTGACTTCAAAGGATTCAGGTAAGCAGGAATGCAATGCATGATTCTCAATGTCACAATGAGAGAGAGTGGTTAGGGAGGGCCTGCTGCTCACTCAGCATTATTGAAATACCCAGGGTGCTGTCCAACAGCCAATCCTCTTAATTTTTTATTGCTTTTATTAACTGTGTCTGACAATCTTGAATGGTGGAATGAGGCAGTGTTTCACAGCTGACAGCTCTAGGATGAATACGCTTATCGTTTATTAATGCCCTGGCTTGAAATTCGGCAGGAGCATCCAGCATATGCTGTATAAACCCTCCCAGTGGGGCTTGGCTGTGTGTGCAGTGGGCCTGCCGTCCTCTTCCTCGACTACATACCTTCAGATGTTATCAGTGCGGATAACACGTTAAAGAACCCCTGAGACTGAAGCTGGTGTTTTTGCAGAGGACCAAGGGGCTACTGTTTGTAGTTGTGAAATGCTTTGTGGGGGTAGGGCATTCCATCTTACAGGTATCTCTATTTAGGTGAAGGTGTGAAACTAATGGGACTTGGAACTAATACAATTAGATTGAGCATGAGGGTACCCAGCAATGAATTGACGCTCTATGCACGGTTGCTTTTTGACTTGCACTCACTGTTGTTGGGATAACCTCAAGCATTCACAATACACAAGTTATTGAAGACATTTAGAAGTGATTGGTTGAATAAATCAAACCATTTACCTTTCCCTATCTAGGCAGTTTGTTAAGATGGGGATGTTGTAGCTTATCCCTTCAAAGCAGACTTTCACAGTAAATCGGACAGTGGGTGATCTGGGCAGTCAGATGATCCATATCTTTGAACAGGAGGAGTCCATGTAAAGGGAGTTCAGGTGAACTTTAGGTAATCATGCCAACTCAATTCATCAGGCATCCTTTTCTGTGTTACTCAGCAGCACGTCATTTCACCTCTGCAGACTGCTAGCTTGTAACATTTTATTTAGTAAATGTTTTCAGTTTCTTATTGTCTGACATTTATTCTAATATCTTTTTATAACTAGTATGTACACAAATGTATTGTTAGCCAACTAGTTCTTTCAAATAAAGTGGACAGGAATGGTCAGTATTGTAACTAGGTTACTTAAGTAGTCTGAACAATGAAGGGGTTAATTTCCAAATCTTGACATTAGCAACTAGTGCAACTGGACTGGATGAACATGAAATAGTAAACAAAACAATAAAATGGAAAATTTTATAAGAACAGCCTTGAAGAGACATCGCCATAAAGCTCATTTGGCCAAGATAATTAAAGATCCTCCCTTTGAAACAAAGTTTTGACAGTGAGAGAGCAAATGAATGAATTTATAGTCAAAACTGCTGCCAAAATGTCACACCCATGTAGTGCCATCAACCCATTGACTCATGGTGTCAAACTGTCCAAAATCCAGTATTACAGAATAATTATGTGATCAATTCATAAAGTTTAAATGGTGAAAAATAAATATTGTGATCTGAAAGTCCTGAAAATTGTGACAGAAGGAGAAGAATAATTTGTGCATATTTAATTGAGGGGGAAAAAAACAACTGTATGTGAATATAAATCTGAAAAGCCCTTGGGAACCCTCTTTCAGGGACTTCCAAGTTCCAGGCAGTGCCACACTAGTCAAAGTGTGGCCTGTTTATTACCTTGTGCTTATAGTATCTGTTTTCATCTTTGGAGTGTTTTTTGGCAACATGAACTTTGAATCCCACTTCTCTACACTTAAACTTGATTCCACTGTCAGAAGCCCAGATTTGCTCCTCCATTGTGTACCATGTGTTTACACTGGGATTATCACAGCTTTGTCCTATTTATCTTGCTGTTAGATATGCAAGTATATCACACTTCTGCTTGAATCCAGACGTGCACCAAACACAGTTTCCATTCAACCTATGCTCTGACCTCTCCGTACTTGCATTCTTTCCATTTTGGTGTTCTGTTAAAAGACTGCTGTTGACTTCCAAGACCTCAGCAACCCAGCCCCCCACCGAGGCCACACTGTCTTCCCTGTGTACAGTAAACTGTTGTCACAGCTGAGATCCTCTGAGGCCAACCTTCTGTCTGTTCAGAATCCCTGCTGCAGCCCTCTCCTTTAGAAGCTTTTTCATGATCACTGTGCCCCCATTATAAAATTGTCTGTCTCTTTGTGTTGTCATAATAAAAAACTGCTTTGTAAAGCCTGTGATTGTGCTCGCATAGGAAATTTCTAAACAAAATAAAGATTTATTAATTGAAAGTGACTTCCCCATAGGGTGTTTAGTGCCTTCCCAAGAGTGCTTCATGTGTCTCAGCTGTTTTTTTAACCCCCCTCTCCTGCCATTATCTCCCATCTTTTACTCCCTAACACATCTTTTGGTAGTCTCACACTCCAACTACCATGAAATTCGACTTGACATGTTTATATCCATATTTTTTTTTTTTTTTGCATTAAGACACTACCCTCAAATCTTTTCAGCATCAGCTGTCTCATCTCTAAGTAAATATGTTTATTTCCATTTTATTATGCTGTGTTATTTCAACATTGTCGCCCAATGCAATGCATCAGTTCTACAGCAGCTTTTATCTGTTGCTGGATGACTATTCATCTCTGCATGACAAAATCAGGACAATTTCTTTTCTTTATCAGGCTGGTGAAGATGGCATATTCAGTACATTTTTATACAGCACCTTTGACATATTTGCAGGGTTTGACATTAAGTGTGTACATCCTTTTCCTGGGTGTTCACATTCCCAGCCCTGGTCAGCTTGAAAGATCAGAGAGCAAATGTTTAATGTAGCGTTGTTATCGCTGCCTTGCTTTTGTCCCTTTGCTTTTCACCCGAAGGGCTCTCTGACCTTTTTGCTGTTGACTTGTATTGACAAAATCCATCCCACCCCCATTGGGTCTGACTTTATGCCCTGAAAGTAAATGCAGCCTGCTTTCTTCCTTTCTGGAAAGTGGACATTTATGCTTTTGAAATGTACTTTGTGCAGTGTGCTATAAAACGTAGTAAGGTTGAATCCATTACTTAAAAAGAAACCTTCAGTGCCTGTCACACATAGCAGCAGCTGCACACTTTTTTGTATATGCCTATCTTGTCAGTCAACACTCCTACAAGACTTTATTTGTACATTGTATGAAATCGTATATTTTTACATTCACACTGTATTTTATAGGTATATAGGTATAGAGTCATTATTGTCCAGTGTACAGAGTACAGTGAAATTCTTAGTTGCATGTGCCATCCAGGGTGCAACACAACAGTTGATGCAATTAGTAACTTACAAGTCACAATGATGCAATTGTTGATGTATTTGTCATACTGGAACCCAGGCAGGAGAAGCAAAACATTCAGGATTACACAATTTAGTGGTAGAATCTGTGACTAGATGTTTCACTGTCTGAGTTCTTAGCTTTTACTTCTCTACCTTCAAAGTAGACCCCTCCATTTTCTTAATGATTACAAGGAATGGAATAGTAGCATATTGCTGCAGCATCTTGTACAAGACTGGTATTTGCCCAAGATGGAAGACCAGTTCAGTACAGAGCACACACTCACTCACACTGGACCAAGTTACAATTGCCAATAAAATTAACATGTACTTGATGGAGATGTGATGAGGGCACATGGAGGAAACCTCTGAGTCCTGAGATATTATTCTGGATCCAAAAACTGGTAAGACAGCATCCCTAGCTACTTTCCCTCCATGCCACCCTAATGTACAAAGATCATATTGTAGCTGTAGAGGGTTGACCCGGTCAGTCAAGAACCAACCCTAAATGTTTTTCTAGTTCATATCAGAGTGCACTGAATGCCATGCATAAATACACATAAACATAGCAAATGTTCAGTCGATTATCCATTTTTTTTTTCTGTTTAAGCAATGACTATCCTGGCATCTCTGGGTACTAGTGCATTGCAGGAAACATGAATATTCATTCTGGGCCAGTTTATATTTTTGGCCATTAAGCCTACAAGATCAGGAAATATTGCACTTGTTTACATATTTTTTTTACAACTGGAGCACAGCTCAGAAAAGTGGCAGAACATACAGTAAGTCTTAGGCTGGAATTGAACCAGCACCCTTGTGATTTATTGTCCAGTGATTTAGCCAGAAGAGCACAATGCCTGCCGGAGTTTCAAATTAAACCAATAAGCAGAGACCAGTCTGGGATTTAAACCCATAACTCTGGAGTTGTAAAGGACAGAACCTTGCAGCTTCATCATCTCTAGTCAGTCTGTCTAACTATATATTATAGTGCCTTTCACAGTGAATACTTAATACACAAAAGCACAGCTTATAACATGAATGGGCTGAGCATTGTAATTACATGCATCAGAGATTCTGCCCCGAAGGATGTGTCGTCTGGTCGTGCCTGCACATGTTAGCCAGACTCAAACCCTAAACTAGCTTTATTTTAAACTTCTGAAACTTCAAAAGCAAAGTGCAGAGATTGCATGCAGCAGCAGGTGGGATTCCATTTGGGACATTTTGCCGTAGGGCATTTCATACTTCTCTTAACTGCCATTCAGTCTGGTTTTGACTTCCTTGTGTAATCTGACACAGCGTCTGCTCCTGTTCGATTTCCTTGGCACGGTTAATCAGAAGTCTAAGCATGAATGAAATTATTGGCAGCAGTGCTTCTAATGGACACAGACTGCCAGAGATATACTCTTTCCGCCAATTAATGTTAATGCTAATACGGATGTTGTGTGTTATTATTTCTCTTATCCAACTGCACTTCATGTCCCAGATATTTCAGTAAACAATGTAACTCAGTAGCTAAGGTTTTTCTCACTGTGTGCAGTAGGATTCACCCAGTTTGACAACTTCTTAATAACTGTGGTCTTTCTGGACTTAATTCACTGGTATCAAAGGGAGCCTCAACTTCAAAATTAAAAAATAATTCTAAGTGCCTGAGCTGTAATATTGTTTCTGAACAAGAAAAAAAGATGTCTGAGTAAGTGTAGTATTAACAGTATGAACGCTAAATTTATCTAATTAATGAGTACATAGGAGTAACTATGAAGCCATCCTCAATCAAAGATTGAATTAAGCCTGGAAGTGAATGGGGTGTGGCAAAATCACTAAATCATGAATGACAAAATATGAAGGGGATTAATAGGGTCAAAAAAAGTGTTTGTATGCTGGAACAAATAAGCAAACCCTCATCTTGTCAAGCAAGGAAGGCATTAATTTTGGTTTTGCCATTATGGTTTTGCCTAGAATTTTATAGTAAATTAGAAAGGCCAGACAAACTGCCCTACAATGACATGGTGCTACACCACAGAGTGAAAATTCTGATCTTTAGATAACAAATAGTGTTTTTGTATGACAGGGAATTTAGCAAAATCATATTTTTCTGAACATGCTTTTTACACTAAAGACTTAAGGGAAATGGATACTTTTTACTGCCATCTTAGGAACACGGAATAAAACGAAAAATGGGTCAAAAAGGTATTAATCATTCACAATGGGTGGATTTAAGCTACATTTACACAATCAATTTGATGTGACCACATTCTTTTTTATTTTAGAGATACAACACTTCGAATTTGGTGTAAATGTCCAAAATCACATATCTGATTTTTGTGACATCACATAGAGGCCTTTTTTTAATATTTGGCTTTGTATTCTTTTTCTGTTCTGATCATCCATATAAGATCAAAGTCTAAAATAGTCAGGATGAATTTTCTCTTGATTAATATAGGTTAGTTGAACTGGCATTGTTAAAATGGCTCGTGTGCATGTTCACCCTGCGATGGACAGGCATCCTGTCTAGGGATTGTTCCTGCCTTTCATATAATGCTTATTAAGATAGGCTCTAGCTACCCCTCTACCCTACCCTTTATCATGGAAATGGATGGGTGGACAGATGTATCTTGAGTCAGTGTTTTTTGTGTAACATACAACATGTTAACAGGAGATAGAGGCGTGGGGAGAGCCTATTGCACAGATTTTAAAATGTTATTTGTCTTGTTTGAAAGTTTTCAAGCTGTTGGGATTCATCAAAGCAGTTAATAAATCCAAACAGTTTCAACTCCATTTATGTATTCATATTTATTTTTCAGCAGAGTTGAAGGAAATCATGGCAGAAAGTGCTGAAGCCTTTTATACCATAACTCTACACTGACTCAACATAAAATGAACTCTGCTTCTAAATGTAGAAAACTGTAGGGCCTCAGCTACGAAAAAAACATGCAGCATTGTCTGCGACACTATTTTGCAACATGTGCTCATAGCAAACAGTTCATGTTAGCTAGATATACAGTGGTGTGAAAAACTATTTGCCCCCTTCCTGATTTCTTATTCTTTTGCATGTTTGTCACACAAAATGTTTCTGATCATGAAACACATTTAACCATTAGTCAAATATAACACAAGTAAATACAAAATGCAGTTTTTAAATGATGGTTTTTATTATTTAGGGAGAAAAAAAATCCAAACCTACATGGCCCTGTGTGAAAAAGTAATTGCCCCCTGAACCTAATAACTGGTTGGGCCACCCTTAGCAGCAATAACTGCAATCAAGCGTTTGCGATAACTTGCAATGAGTATTTTTCAGCGCTCTGGAGGAATTTTGGCCCACTCATCTTTGCAGAATTGTTGTAATTCAGCTTTATTTGAGGGTTTTCTAGCATGAACCGCCTTTTTAAGGTCATGCCATAGCATCTCAATTGGATTCAGGTCAGGACTTTGACTAGGCCACTCCAAAGTCTTCATTTTGTTTTTCTTCAGCCATTCAGAGGTGGATTTGCTGGTGTGTTTTGGGTCATTGTCCTGTTGCAGCACCCAAGATCGCTTCAGCTTGAGTTGACGAACAGATGGCCGGACATTCTCCTTCAGGATTTTTTGGTAGACAGTAGAATTCATGGATCCATCTATCACAGCAAGCCTTCCAGGTCCTGAAGCAGCAAAACAACCCCAGACCATCACACTACCACCACCATATTTTACTGTTGGTATGATGATCTTTTTCTGAAATGCTGTGTTCCTTTTACGCCAGATGTAACGGGACATTTGCCTTCCAAAAAGTTCAACTTTTGTCTCATCAGTCCACAAGGTATTTTCCCAAAAGTCTTGGCAATCATTGAGATGTTTCTCAGCAAAATTGAGACGAGCCCTAATGTTCTTTTTGCTTAACAGTGGTTTGCGTCTTGGAAATCTGCCATGCAGGCCGTTTTTGCCCAGTCTCTTTCTTATGGTGGAGTCGTGAACACTGACCTTAATTGAGGCAAGTGAGGCCTGCAGTTCTTTAGACGTTGTCCTGGGGTCTTTTGTGACCTCTCGGATGAGTCGTCTCTGCGCTCTTGGGGTAATTTTGGTCGGCCGGCCTCTCCTGGGAAGGTTCACCACTGTTCCATGTTTTTGCCATTTGTGGATAATGGCTCTCACTGTGGTTCGCTGGAGTCCCAAAGCTTTAGAAATTGCTTTATAACCTTTACCAGACTGATAGATCTCAATTACTTCTGTTCTCATTTGTTCCTGAATTTCTTTGGATCTTGGCATGATGTCTAGCTTTTGAGGTGCTTTTGGTCTACTTCTCTGTGTCAGGCAGCTCCTATTTAAGTGATTTCTTGATTGAAACAGGTGTGGCAGTAATCAGGCCTGGGGGTGGCTACGGAAATTGAACTCAGGTGTGATACACCACAGTTAGGTTATTTTTTAACAAGGGGGCAATTACTTTTTCACACAGGGCCATGTAGGTTTGGATTTTTTTTCTCCCTAAATAATAAAAACCATCATTTAAAAACTGCATTTTGTGTTTACTTGTGTTATATTTGACTAATGGTTACATGTGTAACATGTTTGATGATCAGAAACATTTTGTGTGACAAACATGCAAAAGAATAAGAAATCAGGAAGGGGCAAATAGTTTTTCACACCACTGTATATGTAAAAGCTCAGGCAATGCTTAGACCGCACAGACATTAGATTACTCTTGGGGGATTGAGACTTGTTGTGTAAATGCAGCTGTAGATTTAGTCCCCAACTTTCAATAACAAGTCTTTGAAATATCAGTGAAAACCTCTCACAAATACAGGAGGAGATGTTGTGAATTCAGCTCTAACAACGAGTTAGGCTCATAACTGAACCTTTGTCTGTGTGCTTATTGTAATTTCATACCCCCAGAATATTTTCTGCTCACATTAAATGGTGCATACTTTCCTATAGCTCTAACATTTTTTTTCTGTAAAAACTTTTCAGATTTCTGTATTTGTTTATTTATTATTACCAGAAGGAACAACTTATCAATATTTGAAATCAAAGAACACCACTTCCATTGCAAAATAAAAACACAGTAAGTGAGACATCCTGAAATAACTGTGATGACCCAGGGGGAAAAACTCAATTCCCAGTGTCCTCTGGGTAGGCGCTCATTAGCCACAATGACAAGGTTGTGCCCCTTCACTCGGGAGCAACCTGTAGCAGCTCACCCTTTTTTCCTTTACTTCAGTACTACATTATGTCTTGTTTAGCTTTGTTGTGCCCTGTTCTCCAACTCTTTGAATTGAAATACTGTACATTCTACATAAAAATAACTGAAATAAAAATCTATGCTTTTTACCCACATAAGGATTCTGGATGGTTCATAGGAGTTTGCTCACCCAGTCTACATTTGTTTTGTGTGCTTGATAAGGCATATGACCGCATATATTGGAATGTCCTGTGGTGTTGTTTTGGGAGTATGGGCTACTGGGCCTGCAATTGTAGGCTATTTGGTCCCTTTACAACTGGACCAAAAGCTTAGTTTGTATTGCCGACAATAAGTCAGACTCATTCCCCTGTGGGTGTGAGACTCTATTAGAGTTACTTTTTTGTCACCATAACTTTTATGGAAAGAATTTCTAGGCATAGCCCAGAAGTGGAGTTTGTCCACTTTGGTGGCCACGGGATTGTATCACTACTTTTTGTGGACTGTAACCTTAGACAAACACTTGGAGCAGTTTTTTAGCTAAGCATGAAGTGGCTTGGGTGGGGATCTGCACTTCTAAGTCTGAGGTTGTGGTTCTCAGTAATGAAAGGATGGAGTGGCCTCTCTGATTTGGGGATGAGGTAGGAGTCAGAGTATCTTGGGATCTTGTTCGTGAGTGATGGAACAAGGGAGCAGGAGATTGTAAGGCAGATTGGAGTAAAGTTAACAGTCATGCTGACGTTATACCAGTCAGTAGTGATGAAGAAGGAACTAAGCCAAAAGATAAAGCTCTTGATTTACCATTTAATCTATGTTCCTACCCTCACCTATGGTCATGTGCTGTGAGTAGTGACTGAAAGATCTAGATTGCAGATTCAAGCGGCACAGATGAGTTTTCTTTTGCAGGGTGTCTGACCTCAGCCCTAGAGATACGGTGAGAAGCACACACATTCAGGAAGACTCAAAGTAGAGCCACTGCTCCTCTGCATGGAAAGGAGGCATTTGAGGTGGTTTGGACATTTTGATTAGGATGTGTCCTGGATGCCTCCCGTGGGAAGTATTTTGGGCATGTTCATCCAGGAGGAGACCTCAGAGCAGAACAGGGACATGCTGGAGAAATTACATCTCTTGGCTGGTTTGAGAATGCCTTGGTATCCCCTGGAAGAGTTTGAGGAGGTTGTGTTGAAAAGGGACATCTCGACATATTTGCTTAGAGTGCTGCCCCTGTGACTCCAGCCCAGATAAGCAGGAGAAAATGGGTGGATGGAAAAATGTATAAGAGTACTTTAAATCAAAGGTGTCATTTGGGCTAAAGATTGTTGGGTGAAAGGTTTTAGAAAGGTTGGACAAAGTATGAAAAATATAGCATATTAGAGGTATGCTGTAACAAAATTTGACAGGTTGGCAAGAGAATATCAGAGAATTTTGCCATTTGTTGATTTTCCTCAACCTATGTTTTCCATTTACAGAATGGAAGAAAGCAGACCCCTGCAATTTCAACAGCTTTTGGAACCAGCCCATTATGAGCAAACAGAACAATTTAAAAAATTGAGTATATAAGCTGTATATTTTAACAGAGGCTGGCAAGTTTGCATTGAAATTCCAGAGGACTCTGTCATTTATAGAAAAGCAAGACAAAACACAATCCGGGTTTCTTGGTATCTGTTAATAAGGATTCGGACTTCAGTAAAGGCTTAAATAGAGGCTATGAGAAGTTGAGAATGCCTGCATCAGTTAGTAACACAACAGATTCTGTTTGTTTGTTTGTATTTTTTTTTTTTGTATTTTTAACATTATTTAGGGCTTTAAGGGATAGGTCTTTGTCTGTAGCCTCCCTGAAGAGGAAAATCAGTGAATAATCATTTAATATTTGGGTGACCTTATACAAGTCCTTATTGAAAAACGTATATTTTGTGTGTAGACTACATGGAAAAGTGATATTATAGACTGAAATCTTTGTGTGTCTGAATCCTTTTTTTTCTCTCACCTGTGCAAATTTCCTTTGTGGTTACCTTTGGCAGAGATAGAAATTGCCCCTCTGCTTTTTTAGGTAGGCATGTGCAGTTACAATTTTGTTTTTTTTTTGTGTCATGACAGTAGCTTGCATTAGTGCACCTACATTGGACTGAATAGTGGGGACATCCATTTTGGAGCTATTTGTAATCAAGGATTGCCACTTGTTTTCTGTTTAAAAAAAAAAAAGAATTCTATAGTATGATTTAATCTTGCAACAAAAGGTCTTCTGTTAATTTGTGTGTTGTGCAGGTAGGTATGTAACATTGGGTATGAACAGTGCACAGCTAAGGCTTGTAAAGATGACACATTTTGTAATCAGAATTAGATTTTTTTTATACCAGAAAACTATTTTAACTCAAATCACCAATTAGTAAAAATTCAAAGTAAATGACCTCTGTTAGTATGTTTTAGGATAGCATTTTTGGAAGCACTGAATACCAGGAACCATTGTGTCTCTATGTATGTAGAGCTAGACAGTCTTGATGAGTAATTTGCCTCATTATCTTACATTATTGTGTAATAAAATGTATTGGGGAATTTTATCTAAAAGATGAAATTGTCATTCCAAACATTTCTGTACTGAATAATGAAAAGACTTTTCATGTTAGAAAGAATTATATATTCTGTCTCATGTATTCAGAGAATGGATATTTAGACTTTGGATGAGTTAAGTAGACATAATAAACCTGACATGTATTTGATCTGTTAAGATTATATCTGTATTGCTGTATGCAAGGATACTATCACAGGCTGAGACAGGACCGAGCACTTTGGTTTAAAAAAAAAAAAATAAAAAAAAAAACACCAAACGCATTGGGTCAAATGAAGTAAACAAGCTGCATAGATAGACAGATTGGTACAGGACTGACTGCACATTGAACTTTACAGATTTATTGTAGTGTGAGGTGTTTATATGTATTTTTGTCTTCATCCTCAAGCATATGCTTTGGAAGAACAAACAAGCAGTCAGCGATGTTATAAATTTGTTTCTGTGTGTGTGTGTGTGTGTGTATTTGTATATTTAAATAAATAGTGTCAATAATAAAAAAAATCTCATAACTAGTTGAGCAGAAATTTTCCAAATCAATAGGCTTGGGGGCTAGGTTCAGGACCAAAAATAATGGGCTTGGAGCTAGTAACGAAGCAAATATAAAACTAATTTGATAGGCCAATTTTTCACACTCTGTTATTATAGACAGGTTTTGGCACTGAGGGTGGATATCTTAGAAACTGGTTAATGTATTTTTTTTTTTTTTTTTTTTTTTTATCTTTGTTGTCCCTCATACCAAGTGTAAAACTAAGGGGGACAGGGCTTTTGCAGCTGCTGCTCCTTGCCTGTGGAACTCTTTACCTCATTACATAAAGGAGTTATCTACAATTGAACACTTTAAAACAAGGTTAAAGACTCATTTCTATTCATTTGCTTTCTGTGACCTTCAGTAATACTGATGGTTTCCTCATTATGATTATGTAATCTTACTACAATTTATTATTTATTTTATTTATGTTAATTTATTTTATTTCTATTTATGTTATTTATGTTAATTGTATGTTTTTTTCTTCTTTTATTGTAAAGCACTTTGGCCACAACATTCCTATGTTGTTTTAAATGTGCTATATAAATAAATTGACATACAGGAGCTATTCTCAAAAAAAGTTTATTTTATGACAAACATTGTAATTTAAAGATGTAAAAATCAACCTTGGTTTTCCACAGATGCACACATATACACACATCATGCTAAAATCAACATTTCTATTTTGAACATCACTGGATGAAAATCTGAACTTTACTCAATAGTGAAATTTTGACCCCATTACCAAACTTCTGTTTACATGGAATTAAAACAGAAAATAAATATGGGTAATGCATTAAGTTGAATATTGAAATGTGTGATATAAACAGGCTATGTGTTCTGAGTCAACCCCAAAAGAAAGTCTCCATTCCTTTCTTTTGTTCTTATCACATCTTGTTCATCTTTTTATCTTTCACGTTAGGCTGCCCTCCTCCTAAGCACTCACTACTTAAGTGTGCAACATGTGGTGGTTTATTTTTTCTTAACATGAATTTACTGGTGGTGTTGACAGTTTTATTTTCAAATTCAAGGATTAGTTGGTCAGTGCTGTCCTCCTGGTTCACCCATTTGTAATTTGTATTAGAAGTTGCCCTTATCTTGAATTAATAGAGGTTGCTGCCTTTCCTGACTCTTGCATGAAAAGCAGCTTGGTTCATAGACAGACACTTTACAAATAGAGAATTTTATTACAAGTCATCAATTTTTGACTAGCGTTACTGCACTATGGGTTTTCTCTGCTCACCCAAAGTAGACAATAATTTAAACTAGAACATTTTGCTGAAGGGCATTATATAAAACACAAATGGATTAGGTGTGATGAAGTGATTGTAACCGCCTATATCAAACTTCATACTAACCATATCTTGGAAATGAATTCACTCATAACATGAATTTTTGTAATGGAAATCAGTATTGATTCATTTATCTTTAGTCTTTCTCACCTCCGATTTCCAATAAAATAACCCTGGGTAAGATTACCACAGGAAGTTATGTGCACTAATATACTCACTAACACCAAGCAAACTTGGAACCATTGACCCAGGAGTGTTTTAAGAGTTTCAAGCACTATGAGGTGGCATTGCTAAATATTCTAATTGTGTAAAGACACTCTTCAGCAGTTTTTTTTTTTTTTTTTTTTTAAGGGTCAGGTGTAGCTGAAACTTGCCTTGGCAGGATCGGGGACAAAACATTAACTAACTCTGAATGACACGATACATGTCACAGTCACTAGGCAAACATACTTATTTGGAAATTTAAAAAATATATAAATATTAATTTAATTTAAAATAAATAAAATATAACTTCTTTTAAATTGTACGTTAGATATGCTCAATTGATTTCCGCTATGTCCATTTTTGCGCAGCGGTGCTGAGGTCGGTCTTCTAGTTGTGCTGCGCAACGTCACGGATTCTTGTTCCAATTAATCCGAATACCGTCTGCGCAGCTCTGAAAAATTGCTGCGGCGAGTAATGTCGAGAGTTCACTGAGATTGTTTGCAAAAACTTGAAATATACGATTGGAGCTAGTACAACTGAAACGCAACCGCCGTCGCCTTTATATTAATATTATTATTATTATTTTAACATCTAACATCGAAGTACAGTAATTGCAGCGATGTGAAAACGGGCGCGTCTGTATGGACGGTAACGCGCGCGCGTGCACGTGCGTGCGTGCGTTTATGTGTAAAAGTGTGCAGCAGCTGCGAGTGGAACGCGCCGCGGCACTCGCGTACGCGCCGACTATACTGCCCACTCCCTGGCTCGTCGCAGCCGTTTTAGCATGAGGACTGAGCCAGCGGTGCTCGTGCACCTTTCCTCATAGCAGGGTGGAGTGGGGAACGCTGCCCGTCCCCCTCTAGGTGAATGACTCGCTGAGGAGTGGCACCGCCGGGATCTCCCTGCCTTTGAATGGACTGATTTATTCGTGCGCCGGACAAGCAGCGTGTCGTATCCACCGAAGAAGCCGCTCCTCATCACTCCATCCAGTCCCCGCTGACGGACTGATTCACTCTCGTTCCGTTTCTTTCTTCACATGCTTCGATCTGGCGGCTCTTTGTCACGGTTACCGCTACCTTGCCGGTGCGCTTGGTGAAACGATGGAACGCTTCTTGGGCTTTGTAAGGCAAATTCGCCGCTCGCGGAGGCGCAAAGGCAAAAAGTACCGACCGGAGGAGGATTACCACGAAGGCTACGAGGACGTCTATTACTACGCCTCCGAGCACCTGCAGAGTAAGTGAGACGCCGGGGAGGGGGTGGAGAGGACAACCCCCGTGTTTACACAAAGAAGCGTGCCAGCTGGAGTAGCACGCCAGGGGGCACATCCCGCACTGCCAGTCTCCCAAGTAGGCAAGGGTGGTAGTCAAAACTCCACATTGTAGTGCGAACATTAGAAGAAGCTTGGAAATAAAACCGTACATTTTTGAGTGCCTTGCGAGATCCTGACTGCGGCCATGTATCAGAGGTGATTATACCCAGCCTGCCTGGGGTGGCAGGGAAGTAGGGGTATCCGATGGAGTCTCCAGAGGCAGCCACGTTCATTATCGTCTCTCCCGGGTCAATATACAAGGCTGTGAGTTGTCATCCGGTTGTTTCAGTAAGCGTTAGGCAATAAAAATTGAAGCCACTTCACTGAACCAGCCTTGGTGCCAGTGATACTATACACGTATTTGGAATTACTCTACAAGTTCATCAGGTGAAGCCTGAACTGAAAATATAGTCATTAGTAGTGGTGCAAAATGAAGTACCAAGCTTCGCTAAGCGGAACAGTCAGGATGGTCAATTTGTCAGAGTACAGTATATGGTAAATCTTTACCTGTGTGGTCCATAGCAGGGAGTTCATCCACCTTTGTGGGTAGTAGGCAGTGTTACAATGTGGAGTCTTAACTGTGCAAGGTTAAGATCCGACTCTTTGTGTTGTTTGTGGAATGTGGACTCCTGTTTTGTGTGTTATAGCACAAGAGTATCAGTGCAGAAGGAATTCAAGGTGAGATGCTACTTGGCTCTGAGGTTATTACAAGATGCAGTGCATTGCCTCTTTTCACAATAGAAGGCTTGGCCAGTTTGAGTCCATCTGTGAATGGTGCCATTTGAGCTCCAAGATGATGAAGACGAATGTGTCAAACCAAATGAAAAGGTGACCAAACTGAAGCCCACTTTGGAGACAGGAAAGACTTTCCTTTAAAATTTTGAAACATGTCAAGCCACTTTTCTTTTTAGAATCTCAGTTTGTGCTCAGAAGCCTTTATTTGTGGTAGTAATCATATCTTGAATATTCATTCTGGTCTGAGATTTCTTAACCTGCCAGAGCACCAGTCTTCTAAAATGTAAATTAATATGTGTACTTATTTATGGGCAGTAAAAGATGAAAGGGGTAGCATGTAAATGCAGTTTCAGTGATGTATTGTTAGCTTCCTCTGCATTCTGAAGGTTTTATTTTCTTTTAAAATTGCCTGCAGTTTCAGTTTCAGCAGCAGTGGTTTTAATTGCATTGAGTTATTGCATTGCTTCTGCCCAAAGGCGTTGCATGGGTAAGACGTGTTTAAAGAGCAAAAGGTGCAGTATCTGTCAGAGTGGGTGAGTGAGGTCTCAGAGAGGGAGAGATCACAAAACCCAAGCTCTTCCTGTGAAGCCTATCACTCATTGTACCGAAGCCAAACCTGTCAACGTTCCTGCTGTAATGGATGAATGTGGACAGGTTTGGCTGCAGGTGTTTTTTATTTTAGCATAATTGTTTCATTAGTGTGGAACATATGTCCCTTCTCTCTGTTGCCAAATGTTCAACACAAGGTGTATCTTGACCACATGAACTTTTAAAAATTCAATTGTTGATAATGTGTAATATACCTTGAAGTCAGTGAACAGACATCTTGTATTTCCTAGCATGGTGATGTATATCTGCTCAATTTCAGATGTCCCAATTTATTTCTAAAACTAAACAATTTTTTTCCATACTTTAAACTTGGGTAAATTCACACTGCAGTAACTCATGCAGATATTGCACACATAGGTTTTCCTATGCACATAATCCTTCTATCTGTACATGGATACACTCTATTTATTCACCAATCCCATTGATTATCTTCAAAACTGACATAGCACCTGTTTGCTCTAATATGTGATTGTGAAGCTAGCACATAGAGTAAAGCTAGCCCTGACCACACTGCTTGCTTTTAGCTTTGCATGCCTCCTGCAAAAAACTGGAACGAATGAAAAAATCCAGTCTTTAGACCAAGAATGAGCTGCCCAGCAACTCTGGTTAAAGAACATTTTTAAATTTTACTTCTGTAAATTATACTATTGCCTCTACAGTATCAGTGACATTGTCCCTGACAAAGCTGTAGAGTTTAGTTGTGCAACTTTAGATATTATTTTTGTTTGAAATTTCTATTTTATGAAGAGATCCGGTTCATTTTTTGCTGTCGTTGATCATTTGACATGTATTTCTCATTGTTTACAGTGTGCTTATAATGGACAATGCAAGGATTGAGTAGCTGTGTGGGATGTGAAGTTGTTATGAATCCAAGCAGTGTAAATATGGATGAATGATAAGGGTGTGAGTTTCATTACAAACATTATTGCAGAGAATTCAAAAATATGAAAAAAATTTCATTGGTAATATTAATTACAATAAGCTTCTTGATCAAGTAACAGGCCCTACCTTCCTCAAGCTATCTTGTATGGACTCGGGAAGAACCTGATCATGTTTAAACCTTGAATGAAGTTCCAAGTACATAACTGGTCTTGATGAGCTGATTTTTTTTCTTTTCCTTTTTTTTATTAGTATACGCTTTCGGTCAACTGATGAGGTTTATAGATATTAATTTGAAATAGTTATAGTTTAAGAGGATAAGTAAATACTTTGTAGTGACTAACATGATCTCGGTAGACCTCTGTTTGTCCCCATGGAGGAATTTGGCTTTTTACAGAAGTCCAATAAATAAATAACATTATTATATTTGTAAGGCTATGCAGGTTATATCAATATTTCAGACATGAGCAATAAATAGGTTCAAAAGGACTTCAGAGTAAAGTCAGTCCTTGATTAATCAATCAGTGTTTTACATAGTATCCTTGACACTGCATCAAGACAGTTTATAAGAGTAACATCATAAAATAAAGCACTGCTCATTTCACGATAAATTAAGAGGACAAAGAGGAGGAAAAGTATGTTCAGTAAATGGATATAACCAGAAAAAAAACCTTGACTGTCCCCTGAAACAAAATAAATCCACATATTAATGTTAAGAAGGTTTTACAGGATCACAAAAATCCTACCTCAGTTTGTCTTACCAGGGTAACGGGATAACTAAAACAAGATAATGACCAGATTGATTATCAGCTACTTATAATTCTGAAAGATCTATAAAGTCTAAGGGCAAAATTGATGAGTCCATGTGATAGCAGTGATCATGCTAGAACTGAACCCAGTCTCCTGGAGCAGATCTGTGTGGCGGCAGTAGTAACCTCTCTATCTCTGGTGCCTTTCACCTGTCCCAGCTTACTCACACAGCTGTAGTTTCTCTCTAGGAGGATGAATATGTATTTAATTGTTACCTTAAAGTTTTGTATTTAGTTATAGTGTTGGTATTTAGTAGACTGATTAGTGCCGCTGCCTCACAAATCCAGGTTCTTAGGTTTGAATCCTCTGTCAGGTTTTTGTTCCTGCAGAATCTGCACATTGTCCCTTTGACTGTGTGCATGTTCGTTTTGAGTGTTCTTAGTTTTCCTGCCACATCTCCAGAGACATACATTTTGGCATAGTGACTATACGTTTCCCTGGTATGGGTGTGCCCAGGGCCATTTTCTGCTTCTGCCCAGTGATGGACTCTGGCCCTCCATAGGACTAAATTTGATTATGTGAGTTTACACATGTTACATTATGCTATCTGTTTATGCTATTTTATGTTGGCAAAAAGTGTGGTATCTGACATGTAGGTGTGTGGATAAAAAAAACTCTTTACAAAAGCAACACAATATTAAAATATAAGAGTATAGGGATTTTTAATTACTATTGACAGTATTTGTTTAATTAGTGCTTTTTCCTCCTTTCGTGTTTTAGCGCTCTCTGTACATTTTCATGAATAAAGATTTTATTGTAGTTTTATTGATTTGAACTGATTTTCTTCCGCAGTTAACTGTACATCAGTTACATGAATAGTTTATTGGGAAACTGCCCAGTAGTCTTGACTCCAAAAGTGGTATCTCATATCATTTTTACCTTCTGTAAAGCAAAATTTATTTGTTGTGGAAGTTCTTACTATGACCTCGTCACTTTAATTTTCCATTACTGTGACAGCAGCAAACAAGCATGGGATATGTAACATGAATATAATATGATGTAGTGGGGTTCTAAATAAGCATCCCTGGTGAATCAGCTCAAGATTTTCTTTTTATTATTTTTGGAATCTTATGCGTGAGGTGTCAAAAAAAAAAGTTGGTAATGAAATATTGTTTTTGGCACACAGCACATGTCAAAAATATTCAGATCCTTGCCCATTTTTGTACTTTTACTAAATAATTAACACAACACTGTCATTTTTCTCCCTGCATTATTTTTCTTTAAAGGCACATAAACTTAATTGTTTTGAGATTTTTTTATGTTACAAAAAATCCTTTAAGAGTGAAAAAGGAAGTATGCTGCTGGCATAAGTATTCAGGCTCTGTTTGGTGTTTACAGAAGTATAAGACAATTGCGTAAGGAAGACACATTGTCCTAACAGTTGGCTACCGCCAGTGAATCATTAAAATGACTGCTATATTTACTGGATAAAACTACCACAGTTAAGTGGTCATTGTTCAATTTGTGAATCTGAAGGATAGCTGTGAAAGTGAAGACAAGAGAGCATTCGAAAGAGGTTGGAGGCAAAATAACACTAATGTATCAATTAAGAAAAGGATAAAACACAATATTCAAATATTTGGATATCCTTGTGGGCACTATTACTTCTGTTATCATGAAGTGGAAACTATGTCAACAAAGCTGAGAGACTACATGATGCCCTATGTTTAAACTGCACTATAGAAGAAACTCGACTCAACTTTGTTGGTTATATTTTTGCGTTAAAATCAATTTGTGGCAGTATTATGATGCAGACACTCAAAATCATAATTTCTTTGAAATGTTTATGGTGGGCTCACTGCCTTTAAACCTCAATCTGAAAAGTAAATTTAATAACACACAAAAACTGATAAGAAACAATGCTCAAGGATAACATTCAAGAAAACTGGCGGGGTATACGTAGCCATGTTTTAAGCTGTCATCTAACTGTGATTAGGAGGACAATTCAGAAGAAAAATGAGGGAGCTTTTACCAGTGATACTACAGTTCACCTTACATTCTTTTATTGTCTTTTGGTTTTGTCAATAGTTTATGGCAGACTCAAAGTAAATAAATTATGTGCACTGGCAAATTTATATTTAAAATTAATTTCTCTAATTCAGAGGAGCAGGGAGCAAGAGCTTATCCTTGCAGCACCAGGCACAATGCAGAAAATGGGCCTGGACAGGATATCAGGCAATCACAGGGTCAACTCATGCAGTCACCCACACTCAGACTGGGACTATTCAGCCAAACCTGCAAGGCTTTTGAGAATGTAGGGCGGAAACTGGAACATGCAGAAGAAAAGCACAGAGAACATACTAACTCTACAGGGCAATTTGGTGGTAGATTTGAACCTAGTACACCAGATCTGTAAAATGTCGGCGCTACTCAGTGTGTCCTACTGTGCCACCTAAGATAAAAACTTCAAATTCTTTTAATTAACAACATTCACACTTAAAGCCTTATTTTAACTTCTCAAATATCTTGAAACTACAGAAAATTATACTTTGTCTTTGTGGTTTACCACCTGCTTTACATAGCTGGACCCACAATTACAGAGTTCAGTTTTAAAACTGTGTGTTCTTTGATGTGGCTGTGAGAGAGAACACAAAAATAATGTTCTTGAATCTGCAATGCATTTTATTAATGTTGCAAAGTGATTTGAGCACTTCCTGGGTTTTGTTCTTCTAGTGTGCTTATTTGACCAGATGAATATACACTGTTGCCATATACTTTTGTTGATTCATCTTGTAGTTGTATTTTTTCTGTAATTAAGTTATATGGTAAGCATTTCTGAGAAAACTGTTTTTTAAGATGTCTAATAAAGTTTACTTTTTATATCATTGTTAACCATTTTGTCTTTGTTTATTTATATATATATATATATACAGTAATCCCTCCTCCATCGCGGGGGTTGCGTTCCAGACCCCCCCGCGATAGGTGAAAATCCGCGAAGTAGAAACCATATGTTTGTATGGTTATTTTTATATATTTTAAGCCCTTATAAACTCTCCCACACTGTTAACATTATTAGAGCCCTCTAGACATGAAATAACACCCTTTAGTCAAAAGTTTAAACTGTGCTCCATGACAAGACAGAGATGACAGTTCTTTCTCACAATTAAAAGAATGCAAATATATCTTTTCTTCAAATGAGTCTCTGCATCAGGAGCAGAGAATTTAAGAGAGAGAGCGCGCGCTCGCAAAGAAAAGCAAACAATCAAAAAATCAATACGTGTGCTTTTAAGTAAAGCGGCATTTTTCAGAGGAGCGTCAGTATCTTCTAAGCAAACAGCCTCTGTTGAAACAGCCCCTCTGCTCAAATCTCCTCCGTCAGGCGCAGAGAACGTCAGAGAGAGAGCGCGAGATTAAAGCAAACAATCAAAAAATCAATACGTGTGCTTTTGTACTTTTAAATATGCCGAGCACCGCAATAAAGCGGCATTTTTTAGAGGAGCGTCAGTATCTTTTAAGCAAAACAGCTTCTGTGCAAACAACACCTCTGCTCACACTCCCTCCGTCAGGCGCAGAGAATGTCAGAGAGGGTGAGATAGAGGCAGAGACAAGCAAACAAACACTGCGCGCGGGATGCATATCTTATAGCATTGAGGAGTTTTAGTTAATATGTAATACATGCTCTGATTGGGTAGCTTCTAAGCCATCTGCCAATAGCGTCCCTTGTATGAAATCAACTGGGCAAACAAAATGAGGAAGCATGTACCATAAATTAAAAGACCCATTGTCCGCAGAAATCCGCGAAGCAGCGAAAAATCCGTGATATATATTTAGATATGCTTACATTTAAAATCCGCGATGGAGTGAAGCCGCGAAAGTCGAAGCGCGATATAGCGAGGGATTACTGTATATATAATATATATATATATAACATTCAAAAAGTATTAAACTATCAAAACTATTTTTGTATATTGCCTCATATTTAAAATTACAATGTATTAAAGTAAGAAGTTTTCTGAAGATCAATAAAATAGTTTGTATCAAATCAAAAGAAACAAGTTGAAAACCTTTCAACAATTTATTAAAAAGCAACAATTGTGAAGTTTAAGCAATATGCCAACCATTTGTAAATGTAAGACTAACTTTGTGCATTTTCATGTTTCAAGAAACCAGTTTGAGATGATTTGACCTTTAGGACATGGCATGTTATCCTGCTGGAGTAGCCATCAGAAGATGGGTACACTGTGATCAGAAAGGGATGGACATGGTCAGCAGCCATACTGTGGTAGACTCTGACATTTAAATGACGCCCATTTGATACTAAGGGGTCCTAAGTGTGATAGGAAAATATCCCCCACACCATTACACCATGACCACTAGTCTGGTGCATTGATACAAGACAGGATGGATCCTTGTTTTCATATTGTTGATGCCAAATTCTGACCCTGCCATATGAATGTCACAGTACAAATTGAGACAAATCGGGCAACATTTTTCTTCTGTTGTCCAATTTTGATGAGCCTGTGTGAATTGTAGCCCCAGTTGCCTGTTCTTACCTGATAGGAGTGGCACACGGTGTGGTCTCCTAATACTGTAGCCCATCTGCTTCATGGTTCAATGTGTTATGCATACAGAGATGCTCTTCTGCATACCTCAATTGCAATGAATAGTTATTTAAGTCACTGTCGCCTTTCTATCAGCTCATGTGACATGAGTGCATGTGACCTCAGACTTGGACAATGGTTCACCTTTCATCACAACAATGACCTGAAACATATGGCTGGTACAACAATGGCATGCCTTCAGTACAAGTCTATGATTGTCCTTGTGTGACCTAGACAAAGCCTAGACTTCCTAGCAGATGCGTGAAGAGACCTAAACATGGTGGTTTACAGGCGCCCATCCAGTGTAATGGAGTATAACAGCATCCGCCAGGAACAATGGGGTAAACTGCCCAAATTCAGGTTTGCAAAACTTGCAGAGACTTATTAAAGAAGACTCAAAGCTGTAATTGCTGCCAAAGGGGCTACTACAAAATACTGAATGAAGGGTCTGAATACTTACATTAATGATAAATCTCAGTTTTTCATTTTTTACATAAATTTTCAAACCTTCCTGAAAACGTTTTCACTTTCACGTTGTGTTTTTGGATTGCAAATTGATGGAAAAAAATTGGCAATTTTTCTCCATTTAAAATTAAATCTGCAACACAGTAAATTAAGTGGTCTGAATGTACATATGGCTTTGTGTATGTTTGTGTGTGTCTATATATATATATATATATATATATATATATATATATATACACATACATAAACACACACACACACACACACACTAGCGACTGGGAGCCTGATCGAATTGGGCTGCAAATTTTGCGTTTGTGAAATCCATACTTTCTCTGCAAAGAATTATTTGTTTTGTTAAGTCCTTGAAATGATTTTGTTATCATGGCACTGATTTGTAGTAAAAATAGACCTTTTCGGCCGATGTAATGAAGAGCTTCCTGTTTAAACGGGGCTGTGAGACGTGAACTCAGCTTTTCGGCGCACCTCATTTGATTTTTTTCTGGCACACAAATTTTCAAAACAAAACCATATTATATGACTCTAATCAGAGTCAGAGTAATAATTATGTTGGCGTGGTCATTTTAGATCTCAGATCGGCTAAAATTAAAACAGTGACCGTTTTTAATACCCAGCCATCATTACTCAGTTTGCTAATAGATGTCAGAAGGACAGATGCCAAAACTGAACTGCCCAAAGATAGATTTCGACGTACCAAGCAAATGGCGATACGTTCTAAATTACGGTTCTGGAGCTGTCGAAAGGTTTAAGTCAGTCAACGATGTTAGTCCTGGATAGTACGCCCCATGAAACCAATGTTCCAAAACCAATCAAACTTACTGTCATCTGCTCGAACCAACACCGACTTACTATACTTGGCCATCCAGCGGCGTCACTGAAGCATTCAAAAATTCTTAGCCAATCATGCAATACTGTGTCCGTGTTAGCCACGTTATGTTCTAACTACAGAGGCAGAGTCCCATTGCATGGTTCTAACTTGTATTGAGTCGAGGTATTGACGCGAACACCATACATACGGATAGTATCAAATTATATATAAT
>JANRMT010062794.1:5530521-5544015 GCA_026402145.1 Polypterus bichir lapradei
TGTGTATATATATATATATGTATATATATGTGTATATGTGTATATATTATATGTATTTATACAGTATATATATATATATATATATGTATGTATATATGACACACACACGCAATACCAATGGGCACAAGATAGCTTTTAGAATATGTTAAGCTCATTTAAATTCTCAGATTCTTGAAGTAGTTGATAGAGTGCATTTTTCTTTCTCTTTGTGCTCAAATGTGGGAGTTTGCAGTGTTGCTCTCAGGTGTGTGATGGAAGACTGCCAGTTATTCAGTGTAATGTATTTTAGCCTAGCCAGAAGAAAAAAAAAATATCACCTTGCAGATTAATATTGTAGATGTAATACTGCAGGAGTCTCCATCAGCCCCACTAGCAATATTCCTGCTCTCATCATCCTCCTCCTTTTCTGTAAAGTGATTTAAAGAGCCTTGGGCAATTTGGAGGAGAAATACTGACTCCTGACTTGAATATTATTCTTTTCTTTCATTGCTTAGTCCTGCAACTTGTGCTAGGGATGAAAGCAGAGAATTGCATGGTGACTAACAATCAGATTTAGTCACATTGTATAACTAAAAAGGCACTTGTTGGAGTAACTGTCAAAGACTCAGACTTGGTAAATTATTTGCTAAATGAAAACTAGGTCTTAGGAAAGTTTTTGTTAAAAAGTAACTGCCTAGCTTTCAGGTTCATTGATGTGAGATTCATTAAAACCATTGAAATTTGGCATTGGGGGAAAAAAAATCAGTAATGAATGGTTAATACAGTACTTTCATGTAAATTTGCTGCAGGAAATCACTTAAGATTTTAGAATGCAATTCAACTAATCATACTGTAAAAAAGCAATTAAGTACAGGAATTTGTATAATATTTGTTATGTGTATTTTAGAGTACAGTGAACAGGAAATTGGTTGAACTTTAATCATATTTAGTTTAAAACTGAACACATTAGGTCAAATTAAGTAAACAAGCTGGATAAATGGGCATTATTGGTACATGTCTGTCGTGGTGTGTATGTCTTCATGTCTTTCTCATCATCCAGCATGTGCTCTGGTAGGGCAAACAAGTGGTCCTCTATCTTCATTTACACATTTCTTTTAGTGTGTGACTGTGCATGCATGCTTGCATGTGCCTTGTGTGTGTACATAATTTACATGTATCTCAAAAACTATACACACAGCATAACAGTTACTGTTGGACATAAGGTAAACAGTTTTTGAAGGATATTGAGACAATTACTGGACCAAAAATTATAGGTCTGTATCCTGTAACAAGGCAAACATGATGTACCTAATCTGACAGACACCGTGCTGAAATCTACATTTCACTGCGTTTTGAGTTGCTTTTTTAAATCCATTACCAAACTTCCATTTACATGGAAGTAAAATGTACCGTTTATCATTAGGGCTTTAAAGTAAACTGATAACATTATGTTATTGCAGAAAACGGCAAAGAGAAAGAGGTAACTTTATTCATTACTGTTGAATTGGATCTCTGTTTTAAAACGGTGTCCATTTTGTAAGATTTTTAATCGCATGCAAGCCAGAAACCAATGCTACTGTTTCTAGGAGCCCATTTTTCTTAGTCATGAGTGCAGCTGAGGTTTTGAAAGTGGGGTGCATTGAGCAAACAGTTTTACATTAACATATACTGTAATTCTCACAGACTGAATTGTTCCATGCTTGGGCTTATTCCGGCATCTCCATATTTACACCAGGAAATTCCACCTATAATGCTATGCACTCCAGTTCTGTTTCCCAGACAAAAAGGGATAATCAAAATGCAGCAAGTTGCTTTAACACTAATACACATTCTGATGTTTGTTCCACTGGTAATGTATAAGTTTAATTTGATGCAAGACATGTGTAACTAAATCAAATAAATGCTTGGGAGGGAAAACTGCTTTTCGTTTAAATAAAAATTATTTTAATTAAAATGGCAGTTGGGTGCATTTTAGTGCATGAAATATTAATAGTCATAGGCATGCTGCAAAAAAAAAAAAAAATTGAGGTGAAAAGTCCATACTATAGGCATTTGATTCTATATTTTGCTACAGGCTAATTCGAAAGGCAGATGTGTTCTGCACATGTTACCTAACCAGCTGTTGGTGACAGGAAAATCGGAATCTTAACAATCAGCTAACCTGTAAGTTTTAGGTACCTGAAATAACTTGTCCAATATAATTATAAAAATGGATGTAATTGAAATATAATCATCTTTAATCACATATATCACCCTTAACTCAGAGTTCCTGTTTACTGTGCCTAAACTAACATACGCAGAGAATACACCATCACCATCCGCGCAGTGTTAGGGATTGATTTCCAAAAGAGAAGCTAACATACAAACCACCAACATAGGATGAAACATGAGGAGTGACCTCAATCAGTTTATAGATTGTATTGAACAATGGGAGATGTCATTTGCTGAGTTTTACTGTAACCCCACTTGGGAGACTTGCTGATTTTGACTTTGAATTGAGTCAGTCTTTCGGAATGCACAGTATTACAGTCAGGTTGTCATTTTGGTCATTTAATTTCATTTTGCAGCATTTGTATTGGCTATGCTACTGAAATTATTGTTGTTGTTACTTAATATTGTTATGATTGTAAATACTACAAATACATGGCTCGAGCAAAAAATTACATCCATCTTGTTCTTAATGTAATTATTATTGTTTATAAATCGAAGGTGAGAACAATCCTACAATTTTTGTTTATGAGGGCTTTTATCAAGTATTCAAAACCTCCACTAAATCTCATATGAAAGACCAAGCTCGTCAAAACAAAATAATTTTTAACACTTGATTTAAATACTGTGTCCTCTGCTTCTAAATCCTTCAGTAACAGTGGCTAATCTCTGAACTCCAGCCATAAGTGCTTTAAATGGTAGGCTGTTGAATGAGTCCAAATTGAATTATTTGTTATAGTTTAGGATTTTTTTTTTAAACCCCATCCTCGTTTGTCTGTTAGTTAAATCAAATGTGTTGCAGATTTGGGGACATCTACTGAGCATTAACGTTTATTACATTTATTTGGAAAGGTTAAGTGTGAAGATTACACTCACATGAGATGTATACAAAACACGTCTCTTTCCAGTTTACCTAGCAATCTTCCACATATATTGTTTGTCTAAATAGAGCTAATGTTGTGTTTTCTGTAACTTTTTGAACTAACGTTTTTCTCTGTTGTCTTTCACTGTTAAACATGTACCCAGAACAAACTTTTTATTCAGCCTTCTTCATTATTTTATGTATAAGTTTTTGCTATGTTCATTGTGTTCTGTCTCTTATTGTGTAGAGTTTGTGGGATGAGCACACATCCTATACATGTAATTCGAGATATTTATGACCAAAAAAATGTTCTGTATTTTTTTAGTATGCTGTATGTAAAGTTGATTGCAACAAATGTAAAGCTGGCCACAGAACACTTTAGCCTCAAGCTAAATTTGGATATTAAAATAAAAAGTTTTAGTTTTGAAAAGGTACAGGTGGAAACAAAGTAATTTCTGGCAGCATTTAAATTGTTCTGACGGGGAAGTTAAGAGGCATTGCATGTGAAAGCAGAAAAGACAGTTCATACATACCTCCTCATGACTTTATAAAATGCTTTATGGTAGTGATCACTCTAAAAAGACATTATATAATAGTTCCATACTACATAAAATATTATATGTCATGGTGTCATCACCTTCCAAAACCAGTCACCTATGCTGCTTTGTAGTGGTACTTTGATGTTATGCTCTTGGAGTAAGTTGTTTTGCACCGTAGCCCAATTTGTTTTGTTTTTTTTTTTTTTTTTGATCGAAACTGGTTGTCATCATCCCCAGGGAGAAGTGAGATTTATTGGTAAAGATTACCAGACTCTGTACTGCACATAAGCTCAGGTTGTTCAGGTTTGGAACCAGTCCAAATACAGTAAGGAGTGGTACATAACCTGCATTGCAATGAGCAGCATTAGCAAATTATCAGCACATACTTGTAAACATTAATAAGAGAAAGTCTTTCTATTATATTACTCATTGTGCTTCAAACAGAATGTAAAGTTGATTAAAAAGTTGTATTTCTGTGGTGTGTGAGATATGAAAACGCTTAATAATTCTACTAATTAAATGTGAAAGTCCAGAAGCCTAAGCATGTGAAATTTTAGTTGAGTGATGTAGAGTACAGTAAGTTTTTACTATTTTTACAAAGTAGAAATTCTTTGTACAGTCCCAATTAAAACAGATGTATGTGATTTGATGAAAAGTTTCAAGACTAATGCTATATACAAAGTTTCTGCAGTACTGAATATTTTGTGTTTAATTAAAGTATATTGTATTTGACTAATAAGAAACTTTAAATTGGGATGCCTAAAAGTCAGATAATATGCTAAAGAAAAAAAAATCATTATTCATTACAGGTTGTTTTTGGTCGAAATGTGCAAAAGTTTTATTGTACCTTAATTCTGTTCTCAGCTTCTACAGTCTTTTTAAAAAGTTCTTGTTATTTTGTTTGCTGTTAATCTTCTGTTGTCTTAACACATTCAGAGTGATTGTGATGATGTGATTTCATAAGATGGAGGTTGCATGACATGTTACATAACTTGACATTTGATGTCATTTTCATCTTTATAAAAGTTAGCCTTGGGTCTTGGTAGGATGACGGCTCTTCTAAATCACTTTTGAAAAACTGGAGTACATTGTATATTTTTGACATTCTGATTTGTCACTTGTTAGTTATTTGGCTTCTGTTTTTGTTTTGTTTTTGGTGTCTTTGTGCACAGGAAATTTGTGCTTTATTTTTATTTTGTTTCCGCATTATGTTGACTTTTTATCTAGTAAAGGTTACTGGAGGGTGACAGATGCATTGCTGACTGTGTACTCCAAACCTAGGATTCCGGGTTGTAATTTAATTGAAGCAATTTTTGTGTGTGTAATATTTCTTTTAAATTTGTTCTGTTTGTAACATCTGAGTTTTGCTTCAGGAATTAAATCTGTTATGGATATCTGTTCACAAGATACTCCTCACTGTTCTCAGTACCTATGTTTTGTCCTTTCTAAAACATGTGCATAAACTGTTAAGCTGCTTTAAATAATGGTGTCTTTTTGTATGAAATCAGTCATTTTTTTCACATTTTCAAACATTTTTTCTCCCGATATTATAATGTGTAGATCAAATTTCTCTTTTCAGCCCTTCTATTGAATGCATTTCTGACCTAATAATATACAGTATGTGGACATGCAGGAAACACCCATAAAGACATGGAGTGCCTAGGCTTGGAATCAAACCCAGGAGTCTGGCACTGTGAGACAGTAGCTCTAAAATGTGTGCTGAAAAAGGCATTTTTAGAAATAAAATGCATACACACACATACAAGTGTATAATATGTAATATGGATGGGATCATAGCAGTTTGTGAGGTTAAAGGACTGTGTCTCTGATGTGGATGTGAGCATCACAAGGAACAGTCCTATTACCTTTTCTCATCACTTCCAGTGACTATAAATATAACACCACATGATGTCACAGATGACTCTGTACTTATGGGGTGTATTGATAAGGGGGATGAGACAGAGTATAGGAAGCAGGTGGAGAACATTGTTGCTTGGTAAATAAAGAATTGTCTGCATCTTAACATCAGCAAAGGGACTGGTTATTGACTTTCACTATCTAAATAGTATCTGTCTATTCAGTATTCAGGGAGTGGTTTTGGAGATGGTACACTGCTCTGAGTACTTGGGAATCCACATCAATGATAGTCTGGACTTGTTCTAATTACACAGAGGAGTAGATAAAAAAAGTAGAGCAGATGTGTTTTTTTTCCCCCTTTTCTGTTCCCCTTAAGAGACTGTGTTCCTTTTAATGTGGGTAGTGAAATCCTTTACATGTTCCATAACTCTTTGATGCCCAGTGCAATTTTCTGTGCTATGATGTGGTGGGCCAGTAACATCACTTAAAGAGAGGGCCACCAAATCTATAAGATAATTGAGAAAGAAGGCTTAGTTATAGGACACACTCTTGACTCGCTGGAGGTAGTAGTGAAGGAGAGAATGAAGACAAAAATGAGGGCCATTATAAACAATGCTACACATCCACTCTCTGAATCACTGACATTGAGTATTTTCAGCCAACAGATTATTCAGCAAAAGTGTATTAAGAAATGCTTCTGGGTATCCTTTATACCTATGGCAGATTGCCTGTGTAATGTCTCAATGTGACTGCTCTCATCTTCTTTTTTTTGTAATTCTTGTTTGTATTTGAGGGTAGTTGCTTTTGTTTGTTATATTTCTTAAGCTTCTGTAAAAAGCTAAATTTTCCACTTAGGATAAATAGACAGACACCTCGATCGATCTTTTATCTGTCTATAAGTAAATATTTCATTTCACAGTGTGATTTTAATCAAAGGCAGATGCAAATAGCACAACATGTTCTCCCTGTGTTCATAGTTTTTCTTCTGATGCACTTTTTTTTTGCCTACATCACGAACATGTGGATGTTGGGAAAATTGATGCCTCTGTATGCATCTGGCTGTATGTGCTTTGAGATAGATAAGTTTTCCATTCAGAGTTGATGTTTGCATTATCTTACTGCAATGCCATCATGCATAAATGATTTACTATGACTTTTCATACTGAGGCCAAGAACCAGAAGCTATGCAAAATTTAAACGAGAACCAGCTTCAAGTCTTTTAAAAAGATAATTTATTGTGAAACTGTTGTGTGATACTCCAGAGCTAATTGTTGACTTCCTTCCTGTGTATGTGTTTTTCCAGCAGTACTATTTTATTTTGACTTCAACTTTTATTTTGCAAATAAGATGGCCAGTTATTGTGCTCTGTGTATTGTTTTTCATGTTCTACAGTTCGGAGAGTACATTAAAATACAATTTTATTTTACCTTACTGCACTTTGTTGGAAATAAAGTTAAGAGTATGTCTTCACAACCTTCTTTGTAGCAAACACACAATTATTTAATGTGTCATAAATGACTTTAAAGTACTATTATTAATATGTGTATCTTACCAGTGACCAATCACAGTAATTCTTTGATTTCAAATACTACTTGCTAAAGAGGTAAGCTGTTCCTCTAGTGTGATCTAAATCAGAAGAAAAGCTAAAATCATGTTTTTTTCTCTGAGGGGAAAATGTTCATAATTGGGAGGAATTTACCCAAAGCAATATTACCGTCTTCAAGTAGAAGCAATTTGACACTTCCAAGACTACAAGTCAGCCTGGAGAACCTTTCACCATACATAACCTTGAACATCTGAGGGGTAACGTAGGCTTAAGATTACTTAAAATTAATTTGTGCTGGTATCTTTCTGTGTAGTTAGATTACATCTTTGAGAATTATATATTGGGATTTCTGTAATATGTAGAGTTCTAAAGACAAAAAGAAAGAGGGATGTTAAGTATAGTCAGATTGACAATTAATATCTAATAATTGTTGTTTTAAACAAAGTTCTATTTTAAATAAGTTTAGTTAGCATTGACCCCAAATAAGTGGGATAAGATGAAGAGGAAAAACATGAAAAAGAATTGGATTTTTAGAAGTAGAATGCAGGAAATATACAGGATAGTGAAGAAATTAATTAGCACTGTGTGACGAGTTCTTTATTAAAAGCTTTATATCCTCCTTGTCTTTCTCTACTGACTCCCACAAAGTTGTGGGCCATCCACCCTGACTTTAACATAATTCAGTTTTGTCAGTCATTCATGTTTGTTTGAACAGCAAGGAGTTCAACCTTGATCTGTAATGAATGATAGTATATTATCTTAGAGTACCAGTAAGCTTCACCCTCTTTCTGCTTCACACTGCTAATACAAGTTTAGCATTTGAAAAGAAAAGAACAGTGGTAACTTCTTTCCATTTGGGCATTTCAGGAGCTCACTGATCTCTGTCATTTTTATTGAAAATCTACTCATTAATATGTATAAGTCATCTCTTGTAATTAATGATGGCAGGTAGCAAGCCAATTCTTCATCCACAGTTGAAAATGTCATTCTTTACAAGCTATAATACCAGATATTGGGACCTTGCTTCAGTCACTTCAGGTAAAAATGGCATAATTATGTTAGAGAGAATGGCAAGCATTGTTGTTAGCATATTCTGAGAGAGAACCAGTTTTTGTCTTTCCTTGCTAAACATCCAATGCCTTTTCCTCTTTATACTATTCAAGCTTGCTTTTTGCTTTGTGCCCACCCCCACCATAACCTATTGTCTATGAGGGAGGAGCAAAAGCTTTAGATTCATCAAACATTTCGGTCTCCAGTTTTTGACAGATGTCGACGTCGTAGGGTCCCCTAATACCGAAAACATCAATATCTTGATGATGGGTGTTTGTGTGTCACAGTTTCTTGAGGATGGCCTAGAGCTAAAACGGCTGGATAGAAAAAATACCAAACTCGAAAAAAATACCAAACTCAAAAATTAAGCCTGTTAGGAGATGACAATGTGCTGATTAGTTTTTGAACCAAATTGTGCAAAAGAAAGAGGAACTCTAGAGGAACTCTCAAACAATGTAATTCTGCAATTAGTTATAAATTCTTCTTGTCAACTACTATCATAATGACTTACTTTATGATAAAGATTAGCATCAGAGCAGTAAATAATTACTGAAATGTTATAGAGTAGTTTGGGTAACTTGGTTCCTAGAGCGCAAAGCCTACTGACGCTCAAATCTGAATTTTTTTATATTAACTGTGTTGACTTTGCTGTACAGTGTGATTATTCAGTTAATGTTCTTAAATACAGTGTGTTCAGCAATAGTTTGGTTGTGAAAGGTGTTGTGGTGCTGATATGTGGTGCTCTTAAGTCTTGGCCAGGTCTTTGTGTAACACTTTTTTTTCCTTGTAACAAGATATACTCTTTATTTCCTTTCAAAATTAATATGTATTATTTATTAACAGAGGCATTCCCAACCTATGAAAAAACACCTCAGGGAACTGCACATTTATAAATAAAGGAATTTATTACCCTTTCTCAGTTTATGAACCTCTGTAAAGCTTAATTTTTACAGTGAAGACCAAGTCTGAGATGATTTTTCCAAGCTGTGCCACCAGTACTAACACTGGATGACATCCACAATCATTCCAAATACACCTCACTCTAGCCTGTTCAGTTTGTGAGTGTGAATGGATTTTTGGGGCATGGCTAGATGCTGGTGAAATGCAGTTCCAATCTCATCCATTCTTATATTTGGCACTGCATTAAAGTGCCTTGTTTCAGTTATCTTGTCACGAGTGTTCCTTACATGTTGTCTTGCATTATAATTATTATCCTGGATCCATAAAATATCTTTGGAAAAAAGATTGCCTGAAAAGCCCAAGAAAGCATAAAGGCCATTCCATTGAAACTGAACTTGGAACCGATAGTGTAGTTAAGCAGCCTTATTAAACTGTATTTAATCAGGAGAAATGTCTTAATTGGTCTTGTTGTGATGAGTGATGTTATTATTAAACTTATTTTGTCAGTTTCCATGTGTCTTGGTGGGGATCTATTTTGGTGTCAGGGAATACAAACATTGTTTTTCCATTTAAATCATTTGTAATTATTAAATCACTGGTAATTCCTGTGTATGTATGTGCTGATAGATTTAAGGACCTTCTATGGCCCTGTCCAGCTCTCCTACAGTAACTGCCTGTCTCCTGGAATCTCCCCTATGCCCTTGAAACTGTGCTAGGAGACACGGCAAACTTTCTGGAAATGGCATATATATAAGGTGTCTGAAGGTGCAGAAGCGCATCCTGGCCAAGTCAGGCGTCAGAAAAGCACACAAACCTACAAACAATCTGTGCACGGCCCTCTTTAATGCTAAAAACAAGAAATCAACAGCAGAAACACAAAACGCAGTGTACAGCATTCCATGCAGGTCGTGCTCAGCAGTATACATTGGACAAACTACAAAAAGAATTGCAACACGCATACAGGAACACCGCAACACTGTCAGAAGAAAGGACCCACTATCATTGATCTATAAGCACACTAAATCAACAGAACATACATTTAACTGGGACAATGTACAAGTAAAATTCAAGGCCAGTACGGAAAGTGCCAAAGAGCTGGCCGAATCCTGGTTATCAAATGAGAACGCCATCAACAGACACTTGGACATAAATCCAGCATATGCAAACTTAAGAAGAACATATTCATAATAAACAAGACTTTATACCCAATAAAATATATATATATATATATATTTTAATAAAAGGCAAAGCCCTCACTGACTCACTCATTACTAATTCTCCAACTTCCCGTGTAGTTATAAGGCTGAAATTTGGCAGGCTCATTCCTTACAGCTTACTAACAAAAGTTAAGCAGGTTTCATTTTGAAATTCTACGCGTAACGGTCGACAACGTCCGCCATTTTGAACTTTCTTATTTATGGCCCCATCGTCACGAAATTTGGTAGGCGGCTTCCCTGCGCTAACCGAAACCGATATACGTACTTATTTCGGTGGTATGACACCACTGTCGGCTGCCATATTGAACTTTCCAACGTCACTAATTCTCCAACTTCCCGTGTAGGTAGAAGGCTGAAATTTGGCAGGCTCATTCCTTACAGCTTACTTACAAAAGTTGGGTAGGTTTCATTTCGAAATTCTACGCATAACGGTCATAACTGGAACCTGCTTTTGTACATATATACGGCCATAGCCTGCAGCTTGGTCGCCATGTGAGGCGGAGTTGCGTCCCTCATCGTCATGCCTCCCACGTAATTGAGTGCCTGCCCATATAAGGCCATCCATCAGCAGCAATCCAGTAGGCACGCTGCCACCAAATATTCGCGGGTGAAGGACTATGCTTATGCAAACGAGGATGAGATGGTCAGGGATACACTGGTGTTTGGCACAAACTCAGCGAAAGTGCGAGAGAAACTTTTAAGTGCCGGGTCTTAGCTAACATTAAATAAAGCCGTGGACATCGCAAGATCGCATGAGATAGTACAAGCACAGCTGAGAACCTTTGATGCATGTACTCTGAGCGACTCATGTGAACTGACTTTGCAGGACTGGGAAAGGTAAACCCATGCATGCACTGTGTGATGTCTCAGATAAAGAGGAAGATGAGCTGCTTATTGATGCAGTAGGACAGAAACGACCCTCTGACGCTGAAAAAGCCTTTGTAGACATATCAATAGGAAAGCAAGGTGTAAAGCTTAAGTTTAAATTACGTTCATAGACACGCTGCCGCTAAATATTCGCAGGCAAATCCACAACTTAATACCGGGAATGCCTGTTAAACATCTTAGATTCACGAGTACCGATTTGGGTGGTGATCACTTCGATGAATGAAACCTGTTCAAAAAAACGCATTACACAATTGAGAAGGCAGCAAAAGAATATGAAGCGAGTGACGCATACAAGCTTATTCATAAGTGCAGCTACTGCAGAAACAAAGCACGGTGTAAACCTTAAGTTTAAATTAAGTTCATAGACAGGCTGCCGCTGGCGTTTGCCATGCCTACGACGAATACGATATCCGCGAGATGCAAGTTTAATGAGAAGACGCAGGGTATAACCTACACTTTTGCTCACTTTGTAACAGAGTTAAAATTGCTGTAACAGAGTTAAAATTGCTGGTGAAGGACTGTGCTTATGCAAATGAATGGGAAGACAAGGTGTGAAGCTTAACTTTAAATTAGGTTCATAGACACGCTGCCGCTGGCGTTTGTAATGCCTAAGACGAATACGATATTCGCGAGATACGAGTTTAATGAGAGCACGCAGGGTATAAACGAGACTTTTCATCACTTTGTAATGGAGTTAAAATTGCTGGTGAAGGACTGAGCTTATGCAAACGAAGATGTGATGGTCAGGGATAGAATAGTGTTTGGCACAAACTCAGCAAAAGTGCGAGAGAAACTTTTAAGTGCCGGGTCTGAGCTAACATTACATAAAGCCGTGGACATCGCAAGATCTCACGAGATAGCACAAGCACGGCTGAGAACCTTCGATGCATGTACTCCAAGCGGCTCATGTGAACTGACTTTGCAGGACTGGGAGAGGTAAACCTGTGCATGCAGTGTGTGATGTCTCACATAAAGAGGAAGATGAGCTGTTTATTGATGCAGTAAGAAAGGAACAACCCTCTGGATCTGAACAAGCTTTTGTAGACATATCAATAGAAAAGCAAGGTGTAAAGCTTAAGTTTAAATTAAGTTCATAGACACGCTGCCACTAAATATTCGCAGGCAAATCCACAACTTAATACCAGGAATGCCTGTTAAACATCTTAGATTCACGAGCACCGCTTTGGGTAGTGAACACTTCAATGAATGAAAGCTGTTATCTTTACAACGGTTGACAAACACGGAATATAACTTGAACACAACACCTCCTCCAAATACGAACCTGATTGAAAGAAATAATGATAATCAAATCCTTGATGACAGCAACACTCATAACAGTGACAAAACAATTACATTGACAATCATGTTACGTTGTTTTTAAAATGTTTCCTTTTCTTTTTCATAACTTCTTTAACACGCTACTTCTCTGCTGCGAAGCACGGGTATTTTGCTAGTAGTCAATATAGACAAAGCAGATCTGTCCCAACAACCCCTTTAGGATTTGTTCCATTATCCTCTGAAAACTGTCTCCAGTATTTCCGTTAAACCAAAAGGCATGACACTAAAATGGAACATACCTTCTAGGGTTTTCACTGCTGTCTTCTGATTGCTTCTCTCTTCCATTAGCACCTGCCAATAGCCACTGTGGAGACCCAAGGTGGAGAAAATGTAGGCTCCATGCACTGACTTCAGAATGTTGTGTACCGGGGGCATGGGGTACGCATGCTAATGAGTCTTGTTGTTCAGACCCCAATAGTCCATGCAGAAACTGTAGGACCCGTCATCCTTTTTCTCCACAACCATGGGCACAGCACAGGATGAAGAAGAGGGTTCCAGTATGCCCTTGGCAAGCATCTTGTTCTCATTTTCTTTAATAATCGCCCACTTTTGAGTTGAGGCCTAGTATGCACAACGCCAAATGGGGGCCTCATTGCTGGTAGATATAACATGGGTGAACCCTTGAGCCCAACCCAATATTTTGGTCCATATATCCGGCCATCGGCATAACAAAGGCCTCATCTCAGCTGGTTGTTCTCATCAATTTGCTCCAGCCAAGTCTTCGCCAGCAGCCTCTTCAGCAGCATAGAACCCAAGATAGTCTTTATGTAGATTCCCCTGGTCCTACTACAGAAGCTTGTGTACTCCACCCCCCAGGCAATGAATACTTCCTCGATTAGATCTATATTGTCATCCCTATACTGGTTAGGGAATCTAACCTGAAGAGCAATGGGATGGACAGGCGCTGGTCCTACAGGACTAATTTGTCAGTTCTCCAGAGTTGTATATGAATGCTTAATTCCATAGCGACTCTGCCATTGTCTGTGTGCTTCCTCCTGTCAGCCATGTACATTAAACATGACTGACTAGGCTGATGTTAATTCTGTTAATTGCTGGACCATCTCCTGCCATATGCTGTTCAAGTGAGAGTATAATGACTACCCGTATCAA
>JANRMT010062794.1:5545823-5568441 GCA_026402145.1 Polypterus bichir lapradei
GAAGCGCGGGTATTTTGCTAGTTATCAGATAAAAGTAAATTTCTAAGCAATGCACTTCAGAGATGCACAATAAAAACATAAGCAATAGTTTTAAATGCAAAAATAAAGAATAAGAACATAAAAAGGTAGTAAAAGTGTGATAATATTGTGCACAAGCTATTTACAGCTATTTTGTTGAATGATAAAGTAGAAATTACATGTGTTTTTCAATATGAAGCTATTTTTACTTCAAAATTGGCAAGGGAGCAAATTATCCTGTTTCTATGTACATAATACTAACTTCTGTTTAATATCTGATTCAATAGAGGATTTTATGAAATATTCAGTTTGGTGTAAGTACATTCATTTTATTAACAATATTTCGAAGTTGGTTGTTCGCAGACCAGAAGGAATTGCTTTTTCTTATTTACCTGTTCATTTATTCTGCTAGTTTGGATCTTAAATATCCTTTGTAATTTTTATCCTAGAATATCTGCTTTGTGTCTGAAAGGTGATAATTAACCAGCATGCTTTCCCACTGAAGGTCATATGCCTGGAAGCTGGGCACTGTATACAGAAGGACATGTGTGGCAGACAGCAGGATGAATTTCATTCATTGCTGTTTATTTAGTGGTGGGCAGTATGGAAACAAATTACAGACCTTAGGGTAGAAAAGACTTGTACAGGAGGCATGATAACAGTGAAGATGATGTGACAGCTTTCGGGATCAGTTGTGCTTACAGTTCAGATGGTAAATCGGATCTTGTGTTGTGAGGAAGCACTCTAACAATTCACAGGAGGCTATATCCTGAGTGATTAGGTAGTATTAAAGTGTAGAGTGGTATCATTCATGTTTGAGACTTTGCAGCAGAAATTAAGTTTAGGGTATACTCAGAGGAGACTCAGAGGAAGCTGCTTGAAGAGAAAAAATTGTGGAAGACCTCAGAATCAGATTTATTTGCACAGGAGTTGGTGTCTTTATTAATGCCTATTGAATAGGGAATGCAACTGTGTCCAGGTTAGACTGCATCGGGAATGTGCATCATACCAGATGTCTGAACAAGACTGTTCTAAAGCCAGGAAAGCTGCATTTACAGTTTGTCTTCTTACCTTAGTTTACCACTTGACGTTGTGCAGATTTCTTCCAAACCACTAATATAAACATTGCTCAAGAATATTAAAACATATTCTGCCTAAGAGCATAGAATTCCCAGCAAGGATCCATGTGCTATTGGATTATTTATTATGACAGACATCCTGTCAAGTCTGTCATAGTGGCTAGCATTAAACAGCCCTGGGGCAAAGCAGATCTGTATTGTCTTTGTCAGTCTTTACATGATATAATACATCTATTCTGCCTTAATTAAGTGATAAATGCTGACAAGAAACCACTCTGAAAGTTAAAACATAAACATCAATTTGCTTCACTTGGACTTTTTCTTATTGGTCTAAGTAGACCTGACTTTTAGAGTAATGTAGTATGTAAAATAATGTAATTTCTATTGGAATCCTTTTAAAAGTATTTCTCTATTAACGTTATTATGCAATATGTGTAAATATTTTGTAAAACTCCTAGTAACTAACTTTGCCTGACAACAGTGACTGTAGCAAACGTGTTGTTCCTGCCTTGCACTCTTTGCTTTCTGTAAAAGAAAATACATCATGTTCTTGTTTTCAGCATGCTTTAAGTTGTAATTTAATTTAAAGCAACTTAGCACTTATTTAATTCATTTTTTGTACTTTCTGTGAATCATTTTTCTTTTTGCTTATACAACATTATTTGCTACACAAGAGAACATCCAGGAATCTTTGAGACTTGCAGATGTTAACAATGCAAATAATGCAAAGAATAAAGACATTTGACATGTCATGCTTAATCAAGTCAATATGACAAGAAAGCTGCTGAAAGCAGTTTTGAATTTGGAAAGTTCAATAATCCAGAAAAATCTTAGGCACACATGAAAAGAATGTGCAAACTCCTCACAGACACGTCCTGAACTAATAATTTGCTTTTTGGAGCCATGGGGCAGCACTGCTGCTGACACATCCACATTTTAAAGCTCATGTTCCTATAATTTATGAACAGTAGACTTTTTGACTTGCTGCACTTAAGTTGATCTTCTTGTACTGTGTATCCATTTGTAATGTCAGGCATACATTCAGCTAATGGTGTATTCTGATGTTGTGCCAAGGAATACATACAAGGAAACATTTTTAAAAATGTTATTTATTTATGAAACCACCTTGTTATTTTGTGTTTTAGAATAATTTATGCAGAGTATTATGATGGTAAATAATGTGAAATGATATCATAGTTCTTTTAGTGTTTGCTTGTAATTTGAGACAGTTTTTGAAACAATTGGTAAGTTTAAACATTAATGTTCTTTATTCAAGTTAAATTCTTTTTAAGCACATGTAATTTTTTTTTATTCTGCTGCATGCTGTTGCCTTTTGCTTCCAAACATTTGACTCCTTAATGTGTTGATCTTTTCATTTCCCATATGCTTCTGTGGTTATGCACTTACATTGCAGTGTTTCTTATGCTTTCATAGGAATTATTCTTTAGTGCATTTTGTTGCAGTGCCATCTATCCTATATTTCTGGAATAATTTAAATTGTAGGCTTTTGTTACGTCGTGTGTGGGTGTACAAATGTTTTGTTTTTGTTTAATTTTTGTTTAATTTATGAAGATTTATGTTTTTAGCATCTTGAAATACAGATTGACCAGTACTTCTTTATTTAGCATCATGAACAGAGAGCAGAATCATAAGGAATTTTCTATAGCTAAAGTCAGTATTACCAGAAGAAATCCTCAAGATACACAAACTCTTCTAATAAGCCCACTGAAAATACATTTCTTGTGTTATTTGTATATCATAGTGGGAAATCAGACCTACAAACTGCTGATTAACATGAGACAATTGTATATTAAAACAAGATAGCAGTAGGTGGTTGACCAATGTATGGCCCTTTAAAAATGGTGTATGCTTCTTTCTGTGTTCAAATGAGAGTTTAATATTACCTTAGTGTGCAATCTCTAATTTTACCAATTCTGCCATGAGGTAATGATATGTTCAAAGATTTCTGGTAGAGATCTTGGAGTAAAGAAAGATAAGAGAAAATGTTTCACTAGTCTCTATGCTTTCATCCTCAAAGTACATTTACTCTGATACATTTACTCTGAAGAAATATGAAGGCTATTATATAGTGTTATGATTTTTATTTGCTTTATTTTTAATACACATCGTAAAAAAACAAAACATCAAACGAAAAATGAGAATGTAGTCATACAGTTTACTAGGAATTTATGAGGGGAGGTCTTTTTAAAATAACTGGGAATTGTATAATCAACTTTGTACTGTGACAGTGTTGATATTTATTTTATTAGAGAATTCTGCTGTCTGTTTAACTAATGCAGACATATATCAGAAATGCTTTTATCATCCCACAGACTATGACGGCAACCACATCATGACCGTTACAGTTGGCTAATAAGATGAGTCTTTTTGTTGCTGTGTTTCTCTCATCAGTCACCATAAATAAATCCTGACAATCCACGCTTTCATACCTTGTTTTCACTTGGTAGACCAAAAATAATCATCAGTACAATTCGATATTTTGGATCACATTTTCAACATTAAATAGGTCAGTGATGCATTATGAAAGATGATTTAATTTTTTTTCTCTGACCTTTGCTAATCAATGTAAAAGGTATTTATGTTTTGGGTTGTTTTGGTTTTGGGGCTTGCTGAAGTTCAGCCTGCTTTGACTTCCCTTGTTGAGTAAGTCTCTCTTGCTTTCATAATTTATATCCCCTGTTTAATGTTGTGAATAAGTATAGCTAATTCTATATGAAATTTGTGATCCTGGCCACTAAAGAAACTCTGAAGCCATGTTGCTATGTGTTTTTTAAAACCTTTTTTTAACAACACACCAGGTTATTTTATGAACAAATGATACAACTGATATTACTTTTAAATTGTGTACAGTGTAAAACATCACAAATTAAATTATATATTGTGACAAAATGAGACTCTAGACATGATGAAGGTTTGGGGCAGCCACCCGTACAATATGTTCCTGGCTGCAAAAGTAAAGAATTGCAAGACCATAGTAGTTTACAAGACTGAGCCCAAAACAGAACTGAAATCCAGAGGAGGCGAAAGAGGCTTTATAGGGTGTCTGGGGGTATTGATGTCGTCCTTGGGACCGGAAGTGATGTCATTCCCTGGACCGGAAGTGATGCCATTCCCTGGACCAGAAGTGATGTCATCCTCGGGGCCGGAAGTGATGTGCTGTGAGTTGAAACACTGGTTACTGGCAGGTTTTCCCGGGAAAGGTCTGCAGGAGACTTAGAAAAAGAGTCAGTGCACCCTGCCGCCCCCACAACGGAAGTGTTAGCAGTGTTCTGTAAGCCCTTCAGCTGCCTCCTATTCGCATGTGTGTGACAATATACAGTATGAAATAACTATAACTGATTCATCTATGGGTTAATGTGTATGTATTTTATGACTGGATGACGATCAACAAATAACTTGATGTAACGACAATATTGTACCTTGCAAAAAACTCACATCCTGCTGTTCAATGTGGCAACCAGGTATTGATTCACATATCGGAGACGTGCAAAAGCAAAAAGGAAAAAGTTGAAGTTTTTTGTATTTACCAAGCTGCCTATTGCTATAAAATAATGCAATTACTCTCAGCTTGGAAGAGGTATAGTAGCTCACTAAAGTTGCTTCACAATTTATAACTCAATTCATGGCATTGATGGTTTATGAATGTTAAGCTGTTTCTGCATGTTTTACAAGGTGTAGTTTAAAACTACCTTCTTATTGACACATATAACATTTATATTGATAGCCCATTTTATCTCTAAAAGTAGTATTAAAATATCCAAGAAATTCAGATGATATTAATTGTTGTCAGAGGTCTGCTTTGTTCCCTATGTGGTGCCCCATACCTGCCGAATTAGAGACTTAACCTAACTCCTGAGTTAGACTGAATGAGTTCCCAATTTACTGGATTGATTTATTTCTGTTTCATGTTTTCCTGTCTCTAAATATTGTGATAGCACTCAGTCTGCAGCTTAGTTCAACAATTTGTTCACCTTAATTTGTGAAAAAGATTCTGAGGTTCTTGAACTCCTTTACTGGGTTAAGATGGGGTTTAGATATTGTCAATCAGCAATGTGCCATAGGTGACCCCCTCATCTGAGGTTGGGAAACTTGATTCTAGAAAATGAAGCACTTTAGATACAAGAAAGTGAAAAGGTCAACATAGCAGTGATATGTACTGTATATGATTAGAATTGAGAACAGAACACAGAGAGTGGAAACATTAGATGATAGTATCAGGTGACTGGTAGGTACAAATATATTTTAAAAGCTAAAGGTGAAAGTGTGTATTAGTACAGTGAAACCTGTACTGTTTCACATACATGTACCATGAAGCGAACATGATTATCAGAAAGGATGTAATGGAAATAGAAGAGCTTACGGACAGTATGCAGTAAGATAGGCTTAGGATATAGTAAGTTTTTAAGTGGGGTAACTAATGTAAAAATCCCAAAGTACTTCTGGTATTGTAGAGGAATAGTTTGTGATGAGTAAAGGCTTACTGTGTGCTGGATGGCAAATGATGGACCAAAAAGCATTAACTATCCTAGAGAAAATTAAAAATAAAACATTTGAGGAAAATTTCTCAAAAAGAGAAGAAATAACATACAAGCACTGCAGCTTGAAGTTTTATAATGAAATGAACATGATTCACATAATATAGAGAAGATAAGGAAGCGCTTCTTCAAATCATTGAGGTGTCAAAGAGAAATCTCCAGTTTGCTCATCTGAGTAAGAATTCAAATAAATAAATAAATATTAAATTGAGAATTCAAGAAAGAGTATCCCTGTCTAAACTGATTTATTATAAGTCACTGACAGTGATGATGAATGCATTGAAGTAAGTGTCAGAGGTAGCTTCTTTCTCAGAATGTAGGAGATGCAGATACAGTGTCTTGATAACACATTGCAGACTTTTTTAAACACAAAGTTAATGCTGGACAGCTCCAGGTACTTGGAAATTGAATGTTTTGATGTGGAGCAGCTAATTGTGTAAAGCTTATTATTTTAAGGAAGAATGAACCAGACATGAAAAATAATAAATCATACATAGAAAATAACCACAAGAAATGTTCATAGTGTTCAGTCTGACATTTTTATTCATCTATAGGCTTTAAATTCCAAGTCTGCAAAAATAACATGTAAGAAAATGCATTCTACCATAAATTAGTGTTTTTAATTTGTTTTTGTAAAACCTAGTATATGTGTGTGCTCTTACAATATATATACATACTGCTTAAGTCCTAAGCACGAATAAAATGAATAGAGTCATATATTGCCAAGGCATCATCTAATTCCAACAAATTACCCAGGCGAGGGGAGTGAGAAAATTTAGTGGAGGTTATTGGAAATAACTATTGCTTCTTCCAGAATGTATTGTTGTGGTGTGATTACTACTGACTGACTCTTGTGAAATGTGCTAATTGCTGGTAACAGTCAAGTTGACTTAATACAAATTAATTTTTCCTTGCTGATGTTCACTTCAGTGCACACACCTGTATGATCTGTTCATTCATACAGAGCTCTCTCAACATAAATGTATACACTGAGGTGTAATGCAAGATGCAGTGTAAATATTGCACATTTAGAAGAAGTAAGATGGCAGACAGAACATGTGTAGTACCTGATTGGTGTGGAGATACCAGCCATACTGCAACCTCAGTTCTGCTTAGCACATTGTAGTGAACTTTTGCCCCAGCTCTAAAAATTTTACTATCTTGTGATGCAGTTGGATACTGTCTTGTTGTGTGGTGGGTGCAGCAGCATTTACTCTGGAACTTCATGTTGTGCTGTAAAGAATTAAGTCTGGATTCAAGACATTAAAGATGCAATGCCATTTTTTTCACATTAATTTTCATTAATAGTAAGTAATAGTAAGACATATTTCTTTGTTGTTTATATGGTTACTAAAGAAAATGAGGTGCATCTTGTTTTAGAGATGGTGGGAGATTGCCCTCTTAAGGATATCACTAGTGCTGTTTATGAGCTGATTTATGTTAATATTTTCCTGCAGTAGTATTGCCGTTTTTTCTGTCTAGTTGAACAGACAGTAGTTTTGAAACATCCTAATGTGCAGTTTTTTGTTTTTTTTTAATGCAAAAGTCTTTGCAACTTATTCCTACTTTTTTGCATCCTTAGCTCCACCAGGACAAAAAACATGGAAGGACATCTATCTAGAGTTCATTAAAGATCTTCCTCCCTCTGGATACTGTGTCACTCTTTGGTTTGGTTTTGTTATTTTGGTTTATAGACTGTTCATAAAGACTGGCAAGTCACTTGAGGCAGCTTATTGAAGATGGAAACTCCTGCCAAAATGTTTCCCCGACAGATCTGAAATACTCGACTTAGAGAGAGCATATTGGTAATGGAATCTTGGCAGCTGTGTTAAGGTTAGCACTGTGACATTTGTGAGAATGCAGGAGCAGGTACTGCTAAAATGTTGTGTTTAAAATATGGCAGAAAAAAATCTAGGTGTTTTTACTTAGTATACCAATAATATATTGTGATGAAAAGTATTGCCTTCAATAGATACTGTATATTTAAAGAACTAAAAGTTGTGAATTTGTATTCTGTGGAAGAATATAATTCAATCCATACAATACTGTATATCAAAACCTCTGTATAAAATGAACATTTACATTTTAGCTAGATTATAAAGTCTCAAAACATTACATACTGGCTGCTGCTGTACTTCTTGATGTAGTGCATTGGTAAACTTGCATCTTGTTCTAAAAACTGATTAAAAATAGTTAACATTCTAATTTTGCTTAAAAAGAAAGATTTTATTTCATATTCTAGGCGCTGTTGAGAGGTAAATATGAAACTAAGTAAACTTGTAGTTGACTAAAATGAGGCCATTCATTTAGAATGACAGAAGTAGATGTTTTTATAGATACTAATTAGTGTTTCACATCTACTTTGAGGAATTTCTGAGTAATCTTTTTACACACCTGCTTCAGCCATGCCTGATATGTAGACTGTTTTCGTATGAGAAGCTCTCTTAGGTCTTGTCACAAAATTTCTATTGTAGTTCAGATCTGGATTTTGCCTCTACCATTTCAAAACATATACTTTGCAGATCTTGAATTTCATTTTTGAAATTTAGGTGTTACCTCTTCAATTTAACACAAGGAGGATTTCTGACTCTTTGGGGGTAGGGAGTCAAAAACTTTGATATTCATATTTGAGGCATTTTTAATGCCATAGCACATTCTTTCTGATGTTTACAGTAGTTTATACATTTTGAGTAGATAGTTATCATTCAGTCTCTCATTAATTTATTTCTGCTGTTTTATCTTAAAGTAAATAATTTTTATTTTTCATATAGATTTCCACTCAAATTTATGCAAAAAAAAATTGCATCAGTAGAGTAATGCAAAGCAATTTGCAGAATGTAAAGTAAAATACTTTAAGAAATAAATGTATTTTTGTTTTTTTCATCCATATAATATTTTTCCTGTCAATGTATAATTTTCTGTAGCTTTCAGCAGTCATAAAACTGTAAGGGTGAATGTAGTTAATTTAAGAAATGTGAAATATTTAGTTGAAATATGGTTAACGTATTTGTAACTTGGGTGGCACAACACTGCACAGTGGTTAGCATTGCCTCCTTACAGATTCAGCATATGATGTTTAAATCCTGCACCTGATTGTCTGCATGGAGTTTGCATGTTCTACATGTGTCTCTGTGCTCGTCTTCTAATTACTCCAATTGTAATCCTGCATTCTCAAACTCGTTCAGGTTTAGTTAAATGGCCCAAGTGCAAGTGTGAGTATATGTGTTAGTGCACCTTGTGATAAACTGGTATCATGTCCATGCCTTTTTCCTTCATTGTGCCCAGTGCTTCCAGAATAGACTTGTTCCCTGCTCATCTCAATTGGAGTAGGCGGGTCTAAGAATCCCTAGGACTATTATTAGTTTGCCAGTGAACATAACAATTTTTTCTTTGAGATTACCATGACCTGTTGCCAAATCCAAAACAAGGCTTCTAAAAGACCACAAGAGAAAATAAAGGTGAATTGTGTTGCCATAGAGAAAGGTGTCCTACAAAGTCCTTAATTTTTCTGCTAAGATGACTTCCTTTTCATATTTAGGTGGCTGATTTAGTAGTGGGTATGTTTGATTATTGCCACCTGTAGGAAAAGATGAAAGCTGCTAACAAAAAGCACTCCACTTTAATGCTGCAGTTTGGAAATCAAAGGCAGTAAAGAAGTAGTAAACAAGGTAAAAGATAGTGTTCTAATTTAATAGTGACTAATGCCCTACATAGATTTAATTGAAGAGGTCTTATCAATATTGGACAACATTCTTTTGAATAGTTTGGTAGTGACTTGGGCTACACGTAAAAGTATGACATTATGAATAATATGGAACACATTTTTTGGAGAAACAAAATGATATCTACCCTATTTTCAGAAGGATTTTTGTGTTATCCCAAAATATGACAAGAAAACCATGTAATTGACAGTGTTTGAAACCTCCCAGGCCACAGCTTCATTATCTTAAAATTCAAGGAATGTATTATCCCATATTTATTTTTGATGGTTAATCATTGTATAGACCTACTTAGTTAACACAGGTTTAACAACATCTTGCTCTTTGTGATGCTGTCAAGAGTTTACTTCTTGCTTTTTTCCATTTATTATTAGTGTGTTTTTTCACTTGTCTGATTTTTTTTTTTAATGCTGTCAGGTTATCTCAAGTGTGTTCTGAAATTTTTTGGGTAAGGAAGAGAGATGTTTCAAGGTAAGGTAGATAGACTCACTAAACGTGGCATCAGAGTGGTGACATGTTGATAAGCACATGCAGTTTTTTTAAATTCTCTATATATGTGACAGTAATTATTTTTTTCATGATATACGTAACTGATTTAAAATCATTTTCAAATAGGTTGTAGGCAACATATAAAAGTCATAATTGTATAGGAAAGGTAATAATTACAGCAGCTCCGTTCAAAGGGTGATATTGTGAAAAGACACTCCTCATTGTTTAAGGATATTACACACACACACACACACACACACACACACAAATGCACTGTTAAATTAGATTGTCAAAGGCTAGACTCCAAGAGAGGAACAACTAAAATGGCAAGTCTACTAGTCTGCATGGACTGATTTCCCCCCTACCCCCATAAATATAAGAAATGCCTGATGTGATGAGAAATTCAGATTAATAATCGCTAACCGTACAAATGAGAAATTGTATCTGTCTGGAGCAATTTCACCCAATATTATTAACATAATTGATTATAAGGACTATTAATAGATAACATAACAGTATATAATGAACAGTCTGATTTTAGTTATTGCTGTGCTAGTGAAATTGTCATTAAATAAATTGGATTTAGGTATGAATTAATGAATGAATGAATATGAATCAAATCAAAATCTTGATGAAAAATTGCATTCTGGCTTTCAGTTTGCTCAGAGCACAGAAACAACCTTAACTCGTGCTTTGAGAGGTATTCTAATATCCTTCAGTGTGGGGAATGCTACTGTCTTTATGCATTTAGATTTTAGTATGACTTATTACTATAGCATAAAAAACTATACATACTTTAGAATTTCATTGGTTTAGATACTACTATGGGCTTATCTGTGAAAAAGTATTCATGTTTTCTAAATATATGGATGGGTATTTCTCCTACATTTAAAGGAAGTATGTGTGGGGTTAATTTTAAATTGTCCATTTATAATGAGTAATAGTGTATACACAAGCATGCATATTAATGAACTACATGGATCTTGCATCCAAAGCCCTGACTCCATCAGTACTTTAAAAAGCTTAAACTTTAGCTTAGCAGAATCCACCTGAAATGTAGTTGTTACCTTTAACAATTTGGCACTGATTTCTGCACTATATAGGAAATGCTTGTTCCAGCTTTGAAATATTGCAAAATTATAGCTTCATAATTTTCAGGATATAGAAAAACTACCTTTTTGATTTATTTTATTATAAAAACTGTTCACTTTTTACTGCCAGTAAGAATCATAATTAAGAACTAAGAAGTATGGCTGCACAATTTCATTTCTTCATTTAGCACAGTGACAGCAGGTTAAAATTAGGTACGTTTTGCAAATACTGCCTTTTGACACTTAAAATCAAAAATACCTTTGCTGTCTTGTACGTAACAGAACTTCTCAATGTCAATACTGGATGCACAATGGCACAGCATTTGGCAGTGCTGACTCACAGATCCAGTATCTTGATTTAGAATCCCTTGCCTGAGTGAAGTTTATACATTCTCCACATGTTTGCATGGTGTTTCATCAGCTTAGTTGGTAACCCATAACTGGTTTTAGAGGGAGCAAGTATGAATGTGTCTCTGCCCTGCAGTAGAGTGGTGATTTGTCCAGGGCTGGTCCCTTTCTTCGGCTCAATTTTGCCAGAACAGTCTCTGGTCTTTTGTGAAGCTGAACTGGATTTAGCAGGCTAGAATATCAATGCCAGGACACCAGATCATATACCACACCATGATTTTTATGCACTTAAATAATCAAGTAATCTAGACAAAGCATGTAAAAATAGAAATGGAGTCGTAAACATAATCAAAGATGGTTGTGTTTCATTTAGAAGGCTACAGAGCATAGGTAGGTGGTTGTGTAACCTGGAATTTAAATTTGAAACCCCAAGGTGGTTCTTGAAGAAAACTATTAGGAGAGAACTAAAACAAAAGATGTGAAAAATGGTTCCCCTCAAACATTTCAGATTGATAGAATATGTATAACAGAATAGAATGAGTCAAGGCTATCTGTCAGAGTTAGAGCAGAGACTTTTCTTGTTTGCATTGCAGTTTTTAAAGTTTTGTGACTTCTACCTGCAACGATAATTAATCCTTTGTGAAATGATTGTTTGCACTATCACTGAACCATAAAAAGAACAATAGGACCATACAGTTTAAAGTATAGTGTACAGAATATGACATTGCTACAGCACTATATATACAGTAACAGCTTTGACGATGATACAGTATAATATTTTCATACAGTAAATAAAACAATATAATAGCATTAAATTCAGTTAATCTTTAAACAGTTATTTCCATACACAGAAACAGCAATAGCTCGTTGTGGGTAAATTCGAACAATGAATAATACTTACATATAACAATGACAACATTAAGCTGAAATGTTATCACTACACTAAACTTTTTTTTTTTTTTATTTCAGCAGCGTTTCTAAATAGAAATGTTTGTTTCAGGTCATTTAGATATCTTATGAGATGAACAACTGGAAAGTATTATATCATAGCTACTGCCTCACTACTCAAGGTATTTGATTATACAGTACACCCCCAAAATTCGCGGGGTTACGTTCCTAGAGCACCTGCGAATTGTGAAAAACCGTGAATTTTGGATGTGGTTAAAAAAATGGCTATGTTCTTAGTTTAAACCCTAAATATGCCCCCAAAACACTTTCATTTCAAACTCAACTTAATGCATTACCTAAAAATAAAGAATGTAACGGTAAACCTGTATACTGTACTGCTATGTCTTCCGCAGTGCTAGAATGTAAAATACCGATGTTACCGCTATATGTACTTTAATTCATGCAAGCGCGTTTTCATTACCAGAAGCCTTAGACAGTGCAGAGGCATGTTGGAGCTTTAACCCTTAAACTGCCACATATTTGGGCGTTAATGCATCTGTGGATGCCAAATACTTTTTTGCTACACTTAATGTAAATGTCACAATTAACAAAGAAAAAGTGAAATTTTAACGGAACACATTTTTTTTCATGTAAAGAGTATCACAATTACTGCAACACAACTCCCATCAGGAGCAGAGAATGTCTGGGGAGGAGAGAGAAACAAAGCCATCAGCCAAAAAGGACAGGTATGGTTCAGGCTTTTAAGTAAGCGTAGCGTCGTGTGGGAAGACGCAATCGAGAAGACGGTGATTTATTTATTTTTATGGTGGAGATTCCAGCCTTGACCCAACCCACGCACACTCACAAACAGAGACAAAAACAAAGAAAACCGGTAATGAAACAGCAAATAAAGAATGTAATGAAAACAAATGAAATAAGAAAACAACGATACCATCCCTGTTCCCCTTACGGCGATTACACATTAAATACAACAAAGCACAAACAAAACACACACAGTAAATCATGAAAACGTTCATGAAAAACAGCAACAGATGAAATGTAATGATGAAAATAGATAGTCCAGAGATTCCTGAAATGGTGAACACGGGTGGACGGGTTCAGGAGCGCTCCTTTCTTTGCAGGATGGCCATGACTCTACTTACAGTCCTCATGTACATAGGCAGACAATCTAGACGCACGAAACGATCCAGGACAAAATGAATAAGTACAGCTAACCCAACAGAAGGCAGACAGAAAGGAACTTGAAAAACAAATTACAAAAACTTTTTTTTTTCTTTTGGTCACCAGCCCCCTTTTTAAAAGCCGCGCTGACATCTTTTGACCTCAACAGCCCCAACACCCTCAACAGAAGACAAATCAGAGCCACTACAGGGACTACTGGGAGTTGCAGTTTCAAATTCTTTTGGCTACTTTCACCATCCCAAGTTCTCTCTACAGTACAGTATTGCCACAAAAAAAGCAATAAAAATTGCGGAGGATATTTGCGGTTTCCACTAACAATTATTAGTTAGGTTCTAAGGAAAAATCCACGAAAGACTGAGGCTGTGAACTCTGAGCCGCGACTTCGTGGGGGTCTACTGTACTTGCAATTTTGGAGAGTCTGTGTCTGTGCGGGTGTGTGTGGTTTCACTATGATCCCCCTTCATATATTTTGATTTTTATTCAAAAAGTGCATGCTAAATTTATCATAGACTCTCTGTTGCTTAGGATAAGTGAGTATCACATTAGCTGTATGTGCTCTTTTTTTTTTTTTTTTTTTTTTTTTTTTTTGAGATTTTATTAATTTTATTGCAATCATTCCAAATCAATTTTTACAAAAAGTAGAATTGTAAACAAGTCAACCCCCACCCCTGAGAGAGAGAGCAAGGCCAACGGAGTAAAATTTAAGGCTTGTAAACATACCTAAATTGAAAGTTTGATAAGCCAATAGAGATGAAGGTAGAAGAAAAAGAAATACAGAAATAATTGCTTCCTCTGTGCTTTAAGAGCTTATTTTAAAATATTACTGATTAGATCCTGCCATGTTTTGAAAAAAATCTGTACAGATCCTCTGAGTATTTGATTCTTTCCAATTTCAAATAGTATAAAACATCGGTTTCCCACTGACTTAAAAGAGGAGAGTTTGGATTCTTCCAGTTTGGCAGAATAAGTCTGCGTGCCAAAAGTGTAGTAAATGCAATCACAGTTTGTTTGTTCTTCTCCACTTTAAACCCATCTGGTGGAACCCCAAACACAGCTGTTAATGGGTTAGGAGGGATTGTGAGACCAAGGCTGTCTGAAAGGTAATTAAAAATTTTGGTCCAAAATGATGTTAATTTGGTGCAGGCCCAGAACATGTGACCCAGTGAGGCTAGGACTTGATTGCAGCGTTCGCAGGTTGGATCTTGCCCTGGAAACATTTTGGAGAGTTTTAGACGAGACAGATGTGCTCGATATATAATTTTGAGTTGAATAATTGTATGCTTTGCGCATATGGAGCTCGAGTGAGTTCTCTCAATGCTACTTTTCACTCCTTTTCTGATATATTAATTGAGAGATCTTTTTCCCAGTGTCCTCTTGGATCTTTGAAAGGGAGGGACTGTAAAATGATTTTATATATTGCAGTGATGGTGTCTGGTCCTTGAAATTGAGCAATATTTTTTCCAGCATGGATGAGGGTGCAAGATGAGGAAAATCTGGAAGGTTCTGTTTAACAAAGTTCCTGATTTGAAGATAGTGAAAGAAATGTGTAGCTGGAATGTTAAATTTGGAATGTAATTGTTCATAGGATGCAAAGACGTCTATATAAAGATCTCTAAGCAAGTTAATCCCAAATGTTTTCCAGATATTAAAAACTGCATATGTTTACGAAGGTTGAAAGAGGCGGTTCTCTTGCAGAGGTGCCACAGATAAAAGTTTCTCCATCTTAAAATGCTTTCTACTTTGGTTCCATATTCTGAGTGAGTGAAGCACAATTGGGTTATTAGTATATTGCCGATAACTTGTATTTGTTGGGGCACAGAGCAGGGAATATAAAGAAGTACTGCAGGATTTTATTTCTATTGCCGACCAAGCCTGTGTGTGTTCTTCTATTTGTGTCCAGGTTTTTATAGCTTGTATGTTTGCTGCCCAGTAATAAAACTGGAAGTTAGGCAGAGCCATGCCACCTTCTGCCTTTTGTCTTTGTAGGGTCGCTCTTTGGATACGTGGATGTTTTGAGTTCCAAATTAAATTAGGTTATTGTTGAATCTAATTGATTAAAAAAGATTTATTGATGTATATTGGGATGTTTTGAAATAAAAAAGGAGCTTAGGAAGAATATTCATCTTAACAGTGTTAATTCTTCCAGCTGAGTGAGATGAAGGGTTGACCATCTATGCAAGTCTTGCTTAATTTTTTCCATGCAGACGGCGTAATTTTGTTGATAAAGAGTTTATGTTTACTTGTGATGTTTACCCCTAGGTATTTAAACTGTTCTGCAATGATAAAAGGTAGGGTATCTAATCTAATATTATATGCTTGAGAATTCACTGGAAAGAGTACACTTTTATTCAGATTAATTCTGAGACCAGAGATCTTTTGAAATTTTGTGAATGCTGTTAAGACTGCAGGCACAGAATTTTGTGGGTCTGATATATACAGTACCATATCATCTGCATATAAAGAAATTTTCTGTTCCAGTACTTCTCTGATAATCCCCTTTATCTGATCAGTATTTCAACAGTGTATTGGCAGTGGTTCAATGGCGATTGCAAACAGCAGCCGTGACAAGGGGCATCCTTGTCTGGTACCACGTTCTAGTTTAAAGTAGTCTGAACAAATGTTGTTGATACAAACCGAAGCTTCTGGATTGGTATACATTAATTTGATCCATGCACAAATGTTCGGGCCAAACCCAAATTTCTCCAAGGTGGTAAAATGTATGTATGTGCTCTTTTTGGCTCATTCAGAGTTAATTTATTGCTTTCTCCCAGTGTTCCTGGAGTTGTTTCAGACTCCCTATTGCACCAATAAAAAAACATGTTCAGGAAAAAGCAGATGGAACCTACTATTTTATATCATGTTCATTTCAGTGATTCTAAGCATGTTAGGTCTCATCGCTACAAACTTTCTAGCTAGAGAAATCTAGAAGATTGCTTCCAAAAACGAAAGCTTTCCTCAGTTTGAATCTGGGTATTTACATAAGCACAGAGAATAATTCAACTATAGTGCTGGGTAAACCTGAATAGCAAATGATTGCTATTTACTTTTGAGTAAGAAACATGTATAGGAACTGAGTAGAAAGATATTCAAGAGACTCGTATGTCAGTTTATGGGAGTGCAGTGTAGCATAGCCAGGTTTGGGGATGTGTGGTCATACAGTGCAGGGCTCTTGTAGCAGTAACCTATGCTGGATGTACTGGAGTCTCTTTGTGGCACGTGGGCAAATTAATGTTAGCAGTAGTTTGTAGTAATATGCCAATGAGTTTAACAAGGCCTGGAAAAGAACTTGTATGCTAAATTGTGTTTAATGACATTTTTCATGCTTATATCTTGGTGGCTTTGTCTTACAGTAGAGTATGTGTGGATTATTAGGCTAGAATGACGAGAGCACTTTTCTGATCTGTGTACTGTATATGATAATGAATGTAGTACAACCTACAGAATTTAAAAAAATGTGCATGAAATGTCTTTAATCATGAGATAAAATAATATTAATATATGACTTTGAATTTTCTCTCTAATGCTCTTTGGGAAACAACATGCATTAACCTTTTTGTTTTCATTCAGATTTTTTCCAGGAAAACCTAATACTTAAACACACCAATATCTGTGATACGTATAGTTGATCGGTCACCTTTGCTACCCACACACACTTATCAATATCAATATCGGTCTGAAAAATCTGTATTGGTCGGGCACTAGATTTTAGCTGTGTGGCATTATAAAGAGGCTATTAGCAAACCATGTTGTGTTCTATGGCCGGCTTATCATTACGGCCAATATCCCCAGGCCGCCAGATGGAGCTCTTCCTGCAGCATGGAGGTGCCCCGGATACCAGCAGGGAATCATGGACTTTGGAGTTTTCCCCTACAAACCTGCTGGATACCCCAGGGGCCAACAAAGGACGCTGCAGGGAGGCATAGAGAGTCATATGTGCCCTAAAACCCAGAAGTGTGTCATAGGCAGAGCGACAGCAGAAGTGACGTACTTCCGGGATGAAGAAAAGGACTTTTTATCTGACCCTGAAGTGATAAGGATCACATGAACTGGGGATTGGAACACTTCTGGGTCAGGGACTTTAAAAGGACTGTGATAGCTCCCAGACGGTGAGCTGAGTTGGGTGGAAGGGTGGCAACGCGTCTGGGAGTGGAGAATTCTTTATTGTAGTATTATGGTTATTTATATGAGTATAGTGGAGGAGAGGGTGCTTTGCGCACTGTTGTGTAATAATAAAGTCAATTATTGGACTTTTATTTGGTGTCTGACGAGTGGTCTGAGGGTTCAAGGGGTCAAGAGAGACCTAATCTGTCACAATGTATTATATTTACTATAGTAATGCATGTACTTACATTCTATTATCAATTTTATTTTTGGATGTTCCTCATGGCTACAAAAATATTTAATAGAAATGCAACATCTGCCTCTTTTGATGAAGAAGCAAAAATTAAAAATGGTCCATCTTTAAAAACAGTTAATTAAGTTGCTAAATGAACCTGAATGTTACATCATATACAGTCATCCAGAAAGTATGGATTATGGATTAAATTCATTTTTTTCCTCAGAATTCTACACACAACACCCCATAATGACAACGTGAAAAAAGTTTACTTGACGTTCTTGCAAATTTATTAAAAATAAAAAAATTGAGAAAGCATATGTACATAAGTATTCACAGCCTTTGCCATGAAGCTCAAAATTGAGCTCATGTGCATCCTGTTTCCCTGATCATCTTTGAGAAGTTTCTGCAGCTTAATTGGAGTCCACCTGTGGTAAATTCAGTTGATTGGACATGATTTGGAAAGGCACACACCTGTGCACAAACCAAGCATGAAGTCAAAGGAATTGTCTGTAGACCTCTGAGACAGGATTGTCTCGAGGCACAAATCTGGGGAAGGTTACAGAAAACTTTTCTGCTGCTTTGAAGGTCCCAGTGAGCACAATGGCCTCCATCATCCGTAAGTGGAAGAAGTTCGAAACCACCAAGACTCTTCCTAGAACTGGCCGGCCATCTAAACTGAGCAATCGTGGGAGAAGGGCCTTAGTCAGGGAGGTGACCAAGACTGGTCACTCTGTCAAAGCTCCAGAGGTCCTCTGTGGAGAGAGGAGAACCTTCCAGAAGGACAACCATCTCTGCAGCAATCCACCAATCAGGCCTGTATGGTAGAGTGGCCAGACGGAAGCCACTCCTTAGTAAAAGGCACATGGCAGCCCACCTGGAGTTTGCCAAAAGGCACTTAAAGGACACTCAGAACATGAGAATCAAAATTCTCTGGTCTGATGAGACAAAGATTGAACTCTTTGGTGTGAATGCCAGGCGTCACGTTTGGAGGAAACCAGGCACCGCTCATCACCAGGCCAATACCATTCCCACATTGAAGCATGGTGGTGGCAGCATCATGCTGTGGGGATGTTTTTCAGCGGCAGGAACTGGGAGACTAGTCAGTATAAAGGGAAAGATGACTGCAGCAATGTACAGAGACATCCTGGATGAAAACCTGCTCCAGAGCGCTCTTGACCTCAGACTGGGGCGACGGTTCATGTTTCAGCAGGACAATGACCCTATGCAAACAGCCAAGATATCAAAGGAGTGGCTTCAGGACAACTCTGTGAATGTCCTTGAGTGGCCCAGCCAGAGCCCAGACTTGAATCTGATTGAACATCTCTGGAGAGATCTTAAAATGGCTGTGCACTGACGCTTCCCATCCAACCTGATGGAGCTTGAGAGGTGCTGCAAAGAGGAATGGGCAAAACTGGCCAAGGATAGGTGTGCCAAGCTTGTGGCACCATATTCAAAAAGACTTGAGGCTGTAACTGCTGCCAAAGGTGCATCGACAAAGTATTGAGCAAAGGCTGTGAATACTTATGTACATGTGATTTCTCAGTTTTTTTATTTTTAATAAATTTGCAATAACCTCAAGTAAACTTTTTCACGTCGTCATTATGGGGTGTTGTGTGTAGAATTCTGAGGAAAAAAAATGAATTTAATCCATTTTGGAAAAAGGCTGTAACATAACAAAATGTGGAAAAAGTGATGTGCTGTGAATACTTTCTGGATGCACTGTATACAGTACATTTTTTAGCTTGTAAAAATCTAGCATCCCTCTCTCTCTCTGTCTTGGTAATGGTTGCAATTGTGGTGAAATCTTGCTAGATTTCAGTGTCAGACCCAGCATTCTGAATTATCTAAATAGAGACACTCTTCATTATCCCTGTTCTTTAGTTCATTCTATCACAGATGCAGATGATGGATGGATTTTACAAATATTACAGTTTATTTTTTGTTTTATCAGTTGTCTGTTTTCATTTTCCTACAAACAAAATGTTAAAGGGAGAAAAGGCCACCACCACATATTAGATATAATGTTAATGTGGCTTTTTCCATTCCACACAAAGCTAATGCATTGCATGAAATTCTTTTCATGTTATGAGTTGAACTTTCTGACTGAACAATTGTTTATTGGAATTAATTGTTTATAACATATGTAACTAAAATTACAAAAGGCAAAAATACAGTGTGTGCTGTTTTAAAAAGTGCTATTATTACTATGACTCTCATTCAAAAAAACTTTTGAATGTCAAAAACTATAAAATAAAAAATATAAGGCACTTTGTTATCCCTTTTGGTTGTGATCATGTACTTAAATACCAATATCATGTGCTAATACGTTCAAAGATGAAGTAAAAGTGAAAGTTAAGTACCTTAGGGTACATAATTGCCTTTGACAATGGAGGGTATGAAGCCCTCTATCCAGTAAAATTAAATACACTGAATAAATCCAAAGTTATCTTTAACAGTGACAGTGAATACTATTGTAGTATTATTTGGCAATGAAAATGTCAGTGCTGCCTTGAATCTGTCTATTTACAGAAAGGGAAAGAGAGAAATGCCTTAGAATATTCATGCAGCATTGCATTCATTCCAACTAACTTGACTGGTGATCTTGTCAAGATTCTTAAGGGCTATGGGTGTGTTGAATAGAAAATATACTATAGCAAAATTTCCACTGTTAAAGAAAAGAAATAAATGACAGTTATATACAAAGAGTGTTAGCAAGGGCTTTTTAAAGTAACATGTTCTCAGTGTTATCAGAGCGAACATTAATATAATACATATGTGTGACTTTATCTTCTCACAATTTACAGGTATTCTTTAAAGCTCAGTCCTCTCTTTGAAAGTGAGCTTGCATACTGAATCCAGTGGCTGATATCCAGAGCTAATGCAGTTATCTTTCATTATTTGTTCTGATTTGACCAGAGTGCTACAGCGAGTGTAAATGTTTTTTACATAGGGCCAGTGGTATTTCCAGGAGTTTTGCATTACACCTAGTTTTGTCAAGATATAATCTAGCCCAGCTAATTAATATTAAAGTTTGAAAATGAAAGGAGGACTATGGGTAATATTTTTTAGAAGGACTAAATGCAACATATATTATGTAGGTCTATTATTGGCCTTTTGCTGGTCAGTTCTGGACTTGATTTTAAACCATGAAAAAAAGATTAAAAGGGTTTGCAGTGCTGTTCTTAAGTTTCATGGTATTGCTGTTTAAAAGGAGGATCTGCTATATAATGTATGAATGCGATTAATAAGTGAAGAGCCTTTTTACCATATCCACCAATGAAGCACATGCTGAACAGTATAATTATCAGATACTATATTTCTAAAGCGTTGGGCTTGCAGTCGTTATTTCTGTTTTCAATTGCTGAGCTTACAATCCTTTCTTAATGTGGTGTATTTGAGTGACATCTGAGTGAACGCAGATACAAAGCGTAATACCTGAACTTTATATAAAAAAAAAAAGAAAAAAAAAGCAGAACCCCCTTCTAAATACCATCAATTTACATGTCGAACAATGCCTTTCACAAAAAAGGTTTTGACAGCTAAATAATTCATAATGCCATTTTCTTTTCTTGTTGTAGATTATTTCAAACTGATAGACAAATTTTCCAAACATTATTGTTCATTTACTGTGAATATTCTGTGTCATTTTTGTTTTTGCCATTGTTTTACGGCCATAATTGTCTGTCTCTCTTTCTCTTTATGTATATATATATATATATATATACTCAGCAAAAAAAGAAACGTCCTCTGACTTTCAACTGTTTTTACTTTCAGTAGACTTAATGTGTAAATATTTGTATGAACACTAAAAGAGTCAACACCATAAGACATAAACTAAAAATGTTTCACAATGTGTCCCTGAATGAAGGGAGGCTCAAAATCAAAAGTACCAGTCAGTATCTGGTGTGGCCACCAGCTGCTTAAAGTACTGCAGTGCATCTCCTCCTCATGGACTGGACCAGATTTGTCAGTTCTTGCTGTGAGATGTTACCCCACTCTTCCACCAAGGCACCTGCAAGTTCCTGGACATTTCTGGGGAGAATGGCCCTAGCCCTCACCCTGCAATCCAACAGGTCCCAGACGTGCTCAATTCCTTCGACGATAAACACGAATCCGTCCATCACCCCTGGTGAGACAAAACCGTGACTCATCAGTGAAGAGCACTTTTTGCCACTCCTGTCTGGTCCAGCGAAGGTGGGTTTGTGCCCATAGGCGGCGTTGTTGCTGGTGATGTCTGGTAAGGACCTGCCTTACAACAGGCCTACAAGCCCTCAGTCCAGCCTCTCTCAGCCTATTGCGGACAGTCTGAGCACTGATGGAGGGATTGTGTGTTCCTGGTGTGACTCGGGCAGTTGTTGTGGCCATCCTGTACCTCTCACACAGGTGTGATATTCGGATGTACCGATCCTGTGCAGGTGGTGTTACACGTGGTCTTCCACTGCGAGGATGATCAGCTGTCCTTCCTGTCTCCCTGTAGCGCTGTCTTAGGCGTCTCACAGTGCGGACATGGCAATTTATTGCCCTAGCCACATCAGCAGTCCTCATGCCTCCCTGCAGCATGCCTAATGCACGTTCACGCAGATGAGCAGGGACCCTGGGCATCTTTCTTTGGGTGTTTTTCACAGTCGGTAGACAAGTCTCTTTAGTGTCCTGCGTTTTTAGAACTGTGACCTTAAATGCCTACTTTCTGTAAGCTGTTAAGGTCTTAACGACCATTCCACAGGTGCATGTTAATTAATTGATTATGGTTAATTGAACATGCATGGAAAACATTGTTTATACCCTTTACAATGAAGATCTGTAAAGTTATTTGGATTTTTAAAACATTATTGTTGAAATACACAGTCCTGAAAAAGGGACGTTTCTTTTTTTGCTGAGTATATATATA
>JANRMT010062794.1:5568841-5631833 GCA_026402145.1 Polypterus bichir lapradei
TTTGAGCAGATATCTCCTAACCTTATGGTCTTCTGAAATGTTATGGTACTGTATATCATAAGATAGCAGTTACTACTACTATTTGTTTTAAATACACTTTGCAGCCATGGCAGGGAAACTGCTAAGCACATTGCTGTTATCAGAAAACAAATGCCATCTGTATCTGAAACATACGCCACTTGATAAAGTCAATGCAATATGTGCTGATGACAATCGGAAATCCTGAAATAAAGTGCCCAAAATGCTTTGAAAATTTGATTGTAAGCCATGGTTTTGATTAATGAGTATTTCTGTGCCACTTTAATTTAATCAGTATACTTTAACTTTTTAGATATGATGCTAGATACAAGAGTCTTCTGGCAATGAATGCACTACATTATTATGAGTCACTATGTCAGACTGTCCTTTTTAAATTAAACACTCCACAGTATTTAAAACCAGGAAACCATATTTCCTTCAAATATATCAGACTGCTTGAAGATGTTGACTATGTACATTACAATGAAACAGTAAAACTTTTGCCACTACTCAAGCAGCAGGTACAAGCGATCTGTGAATGAGTGCAGAAGCATGACTGCAACACAAAAAAATGGAAGTATATTACAAATATTCAAGAGAGAACTTTTTTAATTTTAGTGATTTTATACATTTTGTTACAATTAATGAGAAAGAGATCAATCAGTAATACTTCCCACACAATTATGTTTCATATTATAGTAAAACTGAAAACTCCCTTCCTAATTTATAGAGCTGTATAAACAGATATCCCAATATGAAATAGATCCTTATACAGTTTATCCGGAGATGTCAAAAAGCTTAAGAGAAACTTGGTATGTCTATTTTAGGAGAGCAAAATTCTAAAAAACCATTGGACTATAGCTCATTAAAATAATTTTTTTCGAATATTAGTAAAATAAACCATGATTCTTTTCCTTACAGTTAGGGAAGGTGGATAAGGATTCTTCCATTTGTGTAAGATATTGCAGTGAGCTAGTATTAAAAGAAATTACAATACATCCTGTTGTAACAGAAAGTTACTCAAACTAATGTCAGTAAGTTAAGTAAGGTTACTCAAACTAATGTTAGTAGAAAATCTGGATTAACTGTAAAACCAAAAGCTTTCTTTCAGATAATCAAAGATTGTTCTCCATATGATACGAATACAATACAATCCCACCATATGGCAGTGACGACAGTAGTAATGATCTTGTTCACATTTGGGGTCTTGTTCTGGGTATATTTTCGTTATTCTGAATCAAGAAAGGTGTGTGCAGTACACTTTTTTTTTTTTTTTTTGTAAATGACATTGCTTTGCACAGATTGGTGATGAGAGTATCATGTCGGTGGCTGAATAACATAAATTATATGAGATTTTAATTAAGCATCTCACTCCCACCTTTGGTATGAAGCAGTGTTTTTATTCCAATATATAGCACCTTTTTGTAAGACACTTTCACAATAAATCATCTGTTAATTTTAAATATAGTTAAGAGTAAGCTTTTTCAAAGTGTTATGATTAGAGGGAGGCTAGAATCTTACAAGTGACTGTGGAACCATGACCACAGTAATAATACAGATCAGACTGCTTAGTGAGCAGTAAGTGAAATATGTATGTCTGTTTAACTTACAGAATGCCTTCTTAAATCTAACATTGAGGTTTATTTAATGATCAAACATGTAAAAAATGGGCTATGATGGAAAAAAATAACCAGTGAATTATATTAAAGCCAAGATTCTGTCTTTGTCTGTTTTGTGATAATAATCCACATATATTTATCAGTAATCTTTTAGATCCTTGCATTCTCATAGGAGCAAGCAGAGTCTGTTGCAATTCTGAAAAATGCTTCACAGGACAATTCTTCCCAGCAGGGAGTATACTAATAGTGTGAGAGGTGAGGGAGGGTTATGAAGTGCTCATTCTGTTGTACCCATAATGCTTCTAGGTTTCCTAAAGTGGGGGTGGAAATAATCTGTTGTTGATGTCTTGAGAGCTTAACTTCATGGATGGTTTTAAGATAGACAGCTCCCTTGTGAAGGCCTTGTTTGTAGAATCAGCCACTGGTTAGTGGACTTTCTATACATTATGAACTACATATAGTACTGTATATTCTTTCTGTTGGTAAAAGTATATTGTTTTCATTTCCAGTGTTAATGAAAAAGTCCCTTCTAATTCAGTTTTGCTTTACCTGTTAAAACCCTCATACAGTTTGGTTGAAATTTGAATAGCCTTAGTCAAATTTTACATGTGTACTGTTTCTCTTGAAGCATTTACAATGCGTTTCTTTAGCAACTGTGTATATCAAGTTTTTTGGTTATTGTGCTTTATTATTTAACAAGCTAACTACATTTTTATAAATATAACTAAATAACAGTTATGTTTACAGATCACAGTACCGTATAAATTATTACCTTCAAAAGTTGCAGAGATGCACTAGGTCTTCTGGGACAAAATAATATTTCAGCAAAATAGCTATACTCTATGTTAATTTTTGCCAAAATTCAGTTTTTCATTAGGTCTAAATTGTAATTAATAAATAATAAAATCAAAGCAGTAAATCCTTATATGCCTTATGTTGCCATCTCTAAGTCTACCCTGGATGGTGCCAAAGCAGGTTTCTGAATAGCATACCTTTTAGTGTTTCAAGAACAAATGCTGTGACTTTGTCTCTCAAAAGTTGTCTGTGTGATACGTACTGTATATGTTTAACTAAGGCTCACATGCTAGACACCCGGCATAAGATGGGCTATACTTTAGTCTGTCTATTTTCTGGATCCTAGTATAAGTTGAAAAATAGAATTGCACTGTATGTATCAGCATGCAAAGTTTGCATTACAATACAGGTATACTATAAGATTAAGAGTCAACTTGGCCTGACATATAAGCCAATTAAAATAAAATACTTTCATGATAACACAGAAATTAAGTATAACGTAGTATTGGTTCTAAGGTTAAGTAGAGAAATTGTGCTTCTTCAGAATCACTTTGAATATTCATACTAAATGAGTTTTACAGACAGAATGAGGAAGATAGCTACAAAGAGTGTTTCTTAAAGAGCTGGGAGGGCTGCTGTTTGAAGGTGTTTCATGGGTTTGTATGAAGGTATGAATCACAGAAAACACATAATTGTATAGACTTAAATTTAAATGAGACCGAGCACATTCAGACTAAGAGACCTCCTGCCTATAAGTCTCCTGGGTGATTTAAAACCTCTGATCTTATTGCTTCAATACCTCTACCTTATCTACTGAACCACAGTGTTAGGTATACATTTGGGATCTTTTTTTATAGTGATGATGCTTTAGGAAGCAAAAACAATTTTGTGGCCTTTATGTTCTCTGATCTCTGCCTAGTGAAGCTCTACCTGATATTATAGAGAGTATGCTAATCAAATATCCTTATCGGCACAATGGCATACTTTTGTTCTATAGAAGCAGCATCAGCATCAATACTTAAAGTCCAGTGCTTTTATTATTTAACTCAATACAGGAATGATTTCAATTAAATTAAAAGCCTCCGGCTACTGCACTTGTTTATTGTGAACTCTGCAGAAGTGCTGTTGAATGAAGTGAAAGGTTAAATGCTGACTGCCTGGGAAGAGCTTAAATGCCATTACTGACACACTGCTTAAAATGTGCAAGCAGTGTGGAAAAAATAAATTAAATGAAATAATTTACTTGATGCCTTATTTAAATTAAATTACAATAAAAATACTAACCATTGAACTTGTCACTTTCTTTGCCATATGTGATAGCAGCCCTGATTTTATTTACAGTTGTTTACATAGATTCATATTTATTAGTTACCCTGTTTCATTGGTAGTCAGACTTTTGAAATTATTCAGTGCAGAGGTGGTTTGGATTTGCATAAAAATGTCTACAAGAACTTTTGCAAGAACTGCACTAGGGAATTTTCAGAAAGATGCACATTATTTTGTTATGGAACAAATACTTTTCAGTCAAGTGACACTATCAATATAGCAAAAAATAAAAGGAACTATGCCTGTGGGTAATTTTGACAGCACTAGGCATCTGTAGAAGAGTTAGTGAAGCAGATATTCTTTTAACAGTAGAGCATTCGTGTTCCTTTCTGTTATTCGGTCCTTTTCACTTTTACTGTCTTTGTTTTTGTTGTGTACATTTTATTATGGATTTTAAAGTGAAATATTATAATACTATGCAGTGTTTTTTAATATAAAAGTATTCAAATTTAATTAAAAAAATCTAATTGTTTTATTTTATTATGCCATTTGCTATTAGTACTAGCTATTAGCTTACTCTTTAAGCTTCTCCTTAAAAATTACAATATTTTGTAACAAAAAACCATACTTTAAGCAACACTGCATAAGACTGAAACTCTTCTTCTACTGCTGCTCCCGTTAGGGGTTGCCACAGCGGATTTTTTTCTTCCATATCTTTCTGTCCTCTGCATCTTGCTCTTTTACACCCATCACCTGCATGTCCTCTCTCACCACATTCATAAACCTTCTCTTAGGCCTTCCTCTTTTTCTCTTGTCTGGCAGCTCTTTTCTTAGCATCCTTCTCCCAATATACCCAGCATCTCTCCTCTGCACATGTCCAAACCAACACAGTCTCGCCTCTCTGACTTTGTCTCCCAACTGTCCAACTTGAGCTGGCCCTCTAATTTACTTATTTCTAATCCTATCCATCCTTGTCACACTCAAAGACTGAAACATTCAATTTTATTGGAAAGTGCTTAAATGATGCTTTCTGTGAATTAAGTTAAAGTATAAAAATACTAATTAATTGACTCAATAATACTCAGTGTGCCTTGAAAAGTAAATTATGAAATTGTTTACTATAAAACATGCAGTATAACATGAAATATTTAAGGCTACTATTATAAATTCTTTTGTAAAACACTGCTTAAGAAAGTTGCTATATCATTTTAATGATATGAAGATTAATATGTAAAGTGCTTTGAAAAAGAGACTACAGTTTACAGTGTTGTGTACAATAAGGGAAGTTTTCTTTATTGCTTTTTGAATGCTTTATAGAAAAGGCCCAGTATAAAAAACGGATTATAAATGGGCCAATTTAGGTAATAATTCTTTAGTGCCAATATTCGTTATAAAGGAGACTGTATAAAATAAAGTCTGATTAATGTGTGGTTGAGGAATTTTGTATATAAGATATTTTAAATCAAACTTTGTTAAGGAAATTTCTACCCTGCGAAAAAACCCAGATTATTTCTTGCAGTTGAGAAATATGATATTCTTTGACATGAAAATTTGTTTTACTACAATTTTCATCTTAATCATTATTTGGCAAAGAACAGAGAATTGGGGGTTGAATTAAGTAAATTTTCATATTTTGAAAGATGTTGCAACAGGTATCAAGAAAATTCTTGTCTCATAATGTCAAGTCTGCTACATTAGATTATTGTGAAATCTGTTTTGATTTTTTCCCTCGGAACATTGATGCAGACATTTTAACGCTTGTAAGTACTGGTGGGGAACAAAGCAATACATTAAAGTATTTTTCATTGCAATAGATCACTGTTAGTGAGTATATAAAAATTTTAGTATGTATAAGAATCTATTCAGTAGTGCTAATGATTCCTTTGCACTGTCTTTTGGAATGTAAAAGTAATACATTTAATTAGTACATGCATAACATAATACATTATAATAAATGGTGTACACAGTTGGCTAGCACTGTTTCAGGTATTTCTATACAGCAAGTATATTGATTCATATTTGAGTCAAGTGTTTGGGTTCATTTTGGTTTTCACATTGTATAAGAATATGCATATAAAAATCAAGTGCAACATAAGCCTGTAAGACTGATTTACATTGAATCTAGAATTCACAAACCGATGAGTTCAAAGAGAAAATTGAGAAGCATGAAAACTGCTGATTGCTGATTTCTTTTGCTGGAGTTTTTGCAAGCTCTTACAGAAGCTTTGTTTGACCTGCCCTAATTGCTCTTTAAATTAACCATAAAGAAGCTCTGCAAACAAAAGAAATGAGGGTCAATATTCTTAAAATAAAAGAGAAGAGAATATAATGCATTGCCTTTTTTTCCTCTTTCCCATAGTTAACTTTTATCAGTATATGGAAATATTATTAACATTTAATAACAGTAAATTAATGGTCTGTATACTTCTAATGGTAGTATACTTTTATGTAGCCAGAAGTATTTAAAATGCATATTTTAATATGTTCAAGCTATTTTTAATGTCATACATTGCAAATTCAACTATTGGTTTACTGCCCCTCAACAAACATAATGACTCTTCTAGGAAGGACTCCTGAAGAGCTAAATTTAGACAATGTACCAGTGTGTTTATTACGTACCATAACTAAGCATTCCTAATGTTACTGTGGCAATTGCTAAGATACAATAGCTGAAATACACTTCCATAATTAAAAAAAAAAGACATCTACATGGGATGAGTAGGGTCAAAGGTTTTTCTTATTATGTATAATATATTTTATTGCCTATAATAACTTAAGTGAAATAAAAATGTAAAGTAGATAGTAATAAATTGAAAAATTGAAATTCATTATTTAAAGTAGTTAAACTATCCAACATCTGTTTTGCTCATTTGAAAAGGTAGTTATTCCCTTTGTTACTAACTCAAACAGCTGACCACAGTTCATTTATTATTAGACTCTACTGACTGAATGCAGGCAACTCTGTTGAACCTCACCATATATTGGCTCATACCATGAGAATGAAGTAGTCACCACAAGGTTGATAAAAGAAGCAGATATAGAAGCTGTTGAAACTTAACTACCAGAAAAGGGCTAAAATGCCACTCTTAAACTTTAGACTCCACTGCACCAGGGTCGAAGCCATTCTCTCCAAAAGGGAAGCATTTGGGAGAGTGGTGAATCTTCTCCAGAAAGTCTGGCATACCAGTATTACCTGAATGGCACAGCAATAACTCATTCAGGATGTTGCAGAGGATTCCAGAGGAACATCCAAAGAACTACAAGCCTATCTAGCCTTAGCTAATGTTGGCGTTTGTCACTCCACAGTAAGAAAAGATTGAATAAAAATGGGATTCATGGGAGAGCAGCAAGTCAATAATCTCTGAAAAATCTCTGAAATAATATTTTATGTACAGCTGAATCAAAATAGAACTTTTTGGGTGACACTGGTGATTCTGTGTCTGGCATAAAGCTAATCCAGCATTTTTTTTTTATTTTTTTGGTATTTGGTACACTGTAGTAATCCCCAAGTGGAAATTTTCTTTTCCCATGACGTTTGGAGGTTAAAGTGCAAGGTCAGCCATTGTACAGAGCCCTGGAGCAATTGTCAGGTTAAGGGCCTTGCTCCAGGGCCCAACAGAGTAGGATCTGGCAGTAAAAACATCATGCCTAGAATAAAGGGTGTGGTAAAAAGTAGTAAAGGTGTGGGGATACATTGCTGCTTCAGGAATTGGAATACTTGTCATTATTGAAGAAACCTTGAATTCTTCACTTACTTCTTAAGAAGAATGTCTAGTCTTCTCTCCGTAACATGGAGCTGAGACGTAATTGTGTTATGCAGCAGGACGATGACTCAAAACACAAAAGCAAGTCTGGAGCTGAATCCATCCGAAGAAATATAATTCAGATTTTGTTGTTGTCTATTCAAAGTCCTGACTTGAACCCAACACAGATAATCTGCCAAAATTTCATGGTTCACACACGCAAACCTACCAATTCAGAATTACTTGTATAAGCATAAAGATGATTAAAGGCATATCTCTCTATTAAAAAAGTTTTCCATCCTGCCTGCCTTATTCAGCCTTGACCACTCCCCTCCACACTGCTCATCCAATCATTATTCCTACTGTGCACATCCTTTCTCCGTACCACCCCGTGATACTGTCAGTGGTAACTTGCCCTTCAATGAAAAAGAGAAAAATATCCTGAACAATATATGAACAGAAATGCAAAAAAGCAACATTTCTAAAGTGTAAGTTAAAAGATAAAGTAATTCATTGTGTTGTTTTTGACAAGTCGTTAATGTAATTTAATTTTTTATTTACTTTTTACTACTTTTTATTATTCATTGGTTTTAAAATAGACAGTTGTAGTGAAACACTCAAGTAACTGATTTTCCATCTATAATAATAAAGGACCAATCCTTCTTCCTTCCGTGCCCAAAATACTCTTCTGTATATCATCTCTTTAAATACAATAGCTTTATTTAATGGTGGAGCATGTTGGGGGTTGGCAAGCGAAGTGAGTAGGGGACAGAGCCCCCTAGTAGATTAAGATTATAATACACTGTACTATTTTCCAAGTTACTGCAATTAACACAATGTTCACTGTCATGCCATTTTCAGCAAAGTCCAGGAAGTTGTCAGATTTGTGCCTGTCACAAATAACAGAACTGTCTTCAGTTTCAAAATGTACAATAATTGTATATACATCTTAACCTATGCTGATGCACCTAACTAAGGGCAAGTATATGCTCTTTAGTACTGTAAGCTTCCTGACTTTGTCAAAGCAAAGACCTCTGGGATTTTGCAATTGATCCATGGAGTATGTCTTGTGATTTATTTAAATTAAGTGCTGGGTTATTTCTGTAGATAGATGATTATAGTACCTTACCAGGTATTCATGGTAATTTGAGACCTGGTAATTGAGAAATTACCCCCTTACAGTTTTTGCCAAATCACATTACATATTATACATTTTGAAACTGAAGACAGTTCTGTTACTTGTGACAACTCACATTACCCAATAATAAGTAATCTTAGAACATTGTTAAAACAAAGGAATAATGTAGGACAGTGATGGCGAACCTTTTAGAGACCGAGTGCCCAAACTGCAACCCAAAACCCTTTTATTTATCGCAAAGTGCCAAAACGGCAATTTAACCTGAATACTGAGGTTTTAGTATAGAAAAAACAACTCATACATTAACATCTTTTTTCTTTAAAGAAAAACACAATACCAGAGCTTTCAATGATACAAACAACTTTTTATTGAAAGGTAAAAGTTTACATTTGGCATGCTTTTGAACGATTAATGTGATTTTTGCTGTTGTATGCATGCTGATAATTAGTCTAACCTTGGCTCATACTTTGTAAGTTTGAGAGCAACACATACAGCACTCAGGTCATCTGTTTCTGGTGTCAGATTTGATATAATTCAAAGCTGAAAACAGCTGCTCGCAAGCATAAGATGATCCAAAAAAAGTAAGGAAAGCAATCCCAATTGCTTTCATTGACTTAAAATTATTTGACAGAGAATTCCATACTTTAAGGATTTCATTTTCAGAACAAAATGTGCTGTCCTTTGTCATCCCTTCTGTCTTCTCAAGTGTTTCACGCAGGTCTTCCCTATTAACCTTCGTTCCCGCTCTCTCTCTTTTTTTCCCCATTTCCATCCACCTCACGCTATTATATATTACGGGGACATGGGGGTGTGTCCCTGGAATCTCCTCCATAAAAATAAATAAATCACCGTCTTCTCGTTTGCGGCTTCTCATGCGACGCGACTCTACGCTTACTTAAAAGCCTGAACAGTACTTGTCCTTTTTGACTGATTGCTTTGTTTCTCTCTCCTCCCCCAGACATTATCTGCTCCTGTTGGGGGCTGTGCTCCCCTATGATGTTTGTCTATTGTTTAATTAATAACTAACTGCATACTGAGCTCCTTTTACTTCTGAAAGAAGACATGTTTATTTGAAGTGTTTGAATAAAGTTCCTGTCTCTACAATCTCCTGTGTTTTTGTGCAATTCTGTGAAACAAGCTGCACTACGACTAGCCTGCAAGCATCATCGCTTACCTCTGTGTGCTTGCGTGCAGCCAGTTTAAGTGGAGTTGGCTCAGTTATATACATTCGTGGCATCAGTTGCACTTTGTACATATTGTTCCAGTAGTTTTTTTAAATAGTTTTACAGTTCATTAGCAGTGTGTAAAATGATCAGTGTTGCAGTAATTGTGATGCTCTTTGCATGAAAAAAATGTGTTCCATTATATTTTCACTTTTTCTTTGTTAATTGTGACGTTTACTTAAAGTGCAGCAAAAAAGTATTTGGCATCCAGGGATGCATTAACCCCCAAGTATGTGGCAGTTTAAGGGTTAAAGCCCCAAGATTCTGCTGAAACGGGCTGCACCATCTAATATGGAGGAATATTTCGGACAAAATTAAATAAATAAATAAATGCACAAATAAATTACTCTACAGCTCTGATCAGTGGCAAAGTTGTTTAAAAAAGTAGCTACGAATATGCACCTGACTTTATACTCGTAAAACAAAGGTCAAATACTCAGTTCAAAATATTAGTTGGAGCTGCTTTGGGCATTCCATGTCAAAGTACCTAAACTAATACAGCCGTTGCAGCTTACTGTATATTAAACTGGCTCATTCGCCTTGTGATCATCTTCTCCGATACACCATATAAATCTGCAATCTGTCATACTTTTAAACCGCATAACAGAAGGTATTCTATTGACTCAGCTGGAATGTCAAAGGATGGACGTCCAGAGCAGGGAACTGTGTCACCTGAACTGGAGTGTAGTAGAGTCCGTTCCACCTGTTCTTCGATAATTTCAAAAATAGTTTCATCTATATTAGAGTCTAAAAGGGCCGCCAACATTGTAATTTCTTTCGATAAATTCCCTCTCAGAAATACGTAATATCTTCAGCAGAATCCATTTCATCAGCAGTAGTAAGCATTTTTGTAATTAATTCTTGTGCTATCGATTCACCAATCAGTAACTAGAGGGCGTGTTAAAGCCCACCCTCTCAACTTTGACGAGTGAAAGTGACAGTTTTATTTCAAGTCGTATTTCATGACGGTTTACAGGAATGTTACGGACAAAATTAAATAAATAAATGAGCAACAAAAAACATATTTCGTGACACATTTATTTATTTATGCTCTCATTTCGTGACACATTTATTTATTTATGCTCACATTTCACAGTACTTTTATTTATTTACGCATTTATTTATTTAATTTTGTCCGAAATATTCCTCCATAGTCTAAGGCTTCTGGCAATGAAAACGCGCTTGCATGAATTATATTACATATAGCGGTAACATCGGTATTTTACATTCTAGCACTGCGGGAGACATAGCAGTACAGTATACAGATTTACCTTTACATTCTTTATTTTTAGGTAATATATTAAGCTGAATTTGAAATTAAATTAAAGTGTTTTGGGGAATATTTAGGGTTTAAATTATGAAAATAGCCATTTTTTTTAACCACATCCAAAATTTGCGGTTTTTCACAATTCGTGGGTGCGCTAGGAATGTAACCCCCATTTTGGGGGTGTACTGTAATTTCGGTATTGTGTCAAGATGCAAAGGTTTCTCTGTAAATAACACGTTTCAGAGCGACAGAATGAGTGATGATTAAAAATCCCCTTCCAGCTTTAAAATAACAAGACAATCAAGAGGTGGAGCTAAATGAGTGAGAATTGAATGGCTACTCTTATTCTTTTATGTATGTCATGTTGCATGCCTTGAGGCCTAACATTAAACAAATACCCAACTATTTTGTTTTAGTGTACTAGGGGGCAGTGATGCCCTTTTAGAACCTTATAATCGATAATTTTGCGTAGATCATTTTTGTCCACACAAGGAGTAAACTTTATAAATTGTACTCAAGCTAGGCCTTCTATTTGGTGAAGTAGAAAGTTGCTAGCAGCATTGCAAACATTTTTGTTACTATATACCTCATCAGATATGTTAGCCCAATGACACTCCAGAGAGATATAAAAAAACATATGAGTTAAAGTTAGCTGGAGAAAGCAGTCCTGAAATTATTTTAGATCTGGACTAGATGATAAACTATCATTGTTAACATAAGCACTGACTTGATAAAGATAGGGAAAAGCTGATTGACATATCAGCAGGAGCTGAGTTGTACACACTTCAGCAGTTGCAAAGTGTGCAAAGAGGTTGGTGTTCAAGAGGCGCCTGGGAGTAGTATGGCTGTTCTTGACTGATTATTTATTTACCTGAAAGTGCCATATAAAAATTAATTAAACATTATCTGATTTACCCAACTATATTTGGCAAAGTTGTGCCCTCTACAATTATTTCTAGGCTCTTAATTATGACCTCAAGTTTAAGGTTGATTTTTTATTTCCAATAAAAATATGTAGGCAGAACCAAGAAGTAATTTAGAATGTGTTCTTATGAGCAGCCTGTCATGAAACCATGCCAACTAGCTTTTTTGAATATAAGGCATGCAAAGTAAGAGGTGGGGGGCTGACATGTAATTGAAACACAAACTGTGGCATTTAGCAAATCAGTCAACTCATGGAGTTTTAGTTTGAGGTGTGAAAGCAATTTCTTGAAACTGCAGGTGGGATGATTTTTTTTTTTTTTATGACAATCGTAGTAGGGCTCTGAAGGTGTTTTTTTTTTTTTTTTTTTCTTCTCTCTGAAGAGCAGTACAGAGGTTTTTACATTTCTGCCTCTTTTTAAATACCAGAACAGAGTATTGTTTCTTGAAGGGGATTACTTAAAATATGCACACTCTTGACAAGCCTTTTTCAATTTTTAATAATCACCAAATACAGACTTCATCAAATATTTCACCAAATACTACAGTATCTTAAGTGTGAATTAATTTTCTACCTGAAGTACCTTACAATAGGGAATACAAAGGTACAGTAAGCTTGCTTTGTACATACTTTTAGTTAGTGCTGGGCAGTATGACCAAAATTCTATATCACGGTATTTTTAAAAATTATACCGATTTCACGGTATTCAACGGTATTTTTTTCCCATGCATGAGTGGATGTTAACCACATTTTCCACTGCAATTTCTCCAGTAGACTGGCTAAGCATAATCTATTCCACTGTCATGAGAATTGTACATTGTACAAAAAAAAACCATTTTAATGTGCACACAAGTATTAATACAGGTTTGCGTGGCCCCATAAAGTGATAGTTTTCAAGGGGGTGGCACTAATGAAGAGAAGGAATTACACTGCATGACAGTTGCACTCAAAATATAGAACCTTTTTATTGAACAAATTTTGCAAACAACTTAAACTAAAATTTTGACAACATATTTTCAACCATCCAAAGAGGCATTTAGACTTAGGAAAATATCCAGAGGTGCTTGTCAAAAGTTGTATTGCACTGAACATGTCTTAGAAAAGGAATAAAGAGTAAATATTTTTTGTAAACCAACTACACTTTCTGTTAATGCTAACAATCTCTGTCCTCTGACACGTTAAAGTGACTTTTTAAACAACTTTACCATCATTAAACTGCATAATATTTAAACTAATAATAACAATAAATAATAGTGCAACTTCAAGTAATAATACTATTACTTCAAGACTTCAAGCCCAGGAGCATTACACAGTATTTACCAAATAAAAATAAAATAAAATAAAACAAGTGCAACTTGGTGATGACATCTTTACCAACTAAAACAATATTTAGGCAAATTGCATTAATATGGACCTTGCTTCAAGCTAAACTATATATATAAATAATAAAACTGCAACTTGCATTTATAATGCTATTTGTGGTATAGCCCTACGGAATCGTATTAGGGCCACAGTGAAGAAAAAAAATATGGACACAGGGAAGAAAAAAAAAAACTATATGACTTTATTCTCGACATTTCCATTTTAATCTCGACATTTCCACTTTATTCTCTCAGTTTATGTTGAGATTAAAGTCGACCTTTCCACTTTATTCTCAGTTTATTTTGTCATTAAAGTAGAATGTTGTAAACTAAACTTGAACCTAAAATCATTGTTTAATTTACTAGATTTTCTCAAACCCCATCATATGTTAATGTAGCACATTAAATGCTTTGTGTTAAGTGTTCCCCGCCCCAGTTGTTAATCACTACGTGCTTCTTAAACTTACTTCCTCTACACTAAGAGGAGGCGCAGGCAGCAATCGCCGCACAGAATCCATTCACTTCATGATATTCCCACTCTCTGAAAATTTAGAATGCTAAGATAAATACTTGACATCATTTTCATGATGAAATGCATTAAAGTAGGTATTAAACATGCACGGTAGTGCTGCTCCCTCACAATAAGGGGTCCCCAGGTGTACGTTCAGTGTAGAGAGCTTTATGGCAGGTGTGACGAGGCTCCAAAAAACTGGATGTATGACTGGGTATTGCACAGGTTTAACTTAAATATTGTGTAAATGCTGGGTTCGTGATCTGGTGGTCAGAGACACGAACACAGAATGGATTTTCATCTGAGCGGGCTTTCTTTATTGCACGCGTGCTGTCTCTATCTGACGTACCAAACCCCCAGTTCCTATCCTTCCTTTTTCTTTCTCCACATAACCAATCACCACACAATAAACGTCTTTGTAAAATTAAAACTAGTTATAAACTTAGACCATGCAGTGTTCAGAACTTTAAAAAAAAAAATCTTCGTTATACATGTTTAATTGTGCCATCCATTCAGGGTTGCGCCCATCCCAGCAAACATTGTGTGCGAGGCAGGAGCAAATCCTGAACGAGGCGCCAGCACATCGCAGGGTGAATACGAGCAATACATATAGGTGCCGGTCATAAAATTAGAATATCATGACAAAGTTGATTTATTTCAGTAATTCCATTCAAAAAGTGAAACTTTTATATTAGATTCATTCATTACACACAGACTGATGTATTTCAAATGTTTATTTCTTTTAATTTTGATGATAATAACTGACAACTAATGAAAGTCCCAAATTCAGTATCTCGGAAAATTAGAATATCAATTAAGACCAATGCAAAAAAAGGATTTTTAGAAATGTTGGCCAACTGAAAGGTATGAACATGAAAAGTATGAGCATGTACAGCACTCAATATTTAGTTGGAGCTCCTTTGGCCTGGATTACTGCAGCAATGCAGCGTGGCATGGAGTCGATCAGTCTGTGGCACTTCTCAGGTGTTATGAGAGCCCATGTTGCTCTGATAGTGGCCTTCAGCTCTTCTGAATTGTTGGGTCTGGCGTATTGCATCTTCCTCTTCACAATACCCCATAGATTTTCTATAGGGTTAAGGTCAGGCGAGTTTGCTGGCCAATCAAGAACAGGGATACCATGGTCCTTAAACCAGGTACTGGTAGTTTTGGCACTTTGTGCAGGTGCCAGGTCCTGTTGGAAAATGAAATCTGCATCTCCATAAAGTTAGTCAGCAGCAGGAAGCATGAAGTGCTCTAAAACTTCCTGGTAGACGGCTGCGTTGACCTTGGACCTCAGAAAACACAATGGACCAACACCAACAGATGACTTGGCACCCCAAACCATCACTGACTGTGGAAACTTTACACTGGACCTCAAGCAACGTGGATTCTGTGCCTCTCCTCTCTTCCTCCAGACTCTGGGACCTTGATTTCCAAAGGAAATGCAAAATTTACTTTCATCAGAGAACATAACTTTGGACCACTCGGCAGCAGTCCAGTCGAGACGCTTCTGACGCTGTCTCTTGTTCAAGAGTGGCTTGACACAAGTAATGCGACAGCTGAAACCCATGTCTTGCATACGTCTGTGCGTGGTGGTTCTTGAAGCACTGACTCCAGCTGCAGTCCACTCTTTGTGAATCTCCCCCACAGTTTTGTTTCACAATCCTCTCCAGGGTGCAGTTATCCCTATTGCTTGTACACTTTTTTCTACCACATCTTGCCCTTCCCTTCACCTCTCTGTTAATGTGCTAGGACACAGAGCTCTGTGAACAGCCAGCCTCTTTAGCAATGACCTTTTGTGTCTTGCCCTCCTTGTACAAGGTGTCATCTTTTGGACAACTGTCAAGTCAGCAGTCTTCCCCATGGTTGTGTAGCCTACAGAACTAGACTGAGAGACCATTTAAAGGCTTTTGCAGGTGTTTTGAGTTAATTAGCTGATTAGAGTGTGGCACCAGGTGTCTTCGATATTGAACCTTTTCACAATATTCTAATTTTCCGAGATACTGAATTTGGAACTTTCATTAGTTGTCAGTTATAATCATCAAAATTAAAAGAAATAAACATTTGAAATACATCAGTCTGTGTGTAATGAATGAATCTAATATACAAGTTTCACTTTTTGAATGGAATTACTGAAATAAATCAACTTTGTCATGATATTCTAATTTTATGACCGGCACCTGTACACTAGCAGGGTTAATATACCATAACAAAACCCCATATATTACATGATTTTGAAATGAAACTGAAGCATGCCGAGTAAACCCACCAGAAAAATATTCAAAGCAGGGAACACCTGGGACCCTTTTGCTGCGAGGTAGCAGTGCAACCTCCACGTCACCGTGCCCCCACATGATTAATACATGCTTTAATGCATTTCATCATGAAAATTATATCAAGTGCTTATCTTAGCATTCTAAATGTTCAGGGAGCAGGAATATCATGAAATTTAATGTATTCTGTGTGCTGCCTGCGCCTCTTAGTGCAAGAGGAAGTCAGTTTAAGAAGCACGTAGCGATTAACATGACTCGGGGAACACTTAACACAAAGCATTTAATGTGCTACATAACTTAAGACGGGGTTTGAGAAAGTCTAGTAAATTAAATATTCATTTTAAGATGAAGTTTAGTTTACGATGTTCTGCTTTAATGACAAATTACAAGAATAAAGTCAACATGTCGACTTTAATCTCGACATAAACAGCGAGAATAAAGTAGAAATGTCGAGAATAAAGTCAACATGTCGTCACACTATTACACAGTGCCCAGGTACATTACACAGTATTGAAAAAATAAAACAAGTACAACTTGGCTTGCAGTATTATCCAGTAGTATAGAAACAGTATTCACACATTTGAACATAATGGTCCACATCCGACCTTTTAAATCCAAAGTATCTCCAGACAACAGACGTGAATCTTTTTTCCAGCAAAAGTTCTTCTGTGTCATCATGTTCAACTTTATCGTCTGCTACAGCTTCAGTTTCGGAATGTTCTCTGTCCATTTTCACCATGCAGTACCTCCACTACCGCATGTACTCCGTTGCATGCCTGTTTAGTGGTGTAGCAGTGAAAAAGGGCTCCCTTAAACAGTTTCCCGCTGCGCCACGTTCTGTACGTTGTTTAGGCAATTTAAACCGGTGTTGCGTTATAAGAGAAATCCATATCATAACAAAAATAAAAAACAGTTTTTGGTTTGAACCGGTATACCACCCAGCACTACTTTTAGTATTAATTAGTGACTGTGCTAAACAGTTAATGGACATTGGGCCATGACTAAATGTAAAAAATGAGGGTCAAACCTGGGTTTTTTGGTTGAAAGGCAAGCATGATAACCATCCACCACCATCCTACCCTGTGTAGTGTTGTTTCTCTGTTGATAGATCACACTGTTGTATTTATTACCACTTGTCCAACCCTGAGCCCAGCTCTCTTCAGGGCAAGGCCACAATTTATATGTCAAAACCTGATTTATGGTTAACAGTACCTGTGTGACAAAGTTCAACACAGTCAATATTGAACAAACAAGTAGGGCTTGTGTTTTATAGATACACAGATTTTGGTTTGCTCTGAAAGCAAAGTACAAACCTTCAAAGTAAAAGATTTCAAATATAAAAAATTGCTTGAGTTTAGAACTTTCACAGGTTGTTTTATTTCTACTTTAACTTTAAAAGAAGTTTAAAAGAAGGTTCTGCCTCTGTTGTTCCATCAGTAAATCATCCTGAGGAAGGTGGCAAGATCTGTGAGTGCACAGATGGCTGATCATTAAAGGTTACTGCGTAGTGCAGGCAGAAGATATTGGCATCTATTGGTAGTGTGCTGGCCCATGTTTTCCTGTCCTGACTGTGAAGCTATGGCACTGCACAAATCTCTGCGCCCAGATGGATAGCTGAATGCCATTTTGCCTTGTCCGGAGCTACATTCTCCCAAGCACCCTTCTAGGTGTCTCTCTTACCACTTATGCTGTAGTTGCCAAGCTCTTTGGTAACTCTTTATTGCCACCCAGTGCCTGTCTTACCTTCTTGCTGAACTCCACCTTACAGTCTTCCTTTTTCAAATTCCACCATTTGATCCTAGGTTCTACTCTCACCCCCCTCCACCTGTTTTCCAGCATCATTCTTCAGACCACCATCTTATGCTGCCTTGGTACACTTTCCCCTGGTACCACTTTGCATTCTCTATTCTCCTTCAGACTGACCATCCTGCATAGGATGTAATCCACCTGTGTGCCTCTTCCTCCACTCTTGTATGTCACCCTGTGTTCCACCCTCTTCTTAAAAAAGTATATTCACCACAGCCATGTCCATCCGTCTCACAAAACCCAATACCATCTGACCTTCTGCATTCCTTTCCTTGACACCATACCTACCCATCACCTCCTCGTCTCCTCTGTTCCCTTCTTCAAAATGCCCTTTGAAATCAGCTCCAATCACCACTCTCTCTCCCTTGGGGTCACTCTTTTCCACTTCATCCAATTCAATCCAGAAATTTTCTTTCTTATTCACCACACACCCAAATTATTGAGTTTATGCACTAACAACGTTCATCATCGCAGCTTCATTTTCCAGTTTTATAATCAACACCTGTCCTAAAATCATTTCACCTCCAAAACAGTCTTGATATACTGTTCCTTCAGGATAATCTCTACCCCATTTTTCCTCCCATCCACACCATAGTAGAACAATTTGAACCTGCCTCTCATACACCTGGCCTTATTCCTCTTCCATCCAGTCTCTTGCATGCACAATATATCAACCTTCCTTCTCTCCATCATATTAGCTAACTCTCTCCCTGTGCCAGTCATTCTATCAACATTCAAAGGTCCTGTTCTCACTTCCACTTTCCTAATCTTCCTCGTCCCCTCCTGCATCTGGACTCACCTTCCCCCTCTTCTTCTCCTTCGGGCAACAGTAGCCCAATTTCCCCCAGCACCCTTTTGGCTAACAGTACTGATGGCAGCCATTGTTAACCCAGGCCTCGACTAATCTAATATGGAAATTTGTATTGTTGTCCACATATTGGTCTGGCAAAATTTTACACAGGATGCCCTTCCTGATGTAACCCTCCCAATTTATCCAGGCTAAGGATTGGTCAAAGAAACACATTGGTTTGTTCAACAGTCTGCTCTTTGTTTACTTAAAAATTCTAAATATTCCTTACTGAATTCACTGCTTCACCATAGATTGCATCTTAATGACAGATGTTCAACTTAACTCCAGGAGGGACAGACAGATAAAATGCAGTCTAAATGTGAGTTCTGGGAATAGTAATGAATTACAAAAATGATTGCACCCAAAATATATGTTGTATAAAACCTCATCTGACACTCCACTTACAGTATGTTATATGGCTATATATCCCCACATTACCAATCACTTAAGGAGCTGCGGAATGGAGTGTTTCACATAATGTTTATCACTTCAATACACAGACCTTCACATTTTAAAAAAAAAAAAAAAAGATTGTGGGAATTACCAAAGCTGATGTATTTTTTGTGTATACTGTATTGTATTTTTTCTCTATACATATGAAAAAAAGTGTTTTTGCTTAACTGTCAATGTTAAGTTTGAATTTCATAATACCGTACTTAGAAAGTATTAGCACTTTATTTAATTAATATCACATTTTAAATGATCTTGCTTCATGTGACAGGTATAGACAGCACAGTGTAAATGTTTAATAAGTACAGTAAATCAAAGCTGCTGTGTTCATAGAGATAAATGATAACTTCCTTTTGCAGTAATTTACTCTTATTTGCTGTACCCATTGATAGATTTGATTTTGATTCCTTTTATTTTAAATATCAGTTTCCCTTTATTTTACCCTTAGACAAAGTTCCTGAGCACATATTTTCTTCATTTTATAGTTCATTACTTTTTTTTGTCTGACATGTCTTGCAAATCATTTAATATAATAATTTGTTGTTATCCCAGTAATTTCTGTTGATCATTTTTGTTTTGTGTTATTATATATTAGAAATATGTGTATATATGGAATATGTGTACTTGGATAGATGAATAAAAAGTGGAATTTATAACCTCTTCCAAACCTGCTTATCCAGAGCACAAGTATGGGACAGCTGGAACCTTTCCCAGCAAGTATCAGGCTGGTGAAATCCTTAGTCAGGGTGCTAGCCCAGTGTAGGGTGAACACATTGTGAACCACAGGGGCGTCAAAGAGCCCCAAACACCTGCAGAGACACAAGTCCTCAGTAAAAACGTAAGGTTTATTATTAACAAATACCTTACAAAAGGCTCCTTTAACAATATCGCACCACCAAATTCGATTCTTCGTCTTCTATCTCTCTTCTTTCTCTTCCACTCCTCCCAGGCGAGTATTGCTTATCTCCTTTTCCAGCTGCAACTCCCCTGAATGTTGTAGAGTGTCTCCTTTTATCTTGTACCCAGGAATACTTCTGGTGCTAAGGGATAGCCCAATGGACTTAGTTCTAGGTCAATCGGAAGTCTTACAAAGTAGGGATTACTAGTCCCAATAGCTCCCTCTGGCGTCCCTCACAGAACTCAACAAGGCTGCCCCACTGGTTAACAATTCCCATTATGCCTTTCCTGCTATCTGTGTGGGAATCCTGGTCTGGATGTGCCCCCATCTAGCGTATTAGGGAAGCCACTGCTCTGAAAACAGTGTCCAGGTTTCTGTGAGTATGCCAGTGCTACATCAAATCTGCTTTCAGTTTCCGGCATTTTTTTAAACAAAGAACCTTGAAAAAAAAGTAAAGCAAGGCCTTGATTCAAAAGAGATTTTTTAGCAATGATTTTAAGTGAAGCACAGGACAACTGTACCACCCATTTATATATGTAGAGAGACGGCAGTAATGTTTGCCATCCTTCAGAAAGACATCTGACTTGTATGCAGTGCTACTCTTAGCTTTTGCTAGAATATTGTTGGAATGTAATTGTGTTTGCAGTTAGAAATGTGCAAAAACAGAAGAATTTTACGACAACCTGGGGTCCAGCACATGAGGAGTGATTTCAGTTTGAGTTTCTGTTTATAGAAATGCTGGACCAGAAAACATAGGAGAAATGTAAACTTGGGTATGCAGTTAAGAGTTAGGAAACAAAGGTTGAGTAGCCAGTTTCAAGGTGCATGTTCTGTTGCCTACTACATTTAAAGGCCATCACTTTTTTCTTATTTTGTACTATACTCACCCTGTTATAACTTATTTGAATCTAAGATCTCTGCAATTAGCACACACCTCACATATCAGCATATTTGGAAATGGAAGTAAAGGCCAAGATCTCATTTTGTTCAGCAGCATTCAGTTTTTTAATGTTGACGTCTTGTGTTGCAGCTTTGAAACTGATAAGGTGACAGTACCAGTTTGTCATTTTTTTCACATTTAGCATCATCAAGCTTAAATGCAATTATCAAGAATGAAATAAATAAAACCTCCACTTAATGCAACAGAAAAATAGGTTTACACTGAACTGTGTGATGTAGAAAGCACACCTCTTTTCAATTGCTGCTAGAAAAATGGGCCGCCTTTTCAAATGTAATGCATCTTTAAGCAAGGCTTTTAATTCTATAATTAACAGCAAAATGTAATTAAATTAACAATCTAAAATGAATTTGTCAGATGGCTGTGAAAAATGTCTGGGATCATCACTTTGTTTTTTTTTCTTTTTTTTCTGCCCTTTGCCAGATGTTTTCAATACACTGGAATAATTGTGTACTTATTGTGTGCTGCCCTGGCCTATCTTTTCTGTGCATGTCCTTACTTCTGAGGTCATGTAAATGTAAACAATTTTGGAAGGCAGGGTCACCTTTTAAAGTCCATAGGTGCGAATGTATATTACATTGGAGTAGCTCGTAGGGGACCCATTAAGTTTATACTGTACTTACAGTGTCATCTTTGTCTTGGATCCGAGGATGCCACTTTAGCTTTTACTTCTTTCTCTCCCGTGATTTTTTTTTTCCCCCTCTGATGAAGTAACACAAACACTCACACCCATAGCATCTGGCACCAGCATTCATGGGTTATAGCACACTTGCTAGCCATTCAGTTTTGCATCATTTGTATACCTGACTGTACACCGCAAGGATGATTATGTCTGTTTTTTTCCTGTCCAAGGCATGCATGTTAGCATCATAATAATTTTCTTTTTTCTCTAATATCAATAAATTTCAATGAAATCAGTCAGTGCATTTTATAGATTTTGTAGTATTTAGTTTGTGTATTGTAGGGGGATGTTTTTACTGATATATATCAAAATGTCCTTTCTTAGCAAATACATGATACCCAGATGTACAAGCCTGCCAAACTTTAGCTTTTTAATTAAACTGAAAATATTTTTTTCTGTTGATAAGTGAGTGGGCAAGTTAATTTTGTATTATATATATATATATATATATAGATTATTTCATATTTCAAAGACACATCTCACTCCTTGTGTCTTGAACCCAAACACCCTAGGCTAGGGTGACCAGATGTCCCAGTGTTTTTTTTTTTCTTCTTAATCTTCTTTTTCTTAAACTGTATAGGCTCAGCTCTTCTAATCTTTCCTCATAATTCAACCCCTGTAGCCCTGGAATCAGCCTAGTCGCTCTTCTCTGAACCTTTTCTAGCGCTGCTATGTCCTTTTTGTAGCCTGGAGACCAAAACCGCACACAGTACTCAATATGAGGCCTCACCAGTGCATTATGAAGGTTGAGCATAACCTCCTTGGACTTGTACTCCACACATCGTGCTATATAACCTAACATTGTTTGCTTTCTTAATGGCTTCTGAACACTGTCGGGAAGTTGATAACTTAGAGTCCACTATGACTCCTAAATCCTTCTCATAAGGTGTACTCTAGATTTACTGACCGCCCGTTGTGTATTCAGATCTAACATTTTTTCTTCTTATGTGTAATACTTTACATTTACTGACCTTAAATTTCATCTGCCTCAAATCTGCCCAAGCCTGTATGCTATCCAAGTCCTTCTGTAATAAAATAATGGATTCCAAATTATCTGCTAATCCACCTATCTTGGTATCATCTACAAACTTAACCAGCTTGTTACTTGTATTCCTATCTAAATCATTTATGTACTGTATATTAAAATTAGCAGCGACCCTAGCACTGACCCCTGTGGAACACCACTCTTAACATCAGCCAATTCTGATGAGGTTCCTCGCACCATCACCCTCTGCTTCCTGTATCTGAGCCAGTAAAGCCCCCATCTAAAAACATCACCCTGAACTCCCACTTCTTTTAATTTGATGCCCAACCTCTCATGTAGCACCTTATCAAATGCTTTCTGAAAGTCAAGATAAATATGTTCCATTTTGATCATATCCTTTTGTTGCCTCCTCATAGAATTGTAGCATGTTAGTAAAACATGACCTCCCTCTTCTGAACCCATGCTGACTGTTCAGAATAACTCCTGTCCTTGAAAGGTGTTGCTCAATCTTATCCTTAAAAATTCCTTCCATTAATTTTCCTGTGATGCATGTTACCCTTACAGGCCTATAGTTGCTTGGATCTGCCCTGTCACCCTTTTTATATAATGGGATGATATTTGCCATTTTCCAGTCCTTTGGAATGTCTCCAGTGCGCAGTGACTTCCTAAAAATATGTGTCAAGGGTTTATATATGTACTTGCTAGTTTCCTAAAGAACTCGAGGGTAAATATTATCTGGTCCTGATGATTTGCTCTATTTCAGCCTATTTAATCTGAGCAGTACTTTTTCCTCTACAATTTCCAAATTCCTCAGTACCTCCTTAGTAGTCGCGTTTACCTCTAGGAGGTTATCCACTTGCTCACTTATGAAGACCTCAGAAAAATGTAAGTTTAGGGCATCCGCTATTTTGTTGTCTGTATCTTTTAATTCTCCTTTACTATTTCCGATGTACTTGACCTCCTTCTTGACTGTTCTTTTACTACTAAAACACTGAAAGAATCTCTTAGGGTCTTATTTTGCCTTATCTGCTATATTCCTCTCCAGCTGTCTTTTAGCCTCCCTGATATCCTTAACGGTTGCTCTCATGTTTTCATATGCTCTATGATTCACTTTGCAGTCATTAGTCTTGTATGCCTTATGTAGTAGTTTTTTCCTTTGCAGCTTCTTTTTTAAATCTTTATTAACTCCCTGTGGAATTTTTAAAATTTCCTGTTAATTCCAAATTTGGGTATGTATCTGTCCTGCATTACATGTAAATCATTTTTAAACCTGTTCCACTGCTCCTTGACGTCTCCACACTTAAAAGCTAATCCCAGTGTATCCTCCTTAGACTTTGTTGCGTCTGCTCAAAATTTGCCCTACCAAAGTTGAACTTAATAATTTTAGTCTTTTCATCTGCACCCTTAAAAATTCTGGGAATTGTATTATATCAATAACTTCTGACTGTACTGTATGTATATTTTCACTTGTTTATATATATATATATAAACTATATATTGTCATAATAAGACAAAAAGAGTCACAAAAAGGTTTGGGGTAGCTAGTGACCGCTAGTGGTGCTAAATGCAGTCTTAGTCTTTGTGGAGTCCGTTAAAAGAACCTGCCAGTACCCCTTAGTCACGTCAAGTGTGGTCAAATATTCAGCCTGTACTAGCTGCTTGAGGAGGTTGTCCACTTGTGGCATCATATAGGCATCAAATTGGGAGACTTGATTAAGTCGTTTTAGATTAAGTAGACTGGCAGACCTCCTGCCAGATATCTGAGGAAGCAAGGCCGGTCTAGCCTAACACTTATGAATTAATTGTGTTATCAGCTGGAAAGCAATTAAGACCCCATTCACACTGGCACTTAGCCAGTGTTATCTTGAGAAGTGTGAATGCACCAACAGTGAGGCAGCTGTAGAACCAGTTGGAATTTAACTGTGTGTTTTGTAACTCAAAATCCTATCTGTAAAGGTGAACAGATAACTGAATCGGTAACTGCCCAAAAAAATCACACTGTGGCACCTTGCAATGAAAAACTGAAAAGAAGGTTACTTAGCATAAAAACAAATGTGACATGTATGCTTCCAGAAAGCTGTTAATAGCAGTAGGGTGTTGTACCGTGTTAGCCATAGATTGATACAGGAGAAAGTAGGGTGAAATGACACCTTTTTATTGGCTAACTAAATAGATTACAAATGCAAGCTTTCAAGGCAGCTAAGGCCCCTTCATCAGGCAAGTGATGAAGGGGCCTTAGCTCCCTCGAAAGCTTGCATTTGTAATCTCTTTAGTTAGCCAATAAAAAGGTGTCATTTCATCCTACTTTCTCCTGTAGAAAGCTGTTAGGGAACAATGCCTTGTCGATACCCTTTTCTCATGTGGAAAAATGTATCACACAAAACAATACTAAAAAGGCTTATTAAGAATACTGCATATAGTCGATTTCATTCCACTCTGGCTGAAGTTTTATTTAAAACATGCCTAATGTTAAATCATTGGGGATGAGCTGTAGCTAAATTCAAATCGCCTCAAAATATTGGTGATGATACATCAGTGCTTCATCACTCTTGTTGTATGTGAGGGTTCATTTCAAATCACGTAGTGTTTTTTTATTCCTTTCTGCCTTTTTCCCTAAAAAGTGATAAAAAGCATGATTTTCAGTTGAAATGAATTGTAGGACAGAGTAATAATTGTGAATGAAGTAAATGATGTGTCAGCACCAATTTCCTTGTCTTAAACATCATATTTGTTAGCTTTTTTACTTTTGAAGGTAAAATTTTGCTTGTGTTTTTGAACTGTATCTTTCCTGGAAATCTCCAGCCTACTACATTTTATGTTGTGAAAACTAACCCCAGGAGGCTTGCTTCAGCTTGCCAGACTATGATTTTCAGAGCAGCTGGAACAGAAAATGTCAGGAAGTAGCTGGTCTCTGTTTAGAAAAACAGAAGTACCACTAACTCCCTCAATAACATATGAATTTAATTGCACAGAGGAATAATTGATTGTCTAAAGTATGTTTATTGCAGTGATGTCTCACAGTTTTTGTAGTGAAGGGATGTCACACTGGTGTTATGCTGATATATCATGTAATGTTTTGCAATTCCTGTGTCTGGGGACAGTAGGAAAAAGGAGTTCCCCAAGGCAACACGTATTCATCAGTTTTGCTGTTTGTATTATTTGTAGAAATACATTTACAGTTGCAGCCAAAGTCATATCTAGCTTTGATTAGCAGGATTACAAAAATGTAACGCATAATTTAAGAAGTACTTGATATTTATGTGCACTGTACACAGAAAAGAATTATCACATTACCAGTGTTCTCCCAGTGCCCGGCTAATTTAGTTGAGCGCCCGGCTGTCATCTCGCATGACATTGTGAGATGACAGCTGCAGATCTAATGATCTGCAGAGATGGCAAGGGACGAGCGGGCGGGTTTGCAAATACTGCTAAAGCTAATAGCGGGTGTCGAGGCGGAGCAGAGTTCACAAGCAAAAAGTATGGGGAGGTGGGGTTTCGAAAGCGGGCTGTACATGGTAATAGGGGTGTAGCAGCTTAATACAGTAGCAAGGAGTATGGAGAGGTGGGCGGGCGAGAGGAGGCTGTATATGCTAATAGCGGGAGCGGAGCGGCAGTTCACAAGCAAAGAGGATGTGGAGGTGGGCGGGCCAGAGGAGGTCTGATAAAATAAAAAGTCTAGTGAAACCGGCCTGTCAGATATCAGAAAAAAGGCGTCAGGAAGTGATATCTCTGTTCTCATCGTCAGCGGCTGAGCGTACAGCAGCTCTCTTCTTGTACAGTACATAGCAAACCTATATATATATATATATATATATATATATACACACACACAGTTGTTTAAGCATTAGGTGTGTTCTGTGTGCAAAAATCCTTGTAGCACTCACTGTGGTTCCTGTTTAAAGTGACCCCATCTGCCGTTCTTATATTTGCTCATATTTGGACCTGCGTTCATATTGCAAAAAGTGTGCAGAAACCCTTGCAGCACACACTGTGTCCTGAGCAAAAGTTTTGTCACTGAATTGCTGAGGGTTTTGTACGGAAGCGTATTAGGGCCACGGTGAAGAAAAAAAAAATACGGACAAAGTGAAGAAAAAAAACTATATGTCGAGAATAAAGTCGAGAGCTTGACTTTATTCTCGACATTTCCGCTTTAATCTTGACGCTTATGACAAGAATAAAGTCGACATGTTGCTACATAATTTATGACGGGGTCTGAGAAAATCTTGTAAAGTAAACATTCATTTTAAGATGAAGTTTAGTTTATGATTTTCTACTTTAATGACAAACTATGTGAATAAATTCAACATGTCGAATTTAATCTCAAGATAAACGGCGAGAATAAAGTGGAAATGTCGAGAATGCGTACCTGCCGTAGTGTAAGTATGAATTGAATATCCAACAGGCTCTCCCTTTCCCACTCAAAAGTCTTATTTATATGTACTTTACATTTTTTTCAAACGTTTTACCAACATGAGCAAAAGAAGTGTTCAGAAAACAACACTGCTCAGTTATTTCAGAAAAGAGACGTCACAAACTAATGAAGGTGCGGCGTCAGCTCCTCATGTGGAAATTGGACAAAGGCTCGTCAATCAGGGGAAATCTCTTCAGCATATACACTCACCTAAAGGATTATTAGGAACACCATACTAATACGGTGTTTGACCCCCTTTCGCTTTCAGAACTGCCTTAATTCTATGTGGCATTGATTCAACAAGGTGCTGAAAGCATTCTTTAGAAATGTTGGCCCATATTAATAGGATAGCATCTTGCAGTTGATGGTGATTTGTGGGATGCACATCCAGGGCACGAAGCTCCTGTTCCACCACATCCCAAAGATGCTCTATTGGGTTGAGATCTGGTGACTGTGGGGGCCATTTTAGTACAGTGAACTCATTGTCATGTTCAAGAAACCAATTTGAAATGATTCGAGCTTTGTGACATGGTGCATTATCCTGCTGAAAGTAGCCATCAGAGGATGGGTACATGGTGGTCATGAAGGGATGGACATGGTCAGAAACAATGCTCAGGTAGCCCGTGGCATTTAAACGATGCCCAATTGGTACTAAGTGGCCTAAAGTGTGCCAAGAAAACATCCCCCACACCATTACACCACCACCACCAGCCTGCACAGTGGTAACAAGGCATGTTGGATCCATGTTCTCATTCTGTTTACGCCAAATTCTGACTCTACCATTTGAATGTCTCAACAGAAATTGAGACTCATCAGACCAGGCAACATTTTTCCAGTCTTCAACTGTCCAATTTTGGTGAGCTCGTGCAAATTGTAGCCTCTTTTTCCTATTTGTAGTGGAGATGAGTGGTACCCGGTGGGGTCTTCTGCTGTTGTAGCCCATCTGCCTCAAGGTTGTGCGTGTTGTGGCTTCACAAATGCTTTGCTGCATACCTCGGTTGTAACGAGTGGTTATTTCAGTCAAAGTTGCTCTTCTATCAGCTTGAATCAGTCGGCCCACTCTCCTCTGACCTCTAGCATCAACAAGGCATTTTCGCCCACAGGACTGCCACATACTGGATGTTTTTCCCTTTTCACACCATTCTTTGTAAACCCTAGAAATGGTTGTGCGTGAAAATCCCAGTAACTGAGCAGATTGTGAAATACTCAGACCGGCCCGTCTGGCACCAACAACCATGCCACGCTCAAAATTGCTTAAATCACCTTTCTTTCCCATTCTGACATTCAGTTTGGAGTTCAGGAGATTGTCTTGACCAGGACCACACCCCTAAATGCATTGAAGCAACTGCCATGTGATTGGTTGATTAGATAATTGCATTAATGAGAAATTGAACAGGTGTTCCTAATAATCCTTTAGGTGAGTGTACTCTGCCAATTGATAAATCTAAGCACTGCTTATCCGGCATAAACAAACAATGGTTTAAAGATCTTGATTAGCTAATGGTCAAAGAAAATGTTATGTGGTGCTCATTGTGCATGAAATACTCAAACACCCCCCAAGGAGGGGTTACTTTGGGTAAACTTGCCATACACAAGAATTCGAAAAAAAAAGCTTGCTGGACCATGAAAAAAGTAAAACGCACATTGAGTCTTCTGCTGACCTTTTAGGAAAGCGTGTACATCAGCAAACTCGAATTGGTCAAATTGAAAGACCTGTATCTGTGTTAAATAACTTACAGAGAGATGCCTTTGTGGGAACTCTAAGATCCATGCATTGTTTGGCAAAAAATGAGTTGCCACATGCATTGTTGTTGTTGTTTGAAAAGCTGTTGGAACACTGTAAAGAAATACAGTAGGTTGTTCCTTTTTACAACACCTCAATGCACATTACAACTATGAAAGAATAATGCAAGAGGTGCTGGATGTCGTAGCATCAGAAATAAAATCTTACACACTGAAAAGTTTTTTAGTATTCTGTGTGATGAAACCACAGATATCTCAGAGATAAAAAAAATTAATTTTTTACATTAAATATGTTTGCCAGGTCACTAAAGTGGTCAGAATTAGTTTTGTATCAACCCGCAATATGATTAATGGCAAAGCGGAGACTATAACCAACACACTGAGTGACACTATGGACACTCTAGGCTTGAAAACTGATAATTTGGTTGGACCAGGGTCAGATGGAGCAGCCATTATGATTGGGAAACAGAAAGTTGTGGCAAAACTACTTAGAGATAAAACATCTGGACTCTTGGTCAATTGCCAATGTGTAAAACCACCGATTGGCCCTTGCAAGTACCCAATCAGCAGCTGCTGTACCTAATTTAACAAAACCGAACATCTAGATAGATGATAGATACTGTAGATAGATAGATAGATACTTTATTAATCCCAAGGGGAAATTCACGTCTTAAGGCAGCTATTCTATTTCTTCCAAAATTCTTCAGTTAGGATGGCTGGTTTAACGGAAATTCAAAATATTCTGAACATTCCCCAGATTAAGCTGAAAATGGCCAGTGACACTAGATGGCTGTCTCATGACTTTGCAGTACAGTAACTACGACAGTGTACGATGAGCGATCTCCTTGGAGGGCCCAGATCCTGGGGACTTTGATTATGGGAAAGCTTCAGACAACTGGGCCTCTAGGAAGAAAAGAAGAATAAATATTTAACTGAAGACACCTTTTGCATATGCAAGTTGGCTTTGAAGAATATTTTTAAATTTTTCTTCATTAGGTTTCCTATACTTTTTTCATTGTTTTCACTTCTCTTCCCGACAGCGGCAATACTTATGGTTTATGTGATAACAATTGTTATTTAAAATTTTTGTTAGGGTTACAGGATCCTGAATTGGATACTTCTTAAATATAATAAAAATATTCTGGCACAAGTGTCAAACCTTAAAAAAGGAAGTCATATTGAGCTTTGGAAAATAATAATAATTAACTAATAAAAATAGTGCACATTTAAATTTTCCCCACCACCAAATTTCCCTGTCCCGCCCCACCTGGCTACTTTTTCTTGCCACCTGGCTGGAAAAAATTTCTGGGGAGAACACTGCATTACTAAACTTGCTTTTTGTCTTGTGTTTATCATGGCTTGCCTATCTTGACTTTAGTAAAGAAATGTTTCTATTTTAGCATCATAAGCCTATTGTGTTTTATGATGACTCATGGTTTATATCAACCATATATACAACATGTGAGACTGCAAATATTAGTTTTTCTTATGTCAAAATGAATCACTGTCTCTGTTTAGTGTTTTTGGGGTAAGTTGCAGCTTTCCAATTAATTCATGTTGTTGATGGGAAATAAAAGTAGTTAAATTCCAATTTCTTCATAATTTCCTTCACTGACTATGCTCTTTGTTCTTCTTCACTGATGTAAATTTGTCTTTGAAACATATGGACCTGATGCTCCTTACAAGTCTCTAAATATATTGCATTTGGTTATTTTGTATTATTCATTCCATTTATTAACTCTGAATAACTTTTGTTTTGTTCTGTTATACACTTTTTTCAGCGTGCACTGATAATAGATAATGTGTTGTGAAGAAAATACAAACAACAAAGATAAATGTTTGGGGAGTCTACCCCAGGTACTGTGGCAACAAGCCAAAAAGTCAGAATACAGAATGATCAAAAGAATGAATGCTTCGGTTTTTATAGGTAGAGAACAGGAAGGGGAGGGATCTCAGTCAGAAATGAGGTCTGCAGTAGGGCATGATGAAGAAGCGGAAGTGGGTGGTGTTTTAACTGTTTTTCCTTTCTGGTGCTCTGTGGAAGATGGAGAAAAGCCATTAATACTGTTCATCAATCCATGCCTCTGCATTTTACTCCCAGTTAAGCCCTTAGAGTGCCTCCCAAGCGCATGTGTGTGACAATGTGTATACTAAGGTGCTAAGATTAAATAGATTTCTGGTTCTGCAGTATTTTTAAAAGTTTAATAACTGAAACAAATACTAACTTATTTGGATCAGTGATTATGTCCATGTCAATTACTTTTTTAACATGCTGAAGTGGAATGACCAGACATCTCTTCTGTAGTTGTTTTTATTGAATTTACAGGGACAGCAAGGCAAACTGAGTGATAACATCTATCCAGCATTTCCTGGGACTCCCTCTAAGTTTCCTCTTTGTGGTGCACGCCTGAAGTGCCTCTCATAGTTCTTGCCCATGGGGCATCTTTTCTAGTTACTGAAATTTCCACTTCTGGCTTCTCTTAAACAGGAACATCAGCAGCTTTTCTCAGAGGTTCTGTATTGTCAAGCTTTTTACAGTTTACATTTTTTTTTTATATTTTATTAAATTTATTAAAAACAAATAACATTCCATACAAGTAAGTCAAACTTGACAAACCTAAATTCAAATCAGCCCCCACCCATGAGAAAGAGAGCAGTTTACATTTATAATCACTTTCAATCCATTTTTACTTTAAATACCACTTTTCATAAGGACGTGTATCACATAATCTTTTACAGGACAGTTCACTATGCAGCCAAAGATGAAAAGGACATTGTGGGCACTTAAGAACAAGAAAGAAATAATGAACATTAGACAAGTTCATAAACTTTCCAAGGTTCAAGTTCTTTGTGAGTATATTTTATAATAATTTGGCATACTGTAAATCATAAAGTCCCTAGAGTAAAATCTGCATTCAATTTAAGTATACTATTCCTTTCATGAAAGCACGAGGAGTGTGAACTTTAATGCTGCTTCTGAATTTTGTTTTTTTAAGTTACTATGTATAAAGCAAAATATTATTTTTTGGATATACCTGTAGGTATGTAGATTTAAGACATTTAAAATTTTGACAGGTTTCTGTTTTTATTTTTTTTTTATTTTTTCTAAATGCCACCGGGCTTGTTGTGTTTTAACATACTAAGTACAAGTACTTTAAAATAGGGTGCAGTGAGTTGTTAAGGCAAATAAATACAGGATTTAGAATTGGTGTAAGAGGATTTACATGATTGATTTCATTTATTTAAATGACTGAATGAGTATGGTGGTGCAGTGATTAGGACTAATAGCTCACAATACTTGATTCAGTTCCCAAATTAAAGAACTACTTGCTAGATTCTACAGTTTGCCCCATGTTCAGGATATATCCCAGTTTAACTAACTTGTAAACTGTCAGCAAGTGTGCATTTGTGTGTATATGCCCAGCATTCTGTTTGACCTGGCTTTTCCTTAATTCTGCTGCTAATAGGACAGATAATAGCTTTCCACTACCCAAGGGAAGTAGATACGTTAATTGGATAGATGAAGATGGGTCATATTCTTAAATAGAGCTTCCATAGAACTTTTATAATAAAAAAATGCAATGTCAATGGTAACTTCACTGTGCTATTACAAGGGATCTCTAGTCAATGACAACTCGTAAGAAACTGGTTCTGGGAGATTCCAATTACAATATATACCAGCACATCAGACATGTCTTTTTTTATCTTTTAATAATATCCCTACATTCAGCAATACAGCATGCTATCCAGGACACAATTGCAGATGTAATCCAAAGATAATTTGCCAGAAATTTTTTATCAAACAAAAGTGTTGAAGGTTCAGTTTACCTTTTTCCACTTGATCACATTACAATATCGTTATCTATGCTTCCTTCCCCTTCATGCCAATGACCCCAGTCCTATTGCTCTCTTTTATCTTTACTAATGAGTTGTTGCATTAACATAATTCCATCAATAAAGACCTGAAACTACTCTCTGAGGACAGAGCCATTAAACCTCTATATTGTCATTCTGAGTTTCACTACTGAGGTTTGTGGTTGCATAAAAAGATTAATTTATGTCATGACATATTAGTTTAATAGTTCATCCCATTTATTCAACAAATGTAAAGGTTCTGGTTACAGACATGTATAGTTAACATTTTTTTTTTTAATTCCCAACAAGGCCTTAAGTCATATTTATAGTTGTGGACATCTTGAAAGAAAGACACCTAGAGGGTCTTTGATACTACTATTTTGGCTATGGCTTCTATGAAGAACCTCATATTGTCTTGGCAGTGAGTTTCTATTAGAAATCCTGAACTAATGTATGCATCATGCATATAAAACTAGATGTGTGACATATTCTTTAAGGTATTTTTGAGCATCTCACCACTATAGAAAACCACTAATCAATGATGGGTATGTTAGTCATGTTTCATTCTCGTGGTGGTGCTGTATCTATCTACCACATTGCCCAGTGCATATCAGCTATCAGTTTCCTCCCATGCACTCTATTGACTGCTGTCCCTAAATAACTTTTTTTGCTTTTTGTTTAGCTTTGGTAATTAAACTTGGCAGTTTGTCTCTATCACAGTCACAATTATTACAAAGTCATTGCTTGTTTTTCCTTGTTTTTACAGCTTGATTGGTAGTTTCTATTTAGGAACAGCTTCAGAAGGAAAGGCTTGCATGACCTCACACTTTTTTTAAACACTTTTTACTTGATCTTGCCAAGCTTCTTATGAGTGGATCCTTTTTTGTGTTTTAATGGTTTAAAATATATTAAGGCACAGTTGATCTTTATTTTGCCTTATTAATGGATAAAAAAAAACTAATTTGAGAAATACCACAGGTACACCAACAGTGCATTAAAATATTAAATGCACAGTTAATAAAATTTAACAGAATAGAATCGGGTGCACCAAAATATGTCTAAATGATTAGTTAATTGTTAGGGAATGACAGCATATTTGTAAAATCTGTAATGTGGTAAATTAGGTCTTGATCACTCTGGGTATTCATCATGTTTAGAAAAAAAAATATTTTTATGTAATCAAACTTTTTTTTTTTTATTAAAGAAATTTAAAAAATAGAACTTTGCACTCAATGATTTTCACATAACCAAGTTTTAGTTTGAATTTTTAAATTTGAATAGTGCTATACTGGATGAAACCACAGGTGACAAGTGAACTAAAACAAAATCCCCTCCTCATTGATGCCCACCTCCCTCTACTATATTACGAACCTGTTAATGTTATAAGGACAACCGATTCTGTATGTGGGTTACAACAGGTGGACAGTTCTTAATATTTGTATTGCAAGAGCCATTATTTCTCAGGGCTGAGAGTTGAATATTAATATTTTATTAAAGGAGGATTTCCAAAGGTCTAAATACAGTATAAAGAACCAACTTCTGTCCAGCAAGAAGCCTGGAACAATTTGGCAAGTGTGGTTCATAAAGAAACATTTTTTCCCTGGAAAACAGTGACAGACATAAAGAAGAAAGACTATTGGAACAGTTTTGATGAGAGCAGGACGTTCAGCTCAACAGAGCTTACCAACCCTATTTGCCTTATTTTTACAAAATAACATAGTATAGTTTTGAAAATTGCTAATATAACACTATCACACCAATTGGTAATTTTTTACATGTGTCTGTGTTTTCTGTTTGTTTGTGGCTAATACAAATGTGCCCACAGTCAAAAACAAAGACAGCAAAAATAACCAATATGGAAAGGTTGGGACTTGAAAAGCTGTTGATTGTTTCTCTATTTTGTGGAAAATATACTAGTGCCTTTGGCTAGAACAGGGGTCGGCAACCTGTGGCACGCGGAATGATTTTCAATGGTACTCTGATTGAATTGAATTGAAATATAGTAAAAAAATTATATTTTAATTACAGTGCATGTGTTAATGCCCTCACCTACGTTTTAAGTAAGCAACTCACATGTAAATGGAAAACATGTTCAGTGCAGGCTGTGGTAAGTTAAAACAAACTTCTTCTTATTGTATTTTAATTTACAGCGCATGAGTTTGCGCTCTGCGTTCCCACCTACGTTTTGCGCATGCGACTCACATATAAAGGGAAACCATGTGTTCAGTGCAGGCTGTGGTACGTTAAAACAAACCTCTTGTTATTATTAAGTAATGTATTGACCTAAAATGACGATAAAAGACAAAAACACGATGTTCGCTCTTTTCAAGACTCTTGGATGAATGAATATGAATTTGTACAAACAAAAGGATCATGCTGTGTGTGCATTATACTGTGAAAGTGCTGTGTGTTGTATGCCAAGTGTACAAAGACATTATCAAACTAAACATAAGTTCACGTTTAAAAATTCTGAAGAGAAAAGTGAAGCTATAAAAGAAGTTGTCTAACACCTGAACATTCAGAAGCCTACGTGAAGCTAAAAGTGACCAGTTACACACCTGTTTTTGAGCAATTAAGCAAAGAGGTACAGGGACAAGGTTCACATTAAATGAGTAATACCTCTGATTACTAATAAAGAATGATGAATCATATTAGAATTCTTGATAACTGCTTTCTTATTCAAACTATATATTTTGTATTGGAAAAAAATTGTAATTTATAATTTGTAATAAAAGTTTTAATAAATGTGTTGAAAATTAAAATTTGACAAAATATTCTTTTCACATATGATCCTATGTATAATAATAACAATATAAGATCCGATTATAATGGGCTTCAAAAGTATATAATATAATAATATGTATAATAATATATACTTTTGAAACCCATTATAACACGACTAATTTTGATACTATATATAACAAAATTGATGGAATTATGTTGGCAAGTGGAACAACATTGTAACATAGGTTCGGCATGACACTGCTGAAATGTTGCCGTCTCCTGGGCTAGAAGAATTTTAGGGCAGGAGTCAAGGTTTGGAGGTTGATGGGAGAGGCTGGGATAGTTTAGGCTCACTTGCAGCCTAATGTCTTTTTGATAGTATCAAGGAGAAGTGCACACATTTGTGTAAGGTATTCTCACAGGCATTATAAATGATTAATATCACCTGCACTTCGGAACACATACTCCACCTGAAGCGGACCCTGTTTTTGCCTGGCCAGTACCTGGATGAGAGACCATTTTGGGAAGATTGGGTTGCTACTAGAAGAGGTGTTGGTGAGTCCATCAGAGGATGCTTACCATGTGGTCTATGTATTGATCTTAATGTTTCAGTGCAGTGATGGACACACTGTGCTGTAAAAATTGACACCAAATCCTGACTCTTCGTGGTTATAAAACATCCCTGGCCATCCTTTGAAAAAGAGTAGGATGTCCTGACGGCCTGGCAAAAGTGGCAACCTCGGCCTGGTTATTTTGGCCCTGTGATTATTTTCTGTCCCTTAATGGCTAACACTCTGTCTCACCCACTCACCACCTAATAGCTAATGTGTGGTGAGCATAGTGGCGCAAGAATGGCTTTCGTTGCATTATTTAGGTAGATGCTACACATTGCCGGTGGTTTTAAATGGTTCCCAATATCTATGTAAAGTACTTTGAATAGGTTAAAAAAATCACTGTATAAATGCAATTGTTGTTATTATTACTAGAATCTCCTACTTTGGCAGTCGCTAATAAAATACAACAGGTGATAAAAACACTAATGCATGATATAACCTGCATCATGGAAAAAGACATGCTGTCAGTCTTGTACTACCTTCAGTAGTAAGATTTTAAAGAGACAGGTCCCTTATGGGTAAACAGCTACAAAAAGATTTACTTGTTTCAGGATGCTTTAGATCTTTCTGTGTAATATAAAACTGCACATAAGTTTTATTTACATGCAGGTTTAGAGAAGGACTCGAGCACAGCTCAATAAAATGCATAGAATCTTTAGCATTTTGGTTACAGTATATTTTACTTTGTATAAAGAATTAAAGACAGGACCTTAAAAATGTTTGTCCATCCAGCCATTTTCAAAAATGCTCTATCCAATTTAGGGTAGGAGGGGGTCTGCCCTGGATGGAATATCATTCCATTGAGAGACTCAAACACACAACATTCATTAGTACAAGGTTATTTAAGAACTACCAGTTAACTTAATCTGTACATTTTGGGATGAGAAAAGGAAAATCTGAGAAAAACTCTTGGCACATTTTTCACAGGCATTGTCCAGGTCATAGATTCAAAACTGGTTCCCCAGAGGTGCAGTGCATACCACCATCACCACCTCAAATATATTTTTAGTTTAATTATTTTTTCCCAATAGAACACTTCAAATTTACACTCTCTGAGGGCTATACACATTTACAAATAAATTATCTATCTTCCTGTCCAGTTTCTTACTAGAATTTATTTTTGCAGACAGCAAAATGATACAAAATAGCATTCAAGAAATGTTTATAATACTAGGGTGTTGTACCGTGTTAGCCATTATGAATGTAGAGAAAGGCCAAGCAAAATGACACCTTTTATTGGCTAACTTAAAAGATTACAATATGCAAGCTTTCGAGGCAACTCAGGCCCCTTCTTCAGGCAAGATCAGCCTGAGTTGCCTCAAAAGGTTGCATATTGTAATCTTTTTAGTTAGCCAATAAAAGGTGTCATTTTGCTTGGCTTTTCTCTACAAGAAATGTTTACAAAGTTAAGACAATGAATGAATATACAGCATGTGCAAAGTTTCTATTTTGGCTTGAATACCAGAGCTTTTTTATCTTTCTCATAGGAAGAACATGAGAAGCAGTTTTCTAAAATTCTGTTCCTTAAATTCTACTTTTTACCTGTAAGATGGGATAATCCTATTATCTGCTTAATATGCACATGCTGCACAGGTTTTTTATTTTTATTTTTTTAAATCGTGCTTCTGTCTCGCATTTCCCATGCTGCTAGTTTTGCAAAGGAGTATTCTTTAAGCAGATGGACTGTTAACTGCCGTGCAATTAAGATCACTTAGCCGCTTAGGAAAAATGTGAGTGCGCATGTGTATGTGGTGTGTTCTTGATAAAAACTCTTTACTTGTTTGTGGTGTTCTGCTTTTATGGCGATTTAGACTGGAATATAGCATATTCTCTGAACCATTGCAGACCTCACTAATTTAAAAGTCTTCGAGTCACACATATGGATGATTTCCAAACCAATTTGCTCTTAAGTTTGTATCTTTGTGAAACTAAACACCACTCACTTCAGCCATGATAGGATGAAATACTAGCATTGCCATCTGACAAGACTTGAAATCCGTGTACATACAGCTGCAATTAAAAGGCAGATTTTCTATGCTGCTGCTGCAGTGACATAATTGAAACATGTCACTTGCACACTTATGCTAGTACACATATAGTTAAAGCTTTCAGAGAAGCTTCTAAATACAAAAAAAGAAGGAAAAAAGTCTTATTCTAATACTTTTTTAAAATGTATGCCTATCTTATCTAATTGTTCTGTTGTGTGCAATTTAACATGTCAAAAGTAAGTTGCTTTTTTATGTAGTCTTATTTTTTCTAAAGTGCCTTAAATGCTTAATGAGCTTTTATGTCTCACTCGCTTCGTCTTTAGGTTTTACTTTGAAATGCAAACAAAATTATGTACATTTTAGTGGTCAATCAAAATACTTATACGTTTTGTATATTATGAATAGGGCTTAGTTAGGTAACGGTATAGAGACAGTAGTGCTACTTTCCAGGTCATGGATTGTTTTTTTTGAAAGTCTGCACATTCTCCTTATGTTAGTGTGATTTTTAACAAGCTCTCAGCTGGTCAAGCCAGACCTACTCATCCTCAGTAGCCTCCTCCAGATCTACTTTTGGAATACTTGTCATTCCCAGAACAAATAGTCCTTTTCATCCTTACACAGTTTTTCTTACGGGAAACATTGTCAATGGGTAAACTTTCTTTCCAGTTCTCCAAAATAATGACACAACTGCAAAACAAAAGCTTCTGTGGTGTCCCTTTGTAATGAAATTCAAAATTTAAAGGGGTTTGACTTGATTTTTCACTGCTTTCTTACTGATGGACAGAGAAGAAAACTCATACAAGAACAATCAACAGATGGTCAAATTTTGTTACACACCGTTGCAGCACATAAGTTTGTAGCTGGTATTCACAGTCTGATGAGTACTGTACATACATTAGGTTTATGTGCTGCCTTATCAATGGTGCAGTGTAAGCCTTTTTAGCTGAGACAATTTTAGTGTCTTATTGACATGGGAATCTGCTTTTATTTGGGCAAATGCTTGTCTGGGAGGTGATGTGTGAGTCTGCACTACTGGAAAACAGCACAACAGATCCCTTATAAATGGAAAACAACAGTGGAACTGAACCTGCTCCTGCTTAGTATACGTAACTTCACATAACTGCCATGTGATTACACTTTTTTAAATCTATTTAATCTAGTAAGCATACTTCTACCTCCTGTCTAAGTTTTATTTATCTCCTTACCAGAGAAGTAATATATCTTGTCCCAAGAGCCAGTTTCCATTTATAAGGTGTAGTATGCATGGGTCCATCCTATTTTGTCTGCCACCCAGCTGACCCTTAACCGTTTCCCTTTGTCTGTTTAATTGTGAGCCCATATGCTAGCTCTAAACAGCAGTTTTAGTATGAGCCCAGCTGGGTTATATGCATCCCAAGCCTCAGTCCAGAAGTTGGGTCCTGATATCCTCATTCCAGGCCAGATTCTCTTAGATTTGATTAAAACATTAATGAGGTTCAGAGTATGTTTTGTTTTTTTTGTGAGAAGAATGAATATGCCATCTAGCCATCAATGTTCCTTGGCAAATTATAATGCTGTAGCAGAATACTTTAACAGGGAATGGTATTCAATTACTTGGGCTGCCAACTATCCAAATCAGCTGAAATATGAAAAACTATGCATATACAGGGTGGGGCATAAAGATCTCCCACATTTCGAGGGAGAACTGTGCGGACTGTACTGGGGTTAGAGAGGTGGGGTAGGTTATAACGGCTGTACCATTTTCAGTACCCATCATGAGATGGACAGGTGAACATTGGGGCTTTATTGTTCAAGCATATTATGAGAACAACTGTTCTGTGATAGTGACACAGAGACCATTCCGTACATGCTTCACGCTCGGTCAAAATGCATCTGTACCAGATCGGAAAATGATTTTGTTATGGATTTCTAACCTTCGGGCAAGTGGGTCCACAGTGAAAAGAAAATCACTTGGCAGACCTAGGACACAGCATGTGTGGTTTCAACAGAACGGGCCACAGCTCACACAGCACAACGTTTATGTTGAGGGAAATGTTCCCTGGGCATTTGATCTCTTTAATCAGAGAAGTAGGTTGGCCGGCACAGTCAGCAGATTTAAGCCTATGTGACTATTTCCTTTAGGGATACCTAAAGGAAAAGGTTTTCAAATATCGTCCTTAATCTCTTGAGGATTTGAAAGAAAGGATCAGACAGAAAATCAACCCCTTTCCACCTGAGATGACCCAGAGAGTGATGGAGGACTTCCGGGAATGTCTTCAGCAATGTATTGCCAACGATGGCCGCCATTTGTCTAATGTGATTTTTAAAACACAATAAAACAACACTGTTTTTTATTTACTTTTCAGAAATATATACAATTTTTTTTTTAGATAGCTTTGTTCATTCTTTATGTCCCACCCTGTACTACCCTAGACTAAAATTATGCCCTTTTAGTCAAAGTGAAGAGGCTCAAACTGTTACGCCTTACATTAGTAAAACATCCTGTTGACCTCATTCTTATTTGTTCAAATTTTATAAGCCATCAAGAAAGTGAAGCCATACATTTTATTTTTGCTTAGCAGTGAATGTTACACTTACAGACCTGCATTTAGTTGAATGGAAGTATTTCTGTGTAGCTAAAATTTGAACAAACTACCGATTATTCAAGTGATACCCTCATCATGTCAGCATTTAGGTGCTAGTTTAAGTATTGTTGGGAGATTGTTATACAGAATTGCCCACTGTATTACTGTATCCACAGACATTTAACATTAGTTTTGCTTTTTTCCTTCTACAATAAACGTGAATAATAAAGTGAATAAGAGAATTAAATAAAATTATAAAAACATAAATTTATAGTAATTTATTTATTCAGTTTCATTTACCTTCAATATGCATCTTTATAAATTAATATCTGAGAAAGTTTGAAAGAATAAGAGAGGTATAGTAAAAATTAAAAATGCTGTCCTTGTACTTAAAAAATTTTACACTTTTTCTTACATTACTAGTACTGTGTAGAAGTGAACTGGAAGTTAAAAATAGAATGAGCAGTTCATTTTCAAAGTATAGGAAGAATATAATCTAAAATAAGTGAGGCAAAAAGTTAATAAGTAAATTGACAAATGAGGAGGCAATACATCAGTGAGGAAATGAATGTGTGACATGCATCATTAATCTATAAATAAATCGGATAAAACTGTCATTGTAAGAATACATTATTAAATTAGTAAGCAATGTTGTAGGTAAGTGCAAACTGAAAAAAAAGATAACTGCCAGCCTTATAACTTGTTCGGACAGCAAAAAATTAATGCAAGGCAGAATTCTTTTTCTCCTGTTGTGGCCACTAGAGGGATGTCACACACTACCAAAGTAGATCAAGAGGCGGAGCGGAATTGTACAGTATGCAACATGCACATGGCTCAATATTGCAGTGTGTTTTCTTTTAGCAGTAAATGTCGGTATTTAATACATGACCCTGTTCTTTTTATTGACTGTGCAGCCTTGCACTCCAGCAGAGCGGATGAGTGTTATTGAATGTCGATGTGACCTGAATGTCATAAGCGGTCCTGAATGTATGCTGCTTGATTTGTCGCTTCTGACAGGGATGATTGATGAAGTTCCTTCATATTTGCTGTATAGTCTATACTCTTGGCCTTTTCACTGTCTTAATTTTCTAACTGAGATATTAAAACCTCATTCTTAGCTTTTATGTCCTTGGTTTTCATATTCTCTTAATAGGTTTTCCTCTAATGGCCTGGTTTAAATTCTAATTTAGTGTCTGTCTGATCATCCAGAAGCAGAGTACTGCAGAAGGTGTTTTAGGTTGTTTTCTGATTGTACCACATTAGTCTCAGATTTATCAGGAGGTGATCCATGAAATATTTTTGGAGAACTGGCCCCTAAATAACAGTGATACGGAAGAAATCTGTTGCCAAAGTGTTTCTCTGGTATATCTACAGCCTAACCCTGATACATGTGCATGCTGTGGGAGGAGAGGGATTGTGTAAAGGTCGGTCTGTTTTTCTTTTTTTCCGCTCTTCATAATATTAAACATGCCATCCATCAAGCTAAGAGGTGCTTGTCTATCTCCATAGAGGAGGAAAGAGTAAGAGAAAATTTGTGGAATGCCGGATTTTATACATGTAAGTTGATCATTTAAGACCTGAAAAGATAAGCTAAAATGAAAAAAAATGTTAAGTAAGGCCATGTTGCATTTTTCATTAAAAGGTACCTGCTGTGTTTAAAATGCCAGACGTTATCTTAAGATTAATTTGTATTTACGGGATAGTGCAAGAGTTTTTTTTTTTTTTAGTATCTAATCACCCTTTGAAGAAAAAATAGATTCAAAAGAGAAGAATAGACTCTTTCCCTCCCCGACTCTTTAAAAAGAGAGTGCTTTAAGTGAACAAAATAACAAGAATCCTATTATGGCCCATAAAACATAAGCTGGAACCTTGCGTCTCTTGAGACATGAACTCCCTTGCGGCTTCATGGTTTTCAAAATGTTTTTGTTGTTAAATGTAAGATGGGGGCTAGTTATAGTACTCACTTGAGCCAGCCTTACCAGGTCACCTTTTACTAGTCACTTCTTGGTAGCAACACTTAAAGTGACTTCTAGAACACTGCAGAGAGGACTGATTTAAAATTTTTAGAAAACCCTCCTTTCTCCTGGATGTTCTGTCCTACATATTCAATGGTGTTTTAGTTTTTACTCCATTGCAGGCTCATGTAATGCATTTACTCAAATGTTTGTGACTCCATGAAGAAATCGGTTACAGTACTAATCGATAGTCTGACAGATTTGGAAAGAATGTGGCCTATAGCCTTCTGCGGTTGCATACCTTTTCGTTAGAACAATTTGCACCTAATGAAGTTCCTATTTTGATGCACTAGACATTAATACAGCTTTAAACAGTGCTTTCACAACATAAATATAAATTTTCAATATGCAGAACATGTAATTTTTATGCATTTGTCAGTAACTTTTCCAGAGTGTCAGTGTACGTGACTTTTAGAATAGAACTTCCAGTGAGAGCTGCAAGGTGGCTGCATTACACAGTAGCTGAGTCAGTAACAGAATATAAAACCATTAACACAGAATGTGTTGTTGATCTGGTATTTTGGAGAATGGGGTTGCCACTGCAAGTTAATTGTGGATTAGCATGTAGGATGATGAGAACAAGTATTCTTGGCTTAAGGCAGTTAAGTTGGTAGTGCCTTATTGATATATGGGTATTGTGAAGTACATGTCCTTAGGTGGTACTGGATGAAGGACTTCTAGTGTGTGAAATTTTATTTTACATTAGCATTAACAGCTTGTACCATCAAAGGCCACTTAATAGAGAAAACAGACTATTAAAATGGTTTACATATAAAGCAGTGCTTCAAAAAGATTACATTGCGCAAAGCGCCACAGTAATAGCAAGAGAATGTGATAAACTATGGTTTCAGAGTTTCACGCTAGCAGTCCAAATTACTAGAGTAGAGTACGTTAGCATCAACACCATATCATTTGTAAATGAATTGACTACAACTTAAAAAAAAAAAAAAAAAAAAAAAAAAAGCTATATAGCAGAGGTGGGTCTGAAGTTGAATTGCAAAATCTCACACCTTAACCATACATACAGTGGGATGCAAAAGTTTGGGCAACCTTGTTAATAGTCATTATTTTCCTGTATAAATCATTGGTTGTTACGATAAAAAATGTCAGTTAAATATATCATATAGGAGACACACACAGTGATATTTGAGAAGTGAAATGAAGTTTATTGGATTTACAGAAAGTGTGCAATAATTGTTCAAACAAAATCAGGCAGGTGCATAAATTTGGGCACCACAAAAAAGAAATGAAATCAATATTTAGTAGATCCGCCTTTTGCAGAAATTACAGCCTCTAAACGCTTCCTGTAGGTTCCAATGAGAGTCTGGATTGTGGTTGAAGGTATTTTGGACCATTCCTCTTTACAAAACATCTCTAGTTCATTCAGGTTTGATGGCTTCCGAGCATGGACAGCTCTCTTTAACTCACACCACAGATTTTCAATTATATTCAGGTCTGGGGACTGAGATGGCCATTCCAGAACGTTGTACTTGTTCCTCTGCATGAATGCCTTAGTGGATTTTGAGCAGTGTTTCGGGTCGTTGTCTTGTTGAAAGATCCAGCCCCGGCGCAGCTTCAGCTTTGTCACTGATTCCTGGACATTGGTCTCCAGAATCTGCTGATACTGAGTGGAATCCATGCGTCCCTCAACTTTGACAAGATTCCCAGTCCCTGCACTGGCCACACAGCCCCACAGCATGATGGAACCACCACCATATTTTACTGTAGGTAGCAGGTGTTTTTCTTGGAATGCTGTGTTCTTTTTCCTCCATGCATAACGCCCCTTGTTATGCCCAAATAACTCAATTTTAGTTTCATCAGTCCACAGCACCTTATTCCAAAATGAAGCTGGCTTGTCCAAATGTGCTTGAGCATACCTCAAGCGGCTCTGTTTGTGCTGTGGGCGGAGAAAAGGCTTCCTCTGCATCACTCTCGCATACAGCATCTCCTTGTGTAAAGTGTGCCGAATGGTTGAACGATGCACAGTGACTCCATCTGCTGCAAGATGATGTTGTAGGTCTTTGGTGCTGGTCTGTGGGTTGACTCTGACTGTTCTCACCATTCGTCGCTTCTGTCTATCCAAAATCTTTCTTGGTCTGCCACTTCGAGCCTTAACTTGAACTGAGCCTGTGGTCTTCCATTTCCTCAATATGTTCCTAACTGTGGAAACAGCTTAAATCTCTGGGACAGCTTTCTGTATCCTTCCCCTAAACCATGATGGTGAACAATCTTTGTCTTCAGGTCATTTGAGAGTTGTTTTGTGACCCCCATGTTGCTACTCTTCAGAGAAAATTAAAGGAGGAGGGAAACTTACAATTGACCCCCTTAAATACTCTTTCTCATTATAGGATTCACCTGTGTATGTAGGTCAGGGGTCACTGAGCTTACCGAGCCAATTTGAGTTCAAATAATTAGTTCTTAAAGTTTTGGAATCAATAAAATGACAACGGTGCCCAAATTCATGCACCTGCCTGATTTTGCTTGAACAATTATTGCACACTTTCTGTAAATCCAATAAACTTCATTTCACTTCTCAAATATCACTGTGTGTGTCTCCTATATGATATATTTAACTGACATTTTTTATCGTAACAACCAACGATTTATGCAGGAAAATAATGACTATTAACAAGGTTGCTCAAACTTTTGCATCCCACTGTAGAAGAAAGTTCCAGAGGGTGAAAATCATAAAACTGAATCGAGTGAGATCCTTCTAAGATTTTATTGCTGGGTTTTAAACCAGAGGAGGGCCCATGTCCATAGATCTCAGAGGTCTCAAAGTTTGTGAGCACTTGTGAAGATGGTCTTAAATGGACCTGATATTATCAAATACTAGACAGTAAAACCGCCTGACTGAGGTATGTTAAAAGCCATTAAGAAAGATGCTAAAACCATAACTCAAGTTGATAAATGGAATGCTATGAGTCATAAACTAGAATTTTTGTTCAAGTTTTTCACCAATATGCAGGTCGATCTTCGAGTGCCACGTCAGTATAAGAGAAGCAGGTGAGTGCCGTATGCATGTATACTAATTAGCCACAAGCAGATATAAAACAAACTTTAAAGGAGCCTGACCCCCAAACCCCCTCTCAACACAGGAAACTATGAAATAATGATAATAATGAAAGGTTTATTACTATTTACAAGACGTTTCTGGCTTTTTGATAGAAGAAAGTGCAAAGCATCAGCACAGACAGTTTGGAGAGCCTTCAGTGTGACTTCAAAAAATAGGAGAAGCTATTGGCTTCAGTCATAAGATGCCACTTTGAATTTTCTGCTTTTAAAAGACCTACATATTTTTTTCTTATTTTTGACTATGATTTTGGAATTTCTGCTTTGTTTTGACAATATCTTTGGTTGGATGTCTCTAACTATGTACTACTTTGATATCACAGAGGCACAGTGGTGCAGTGGTTGGCACTGCTGCTGCATTGCTCAGGTCACCTTTTTGACCACAATAATCAGTCCATTATAGTTGCCAGATTTCCCTATCCCTCAGGGATACTTTAAAGACAACTGCACCATTATAATCCACTCATCTTTTTCAGTTAGTCCTTTCCCCCTGACTTTAATGCAGTTTGCCAAGTTTGGTGAATTTTGCAAATATTTCCATGATTTTATGGAACTCACAATGAAGCAAACCCGGCAGTGTTCTCACATCACTACTCGAAATCAGAATGGTGGACAAGCCATTTGAGAAGTATTGTCTTTAAATTCTTGAGGTCAATACAGAGGCAGCAGCATTATGTACTCCATTTTAATGCATAGCTATTTTATGCAGGAATGCATTTCAAAAGAGAACTGTAAAATTTGACTGTAAGCTGATTTAATTGTGGAAAACAACTTCACTAATTCATCTAAAGAGGCAAGACTGTAGTTAAACCATACTTTAGAGATGGCATAGTTTTGACTGCAGCAGAGATATGGGATTGGGAGGTCAAGCAACTATCAAGTTTTGCTTTAAGGCAGGTCACAAAGGATTATGGAATAATTTTACAAGAGCAAAGTTATGTTTTCCATGAAAAATGTGGTTTCTGGAGTGACCTTTATGTAGATTGGATTGTGTGACTCTGCCTTTAAACCAAATAACTGTGAATGATACTTTATGTCCTGAACTTGTATGGAGTCATTTGTTATTGATGGAGAGATTAATTTCATTCTTCTACAGTAACATTGAAGAGTAGCAGGTTTCTGTATCCTTTGCATGCCAAAAATGCTGGAAGAACAGCTTTCCCTTATATATACGGACAGGTATGGTATGCGGAGAACCCATTGTTTTATGTTATTACAATTAGGCGGCACAGTGGCTAAGTGGTAGCGCAGCTAACTATCAGTAAGAAGACCAGGATCCATGTCCCAGATCCTCCCTATGTGGAGTTTATTTGTTCTCTGAGTGACTGAGTAGGTTTCCTCCCACAGTCCAAAGACATGCAAGCTAGTTGGATAGGTGATGTTAAGCTCTACAATATGTGTTTGTATGTTCACCTGTGATAGACGGGTGCCCTAGAAAATTTTTATTAGCGGGTGGCATTGGTTACTGACCCAGAAGTGGTGGAGATTGCACCAGTAAATAATAAAATATTTGTAGCAGTAAGTAATTAAGTAATGGAAGAAATATTTTTGTATAACATAAATCACATTCTGAAAAGGCATGCAAATTTTTAATTGAATTGTATTTCCTAATAAGTAGCAGATCAGTACATTGTTGTTTACTTTGGATTATGTATAGTTAAAATCAATGAAAAAGGGTGAGATTTGGAGGTATGCATTTCCTTTTGAGTTAAGGGGGAAATCATGTACTTACCTAAAAGTAATTTTATATTTAGATTTTTAAACAATTTGTAAATATGTTTAACATGGAAGGTATGTCACATTTGAGAGCTGCAGTTTACAAATTGTTGCCACTACTTAGTCGCTGAAGCAATCTCCTTAAGTGAATCGCAGCAAGTGACTAGTTACTAGATTGTGTCAGAGTTTTCCCATGAATTCCAAGATTCGAGTGAAGTGCAAGGTGAGTGTGACTTTGGCAGCCATTCAGAATGCTAGAGATAAACAGAAACATAGTGTTAAAGTAAACAAACAAACACCAAAGACAATTCTGTCTTAATATGCCCGCTTTGGACGTTTATGTCAGAATATGGAAGTTAATTCCAATCTCTTCAAGACTGAATACTCCAATGTCTTTGCCCAACCCCAATCAACTTATTTCAAAGGAAGGGAAAACACTACAGGTTATTCAAATGGAATATTTAGCTTTTTATGTAGTATGCACAACAACTAGTCTTTTTTTTCTGCGGTGACTAAAGCAAATCAGCTTGCTGCAACCCATTCTTACCACCTTTTACAGAGGAACTGTACAGAGCATTCTGACAAATTGTATCACTGTTTGGTTTGGGAACAGCAAAGCCCATGAGTGCAAGACTCTGCATTGTTTAATTAGGACCGCTGAGAGGATCATAGGGGTCTCCCTCTCAAAATTCCAGGGCATTTTTCAAACATGCTGTCTGCGTAGAGCCTATGCCATTGTAAAAGATGTATCTCACCCATCACACACACAGTTTTTACCGCCAGCCATCAGATTTAAGATACTGCAGCATTAGAACCAGGTCCTATAGCAGCTTCTTTCTCCAAGCTGTCAGACTTTTGAACACCTACATGTCACCCAGTACCATATCCTTCTAACATTCCCACAATTATGTACTGTCACTTTGCACTCTGCATTTTAATATGGATATTGAGCATTGTTCAAGCTTTATAGTGCTGTATCTTTAATCTTATTATATTGCATTGTTGCTCTGGTTTTTGGTAATGTTATGGTGTATGTCAAATGTATGTTGTTTTGCCTATGCACCTGGGACTGTAAGGAACGAAATTTCATTCAATCATATACTATGTGTATGTGAGTGAATGACAATAAAAATTAAGTTAGAGTTGTATGTTTTTACTTGATAAGCCTTTCAAATTTTGGGCATACAAACAGAGACTCTCATTTATATTCCTTTTTTTCAGGCACTTTTATTGCTCTTACCATGCATGGCGTGCTCCAGATCTAACAGCTATCATGCAATGCCACCTGTGACAAATGTATCCCTTACGCAAGGCATTTTTCGCTTGAGTGACTAGTTAGTATTAAACTGTTCCCCTTCAATACAAGTACAGGTCAAAGTGGAACTGCCATTTTGCCAGTGTAAAGCTCTATACTGCTGTGGAATCCATGTTATGTGAAACATTGAAAAAGGAATCTATATGTACATCCTTCCCCACCTCAGCTCCAGGTCCAAAAAATAAAACAAACTGCCAGTTACACTGACAAATTTGGATTTACAACCTTTAAAGCGGTCTTTGATTTTTTATGAAGGGTACCTGGAAGGTTTAAGGTGAAAAACCCAGAGTACTTTGAGGGGCGCTTTAAGGTGTACTATAATGAACAGACCTATTGTTTATCAGTTCACTGCCATTTACAGTTTTTTTCATATACCCTCTCTCTCTCTTCGAAGCTCTCATATTCCAATTCCCATTAAACTTGTAATTGACTTTAATTTAAACTGTCTTTCTTCATTGTTTGCTGCACATTGGCCTTTTAATTTGTTTAGACATTTTCATATTAGGCATTGTAACTTAACTGGATCTTATTATAGTGTAACAATGCTCAAGATTAATGTTAACATTATAATTCAGGATTGTTTAAAAGAGAGAACATTTAAAAAATAACAGTTTAATGATGTAGTATAAAGGATATTGCTTTTCAATATAGATGTTTGTCTTTATTGTGCACAGTGGCTTGCTTAGAAGAGGAGCATACTTCTCTTCACCTTAATTTTGTTTTTGTAAGGAAGTTTACTGAATAACTGGTTTAGTTCCTGCATTCCAGATGAATGCTAACCAAAACTTACTGTGGCACCAGCTTTTTAGAAATGGGAATCTTATTTTATGCTCTATATTAGATGTTGTTTTTGTTGAGGTTTGTTAGATTGTCTGATTATGGATCCAAACATAAGTGAAGATCTCTGAGTTGATGAAGACAGATGCGTGGATACAAAGCTCTGTCTGGCAGGCTAATCTGTTTCCCAGACTGTTAACAAAAGAGTTTTCTACTCAGCTTGTAATTAGTTGACACTCAAGGTTAGTGCTGTAAATATTGGCTTTGATGTCTGCTGATTGATTGTTTATGATGCCTCTTGGTGCGAGTGCTGCTCCAGTTATAGCTCATGATGAAACAAAATTCAGACTTAGAGTATTTTTCACTCAGTATTCTGGTATTTATGGGTATTTGCTTCAATACTGTGCTGGTTGATGTGTCCACTGATAATTCCTAAAGGCATTCTACCAAACACCTTCATATTAACGGAAGACATGAGGCAGTGCTTAAATATCTGTGCTTCTTGATCTCACTATTTTCAAATTAAATAATATCATATGCACCTCTCTTATCGTAGGCTTTCGTTGCTTCCTCATAGAGTTCCAGTGAGACAAGACTTTCTCCAACTGAATCCAAGATGACTGTATGATACTTCTTGACATGTGCTGCTCAAGCATTTCCTTAATTCCTTCTGTTAATTTACTTGTGATGCACATTAAGCTTAAAGACCTATAGTTACTGAGAATCAGAGCCTGATCATTCTTTTTATACAACAGGATAATACTTGCTAATTTCCAGTCTTTAAGAATTTCCCCAATGTGCAGATATTTTCTAAAAGTATGCATCAAGTGTTTGTACGGTTTATGTACTCAATAATTTCCTTAAGCCCTCGAGGATGAATGTCACCTGGTCCTGGAGATTTGTTGGATTTCAGACTATTTCATCTAAGCAGTGTTCCTCCCTCTACAATTTCCAAATCACTCAGTACCTTCTTAGTCGTCTCTCTTACTTTTGGAGGTTGTCGACTTCTTCACATATATAAACGTAAGATCAATGTAAGCTCAAATCAATTGCTATTTTACTCTGTGTGACCTAGTCCACACTAAAACAGAGAAATTTCAAAGCATTTCTTTTTATTTTATTCATTTTGACCGTCTGCCCTCAATGAAATGTTGTATTCAATCACAGAAATCATACAGTTTAAAAAATGCTGAAAGCGTTTTAAAATATGTGTAAATTTGAAAATGCCACGTCTCATGTAGTAGTATGAATGGGGAAAATGGATATTTTCAAAATCATTGATGTATGATTGTTACGAGATCAGACATTGATTTCCATATTTATTCTAATAATTCCCTCTGTGAGCTCATCTGTACTGTGGGAATAATCCTTTCCTAGTTTCTCTGTATCAGATGTGCTATGTAATATTCAGATATTTTGTTACATTTATTTAGACAGGACTACAGAACTCCCAATCTGTATTTTTCAAAATGTTGGCAACTTTATACTTGCTAGTACCCTTCAAAGGTTGTACTTCATTGTTTGTCCAAACAAAGAGGTGCATTTTGTTTCCTCGTTCTTTCAGTATTTTACTTTACTTAAGGTTTCCTCCATAAATATGCATTTGTACTATGCACTTTGACTTATAAACAATGTATGCCCAAAAGGCAAGATTTGTTTTTGCTATTTCCATGTGGATGACAAACTTTTAGCAAACTGTTTCAAAACACTAATGTGAAATGAAAATTTTTTTAAATGAAAACGGTATTTTCAAATTTCTGTGTGTTACTGTGCACTGTCTGTGTAGCTGCCTTGCCTTTACCATTTCTAACACTCTTCATCTCTGCCTTGGCCTTTTACTACTAAAATTTCCTTGGCATGGTAGTAAATATATAGGAACAAAAAGCATTTTTTGAAAGTGTTCTCTAATATCTCCAGCAAACATTGAGAAAGTATGTCCATTTCAGATCACTGAAGAAAACCTGTACAGAACTGCATAGTCAAGGGAACAACACGCCCATTCATACATAGTATGAATTCTGAAATTAATTATTTTTGATTTAGCACAGTTAATATTATAAGGTAATCTACTGTGTCTTATCCATCTCTTTTCCTGGCAAGCTCAAGTCACAGAATAAACTTCAAGTCCCTAAATCAGATTCAGTTCTGCAAGGTGTACATACTGCAGAAGACCCATGCTTAATAGGTTTGGGTTTTTCTTGGTGTCTTTAACCTAGTTTGACAGCTTGCTCAGACACTGTGGCTACAAGAATCTTACTGTATGTTTCTCTGGCTTGGTGCTAATGAAATACAGTGAAAAATAGGTGTCTCATCTAATTTGCTTTACTAGCTTGATGTCATTAAAGATAAGTAGGGATGATTTTCATATTAAGCAAAATCAGAATTCTTCCCTAGTAGCCCCCCTAATGTATGCAGTAGGTTAGCTGGAGGAGATATGGTAGCACTCTGTACATTGCAATTGGCACAGATTGTATTGGAGTAAGTGGCTGCTTTTGCACAAATTAATTAAATATTGATTATTATAAACACAATTGATCAGAGCGCAGAAAAGGGCCTTTCTGCAGCTCTTTAGCAGCAAAGCAGCTGCTGTCACAATGCGTGCTCATTAGCTGCAATGATGAGTGTTAAGAGACCTCAGCTTTGTTTTTAATTGTATTACAGTTGTGATGTCTCTGTGCTGTGAACTGGCTACCAGCGGGAATTCCCTGCATTTAGCTTGCTTGAGTAGTCCATTTCTAGGACTAAGTATAGGAAGGTGTTTTATTCTCTTATTATTATCGCTTATGTAAATGCCTCTGTGTCCAGTAGTATGTAGCTTAAAAATTGTTCATATAATGTCTTTTGGGAAAACATCTTACGTAATAATTAGTGGCTCGCTGAGTGTTTATATATATATATATATATGAATGAATGAATGAATATATATATAAATGAATATTTCATGCTGTGAATGGTAAAAGTGTCAAGTGGACTGCAGCATGATGAAAAATGATTTTCTCGTGTTTGTAGGAAGACTAAGCCTTTGTCTTTGGAGAGTTGCTCTTCAAAGAGAGGACGTTACCACTAAAGGGACACTGGTATGGTTATTAATCAGGCAATCAATTTTTTTTATTGCATCCTTTTGGTGGCAATCATTACATAGAGATTTTCAGTAAACATTACTATTAGTTTTACAATTGCATATAAGAATGGAGGGTGGGCAGGTGAGGTCACTTAATACTAGCAAGGCAGTGGACCACTCTGTGCTCCTGCAATATTTCTTAACTTAAAAATGCTGCAGCAGCAAGAGATGGAAGCAAACTGGAAGAGAATGCTGCTTTAATCAATATTTTAGAGGAGCATTGTTGCGTATATTGAACACACGGTGAATTTACCCCACTGATAGTCTGTCATCTTGAAATAGATGAGTGTTCAGGATTGGTGAAACAGAGCCCACAGTAGTTCTCAGACCAAATCTCCAGCCTTTAGGCTAGACTTCAGTAGTGGCAATAAACTAGTGGTAACTCAGTCATCTTATTAATTTTTGACTTAAAATTCACATTAGCCAGTACTCTGCTAGGCTAAAAGCGGATAATTTTAAATGATCTCTGTGTCTGTATGTATGTATCCCTCTTTTGTGTATTATTTTATAATAGATAAAAAAGCACAAAATACAAATTATTACATGAAACAATATTTTGCTGCCCCTAAACCCACTTAAGGAGGTCTCACACCATCTTGTGCCTGGTAAGGTGACTCAGCCACATGGTTATCCCACCATTCAATATAAAAGCACTGCTTTTATCTTCTCCCATCTACCTCTTTCCCACACTGTCTGTTCCAATCGTGCATCTCTTTCTCTTGGCAATAAGCAATTGCCCCAACTCAGCTTACAGTTTTAACTTCAAGTGTGTCTCTGACCTTGAGTAAATTAAAACCTCTTCTTAAAATTGCTTATAGCCAAGACCTGCCAGGCAAATCCTTTAATTGCCTACTAGTAACCCCTGTGAAACTTCCTTTGTTTGGCCCAGGTGACTTTGAGCCTTCAGTAAATTTTAAAGTACGAGATCTCCCAAAGAGTTTGTCAACAGCCACATTCAAAAAATATCACCATGAATGACAATGGACCACCAAGCAAAGTGGCTTCCTATCAGGTCTCCTAGAGGTTGTCCATAAATGGGCAACATAACGCCACCTCGTGTCCATGTATCACCTGGTCTTATTACCTTTTTCTGACTCTCTTACTCTAAGGATGAGGATAAGCCATGCCGCCTCCTGCTGAATTTTCCCTATCTAATTGATCATTACATGTTTACCTCAAGGCTGGTATTTTTTTTTTTTTTTTTTTAAATCTATTGCCTCCTTGTGCACCATCAAGCCTCCTAAACTAGTTTAACCATACCATATGCCATTATAATGGTGCCATTACACCCTGCAATATTTTTCTAAGCAGATATCTCCACTGTCTTATCTGTCAGTCAATTTATCTGTCTGTCATTCACATACATGCAATATTATGTATATAAAATGTATATAGACAGATTGGGACATTAAAGTGATAAACAAAAATGTTTGACGATATCTACTGAAACTGAGGATTTGATGTAACATTTATAAAAACCCACAGTATGAAAATCACTATTTATGGTAAAATACAGATTGTCAGACCATTTGATTTGAAAATACATTTCACAAACATCAAGGCACAAAAAATCTGTGTCATATACAAAGGGAAAAAGCTGTAAGTGAAATGCAATTGATTAAATAAAGCTTATCCAAACAAGTTCATCTTTTTAAATTATATACATGGTATTTTAACAAGTATTCAAGTGATAACACTCAGAAAGCAATTCCCGTGTACAGCTTCTATTCAGTAGCATGTGAAGAACATTGACTTATTTTTTTGATTTTTATGCCTTATGATGAGGAAATGATCATGAAATGACCACTAAAACAAAGAGAATGCATTTTGGAATAGTGCATTAGCCAAACAGCAGTGAAATCAATATATGTAAATGAGATGTTACTTTCTGTGTGGTTGCTGCTCCCCCTTGTGGTGGAGGGGGAGGACCAGGCAAGGCAGTCAGCATCTGTACGGTGTTAGCATCCCTTTAAACAAGCAAGCACATATTAGTCAAATGCAGCTGCCTCTCTGTTAGTGTTGTGCTGTGTTGGCATTTTATCTGACCTGTGAGCAAATTAGAAGCTGATCTGTGGGTCATGGCAACCCCAGTGTGCTGTGTACCACCTTCCTTCTGTGTTCCCTGGAATAAGAGGGAGGAGCAGAATCCATCAGCTGCAGGTCTGTATATCTTTTCAATTTTAACTTTTACATTTCTCCAGCTGGTTTAGATGATGTAGGGTTTTATTGGAGGAGGGGCTCGTCTTTACTTAGCTGATGTTGAGGAGTCTTGCACTTTAGCTTTGCCATGTTATCATTTCGCTGAACCTTTGAGATACACTTAATACCCTGAGAGTGCTCTTTCAAAGGTCAAAATTTGTGTGATGCCCTTTGCTGCTGGAAGAGCAGTCATTTTTGTGTTTATCGGTGGGTAGGTAGACTTGATTTTATCTTGTAATGGTGTACTCTGATTGCTACACTGAGCTGACTCGGCTCTGTTTCTGATATGAATAGAAGTCTTTGTGTTTTTTATTGCCCGGACATCTTCCTGAACCTTTCTGTTGTTGCTGCCCATCTCTATTGTTTTCTTTTTTTTATATTGCAGAGAAATGACCCAGAAATTTATAGTTATCTCTTCAAGTGGCCATTTTTAAGTATGTTATCTATAAGTACTGTATGTTAGAAAATTCAGCAATGTAGCATGTGGTAGCTACTGTAGCTTTTGCTATCTGCTACCAAAATTCATTAGTATGTGTTTTGGAGGTATGACCATATCCACTTTATGAGAAGTGACTGATGTTATTCACATCAGTGGCAACTTTTATTTGTCATAGGTGTTTAATAGGGTTATGCTTAGAGACTGGCATATGTCTTATGGTGTCTGCCAGGTAAGCTGTTTGACATTTATACAGATTTAGGTTGTCAGTAGTACACCTATAGCTGCCACATGCATGTAATATGTATGTACAAGTCAACCCCTTGATAGATCAAAATAGATAGAAATGATATGGCATCATAAAGGCAAACAATGTTAACTCTTAATTAAATACCAAATGCTTATTACCGGAATTATTTAAGCAATCCAGATTTTTGAATACTGCAATTGGAGAAGCATCGCAGAAAGAAGTTTGAGTTTTAGTGAACTGATTTAGAAGCCAAGCAAGTGCATGCATATCCCCTAGGCATACAGTATGCATTGAGTGGATGCTTTAGAATATGAATGTGCGCAAATTGACCTTTAATATATTCTTCACACTTTGCAGTGTAAAACTTATTGCCATGCCGTAATGTTATATGAATTTCCTTGTAAGAGTTTCTTGTAAGGGTTCAACGGGGCTTATGTAGAGTAGTGTTGCTAGATTTAGAACTCGCAAACAAAGACAGCTTCACAGGATCTCGGTTGACTCGTGTTTATAGGTGGTAATCAGTTAAGTCAGATATTGTGATTGTTTTATATCAGAGCTTTGTAAGCGAGCAGCTTAGGAAAATGAGACTGGAGGACATAATTCTGAAGTGGGTGGGAAGGCAGTGTGACCAACTTATGTAAACTGACGTAAACTTATGTAACTTGTGTAAAAGCGAATGGGATGAAATTTGAAGGAATCCTAGAAAGGCTGATAATATGTGCAAGCAAGTTTGAGCAATGGAGACCACGTTTAACATATAGATGCTTCTTTCTGTCATGTTTACCTGTCTAAGATGTTTCCTGTAAAATATCCAGACTTTTTTCCTCCTTACTGTTCTTAAACCATATCTCAGTGTTACTGCAGCTTTTTTTAAGGTCTTTATGTAAATTCATTGGCTCCATGCTATCTTTGAAACTGAGGTAAGGGAGCTGGTCCCAGTGTCCTCATCATAACATTCTTTTCATCACACATAACACTTCCTATTTATTCCATGATTATGGAAAAACTGTGTTGCTGGCACATCTACCGTCTTTCTAGAAACAAGTTGCTGAAATCTTTAAGTTATTTAGCTACAACTTAAGAAAATCAACTTGCTAAGACTAGACTAGACTTTTCCCAGTTGTCAGAACACAGGTAAGCTCTCACTTGGTAAGAATTATTACTTTGCATCTATCCATGCACAGCTGTAATACATTAAACAAACTGAGAGTAACCTTACATTTTCATTGGTTCTCTTCAGTTCATGGTTACTTTCTGGATCTAATGTCAGCTCTGCACTTATGCAGGGAATTTTCATATTCATAATGCCAATTAATTCATTATGAGTTTAAAAAGTGGGATTTTAGGTTTTAGCTGAGCCATCAGCAGATCAGAGAAGTGGCACTGCAGCAGCACTTTGTCAGCTTTTTTTTTATGATAGAGTGCTAAGAACTTTCCACGTTTTCCTTCTCCTTTACAGCCAGTTTATTAAAATGAGTCCAAGAAAAGTCTGAATAATATAGTACCATAGTGGACGTCATGAGTGGCAGTCATGCGCATGCATGGCTTAGTAGGAGACCCTTGTTTTGTAAATGTATAGTAAATCTTTTCTATTTAATTATTTTAAGCTTTCCATGTGAGGAACATTGAACTACACCACTGAATTTCTTACATTTCGTTACACAGTAGCAGTGTGACTATTGTGAACATTCCAGCAACTAATTCAGAAATGTTGGAACACTCCAGGTATGGTTAGCTAGAGTCAAGATAAATAGATTCTAGGCATACAAGGACTTTTGCTGTTATACTGTATTTTGCTAGGAGTGGTCTTGTATTAAAAAAATGATATTTAGAAATGATATTGAAAGTAGGACCAATATAAATTTATTGGACCCAGCTTTAATTTTCATTAGAATATTGGACTGGTATGATGAATGGTTTTACCCAGTGAAGGCTTTTAAAGATTTCCAGTTTTCCTGGGACAAAGCAGTGATGTTTAGTGCAATCTTTCTGTTGAGTAATGATAACCTTGGCTTTATAACAGTTTTGAATTTACAGTTTGCTCATTCCAGTTTTGCACAAATTTAAAGCATATACGTCTTCATAGTGAAGGGTTTTCATAAAGATCCTTTTATGCCTTCTAGGAATGGATGTTAGTAAATGAGTAGTTGAATATTTCACTTTAAAAAGTGTCTAACTAATACAAAATAATTGTCTGCAACTGCTTAATTAAGAACATGTAGCACCCCTAAATTCTTGCCAAAATGGCAATTTTTTGTTAAAATGCAACCCTCAGTCATTATAGCTGTTTCCCTTTCTTATGTTTTCAGTGGCAGTGTTGAGTCTGAAGCTAAACATTTCAATCAGATCCGAGTTCCCTTTGTTTGCGACCTCCACCAATTTACAGAGCAGCATTAACCCAGATTTATACATCATCTTGAAGTGAACTTAAACAAAGCAAATGAACAGGTTGACCAAAGGCAGCCCTAGGGTTCTCACTCAGTGGCTGGACTGAGCCTGCCCCTCAAATTACATACATGGCACCCCTCTATGTCTGGAATGTGCAGTCAGTACCAAGAGACACTGAGAAACTGGAGCAGAAGTCAAGTTATGTCTAGAGGGCATGCCCTTTGACTTAACTAAATGGTGCCCCTTGGTGTTCAGAAAGTGCATGTCAGTATTACAAGAAATAAGAGGAACCAGGGGGGTTTTGTGGTGAGCAGGGAGATGTCCCTGTCTGTGTCCTGTGCTTGTGTTCTTTAACTTACCTAAACGGTATGCGCCCTAGGTGCCATCTTATGTCGTCTACTGGGTTGCCTTGCTCTGCTCCAAACAGTGGCGTTAATTATGCATCATGAAAGGTGCACATACAGTAGTAGTTAATTCTTTCTGCAGTTCTTAACTTTAGCTTTCTGCGTGTGTTGTCAGAGGCTCAAACACATAATACTATCACTTTTTAATGTAAACCGAGGATTTGTTAGTGTTTGTGTATTTTAAAAAAGGAGTAACTACATATACAATTGTGTTGTATTGTACTGCTTGATGGTTTATGTCTAAAAGCTGTGTTGTTAGCAAGGCATGTGGTGCTTTGACATGCGTGGGGTCTTTCAATGTTTTCTTCAAGTAGCAGTATGTGAACCCTTAGCTTCTCTTTTTGTGCATGCAGTATTCATCTTGTGATTGGCATAGTGTTTGAATATCATTCCTATACTGTATATTTGAATACAAAATTCTTAATTTTCCATGTAACAGACGTACAATAGTAAACTGTTATTCCATTCCCCAGGACACAACAGTCTTTGAGTTTGACAATATTCATGTTGTTTTCAATTAAATAATAATTAAATGTCAGCCTTTTAAAACTTTTTGTCTGTCTGTTAAACCAACTGCCCATCTTCCATCTTTGCCCTTCCTTTGAGTCTTTTGATTTTGTATTCATGTACAGTACTTTGTGTTATTCTGTTTCTGATTTGTTAACTAAGATTTTGCTCTCTTTTTCTCAGTATGTGTTCCACCTTTTTGCATGTTTTGACAACATACTTTTAGTGACTTAATGTCCATTTCCTGTTTTGAAAATACCTTCATTTTTGCAGATGTCGGTCTGAGTAATTAGAATCTGTTCTTAAATAAGCTAGGGGATGCATGAGAGAGAGAGAGAGAGAGGTTAGGAGCACACGCTGATACAGCGCATTGCTGCAACCACCACATGACAAACCAACTCAGGATCCCAGATTAGGACCTGAGTGCAGCCATACATGGGTGACACCTCAGCACCACACTAATTCAGATGGAATGGGATGCATGGTTATATCATTATTAATAATTGACAATTATTGTGTTTGATGTAATATAATTAACATTGCAGTGAAATATACACCATGTCTTGTCAATGGCATATACTGTGTTCTGCATACACACAGTACAGTTGAACTTCCATTTTGCAGGGGAAAAAAATGGTATGAAATTGTTGAATGCTGGCTTAGTTGAAAAATGAAACATTGTAGTATTTGATAATTTTTTTTTATTTTTTACTAAAAAAAGAATACAGCACACATATACAATTTATGTTATTGTTTTTAATGAAGTAAATTCAGTAAATACACTTAAATTTTGTTTTATACATTTTTTTAACACAATCATCTTTTTTTTTTCATCACAAAAAATGTTACTTCTGACAAAACTGGCCTCACTCGACTCCCCATTAAAAAATGGGAAAATATTAAACAAGGAAATGTTAAATTGGGGTTCTGTTGTGTTAAGAAAAAAATTTTTTGGATGTGTATGTAAAGTTTTAAGTAACAGTAAGGTAATATTAAGATGTTAATCTAAACACAGCTTGGTAGTTCTCTTGTACAGTGTGGTCTATGGCCGGCTTGTCATACCAGCCAATACCCCTAGGCCGCCAGATGGAGCCCTCCCTGCAGCATGAAGGTGCCCCGAAGACCAGCAGTGAATCCTGAACAATGGAGTTTTCATCCACAGCCCTGCTGGATACCACAGGGGCCGCTAGATGGAGCTGCAAGGAGGAACAAAGAATATTATTTGCCCTATGCCCCGGAAGTACATCTGAGTCACATGGACAAGGGGAATGACGTGCTTCCAGGATGAAGAAAAAGAAGAGTTTTGATCTGACCCGGAAGTGCTAAGAAGTCACATGGACTGGGGATTCAGAAGCACTTCCGGGTCACAGACTATAAAAGGATTGTGGGAACTCCCAGACAATGAGATGAGCTGGGTGGAAGGGTGGCAACACATCTGGGAGTGGAGGATTGTTTATTAGTAATTATTGGTTATTGGTTAATGAGTATTGTGGAGTGAAGGGTGCTTTGTGCACTGTTGTTTATGAATAAAGTCAACTTTTGGACTTTTATCTGGTGTCTGGCGTCTTGGACAAGGGTTTAAGGGAGCAATAGCGCCCCCTATCTGTCACAACAGGTATATAAAAGCTTTAAAAGTAACAATGCAAATACATAGCAGGCTCAAGATGTTCTTACACAGTAGAGCATTGTTTGCTTTTCAAAGTATATTCCTCAATATTCCTTCAAAATGATGAACTGTTAAAGTATGTTCAGACATACTGCCATAGTTCTGCTTAACCACAGATCGGTCATAGATGCATAAAAAGCCATTCGTTTCAGATCCATTTCGATTTTTGTCAGACATTTAGAATAAAGTAAAGGCAAAATAACTTCAGAGGAGTTGTAGAGAAATTACTTTTCATACCCTGAAGTAGTGATCATTTTTAAACTTTGTTGTGCACATTTTTAATCGGGACCTTGTCTTTTGATAAATAAAATACGATGACTACTGTTATCTGATATCGCTTTCCGTAGCCATTTGGATACAAAAATGTGTTAGGTAAAACAGGTAATAATTATCTGTTTTATGGACTTAACATTACTGGAACTCCATACTGGTTCCTTAATGTTCATACATTCTTCATACTGGACTATGTGGTTGAATTTTAAATGGCTGTATTAATGTTTGCCTGCAGTGGTTTAACAGTTTGCACAGTACACTTTTGAAAACAAAATGTTTCCAAACTATGGAAGATTCTCTTCGTTTTGGTACTTAAACATTTAAAAAGTGTAAGGTGATCTAGGTTCAACATTACTTAAACTCTTCAATTTTTGTGAATGCTGCTGCAAACAGAAAAGAAATGTATGCACACTTTTGTAAAAGATGTTGTATGGGATCTGACTCCTAAAAATGCGTTTAGGACGTAGTTAGTCTTATGATGTAAGTGCCTCTGATTAAACAGTGCACATGTTTACAGTGTAAGTGTCTGTGCTTGATTTGCTGTTTAGAGCAGTTTGTAACCATGAATGCTGCATTTCTGAGTGAATAGGAGAACTGAATGGTATGCAACAATTGTCACTTTCCATGATTACTACATTGAAGCAGTTGTGATCACGATTAATATTAATAAATGTGCAGCACTAAATAAAGCAGTATGTTGCTGTTTTCTTCCTGAGTATGGCCAAGACCTGCTTATATACTGTATAGCTTAAACCAGGGGTGCCCAATGCGTCAATCGCAATCGATCGGTAGATCGCAAAGGTAGTGCCGGTAGATCGTGTTGCATTCAAAAAAAATTTTTTTTAAACGTTAGTCTATCATATATCCTCTCTATGGCATTTGCCACTTGATTGACATACAGGGTAGCCACTCTGTGATCTCTTTTCTTCTAACACACTGGTCATCCCGCATGCACGATCAAACACGTGAGCTACTGCAAAACTCCAGCTCTGATCTAATTAGCCTTCCAATTTATATCGACTAAAGAAGGGATTTAAAAAAAAAAATTGTTTGGGGAGGGTATGGGCTGGATGTGGAATTGGAACAGAATTTTTTTTCTCACAATGTCACAATCGAAGTACGTTTGTCTGATCTGTCAATCTATCATTGCTATTCCAAATAAGGAAAATGTGGAACGGCCATTTTGAACTGTTCATAAAAACTACGAAACTGACTTCCTTCTGAAAAACGGTCTGAGAAAGAGAAAGGAGAGGGAACTAAAATCGCAGTTAATCGGAGAGCTGTTATTTTTTACTTGGCTGAATTCTAAAGTAAAGGCAGACACACCGAAGAATTGTTCTGGGTGAGTCATTCGATCATTAAGCATAAGAAGTCCTTCCAAGATGGACAGACGATAAAAAGAGGCCTTCGTTGGGACAGTTGGCTAGGGAGAAATTCCTGCTGAGATTTCAAGACCCCTGGCCAGAGAAAAAGGAGTTTCTCCTTGTCATTAAACATGCAGAATACAAGCAACTTAATAACAATCAATGGTCGCTAGACTTGGCATATTTTTTCCGATCTGACCAACATGTTGAATGAGCTTAATTTACAGCTGCAAGGAAAAGAGAACTCCATGGTCAATATGATTAGCTCAGTTAATGGTTTCAAACAAAAAATGCATCATCTGTCCTTAAAGCTGCAGCGCCTTAATTTGGGGAACATCCAAAACCTCACATCAGAGCTGGAGACGCAATGGAAAGCGTGTGCGCAACTTGACAGCATACACTACACATAGCAGATTGACTCGGCTTTACTTGAGCCAATCGCTACATTTAAGTGCTATCCATTAAGGGAAGATGTTGAGGGTGATTCACTCGCATCAGAAATTGCAACACCGTTTCACCTCAAACTCCTCTACAGTGGAGGATGAGATTTTGACACTACAGGATGACATTCAGCTGAAGTCTGGGACAGTTTTGGAACTTACTCACAGAGGAAAAGTACCCAAACATGAGGAAATGTGCTACCTCCTTGACTGCATTATTCAGCTCTACTTATTTATGTGAGTCAGCCTTTTCCCACATGAAGATTATTAAATCCAAATACTGTAGTGACCATAAATGTATTGAATTGTTGTTGTGCCATAAAGGTTATTCAGTTATGCAAGGTACGACAACATATATTTTATGTATAAAATATACTCAGTGTAT
>JANRMT010062794.1:5631933-5655730 GCA_026402145.1 Polypterus bichir lapradei
ACACACACACATATATACAGGTGCTGGTCATAAAATTAGAATATCATGACAAAGTTGATTTATTTCAGTAATTCCATTCAAAAAGTGAAACTTGTATATTAGATTCATTCATTACACACCAAAAAAAGGCCATTGACATCTTGCACAAGGAGGGCAAGACACAAAAGGTCATTGCTAAAGAGGCTGGCTGTTCACAGAGCTCTGTGTCCAAGCACATTAATAGAGAGGCGAAGGGAAGGACAAGATGTGGTAGAAAAAAGTGTACAAGCAATAGGGATAGCCGCACCCAGGAGAGGATTGTGAAACAAAACCCATTCAAAACTGTGGGGGAGATTCACAAAGAGTGGACTGCAGCTGGAGTCAGTGCTTCAAGAACCACCACGCACAGACGTATGCAAGACATGGGTTTCAGCTGTCGCATTCCTTGTGTCAAGCCACTCTTGAACAAGAGACAGCGTCAAAAGCATCTCGCCTGGGCTAAAGACAAAAAGGACTGGACTGCTGCTGAGTTATGTTCTCTGATGAAAGTAAATTTTGCATTTCCTTTGGAAATCACGGTCCCCGAGTCTGGAGGAAGAGAGGAGAGGCACCGAATCCACGTGTTTTCTGAGGTCCAAGGTCAATGCAGCCGTCTACCAGAAAGTTTTAGAGCACTTAATGCTTCCTGCTGCTGAGGAACTTTATGGAGATGCAGATTTAATTTTCCAACAGGATCTGGCACCAGCTCACAGTGCCAAAGCTACCAGTACCTGGTTTAAGGACCATGGTATCCCTGTTCTTGATTGGCCAGCAAACTCTCCTGACCTTAACCACATAGAAAATCTATGGGGTATTATGAAGAGGAAGATGCAATACTTCAGACCCAACAATTCAGAAGAGCTGAAGGCCACTATCAGAGCAACATGGGCTCTCATAACACCTGAGCAGTGCCACAGACTGATCGACTCCATGCCACGCTGCATTGCTGCAGTAATTCAGGCCAAAGGAGCCCCAACTAAATACTGAGTGCTGTACATGCTCATACTTTTCATGTTCATACCTTTCAGTTGGCCAACATTTCTAAAAATCCTTTTTTTGCATTGGTCTTAATTGATATTCTAATTTTCCGAGATACTGAATTTGGGACTTTCATTAGTTGTCAGTTATAATCATCAAAATTAAAAGCAATAAACATTTGAAATACATCAGTCTGTGTGTAATGAATGAATCTAATATACAAGTTTTACTTTTTGAATGGAATTACTGAAATAAATCAACTTTGTCATGATATTCTAATTTTATGACCAGCACCTGTATGTATGTATGTGTGTATATATATATATAATATATATATATATATATACACACTGTATGTATGTATGTGTGTATATATATATATATATACTGTATATATATAAGCATTTTTAATGTAGTTAGATCATTTTGACCTGGTCATTTTAAAAGTAGCTCGCAAACCGAAAAAGTGTGCACCCCTGGCTTAAACACTCATAGGGCAGTTAATTAAGAGTGCTGAAGGAAAAGTAAATATCCATTATGGGTGAGGCCTGGGGTGTGGCAGTATGATTAATATTCATTGCTATAAAATAACAGTTGAAATGCAAGGTTTCTAGTTTGCTTTGAATTTTTATACTTTTGAAGAACAATTAGGAATGTTGCTTGCTTGGATAAGCTTCAGCCTTCCACACAACCCTGGTCAGTATTTAGCAGGTCAGAAAATGATATGACATAAAACAAATTTGTTTTTTGTTTGCTCCACAAGCTGATGATACGAAGTGCATGGAAAGAAAGAAAGAAAAAATTCCTGGACACCAAATACTTGATTTGATTTTAAGTATCCACTTTTAGCCCCTGTTTGTATTTTACATATTTATTTACATTTAAGAGTCAAGCAACTATTATGATGAGGTAGTTTTTGTGTTAATAATGTACTACCTTTGTCCTGGAATAGTTACTTACTGTATATGTTTGGCTGTATGAAATATTTGTGGATGCAGAATAGGTTTCTCAATATTGGAAAATTTTGAACTTGTCTAAGTGTTTTCCAAACCTAAAAAGAAGTCTTGTGCAGAAAAATGATGAGTAATTTTGAAGGTAACAATAGCCAGTTATTAAAATGAAAAAGCAGTAAAACTTTGTACCACTTAATTTTCACTTCTTCTATACCACATCATCTTAGTCCATTTCCCTTTGACCTACAAAATTATATCACAGTTTCCATTTTGGGGTCACATAGGTATTTGTTCATGTAATATGTTTTAAACAATGTTTTGACTGTACAAATAATGATTGAAGGCAATTTGTGTTGCTTGCATTTTTGACTGTGAACAAAATGTCACTGTAGTATTATGTACAGCCACTAGGGAGTGCACGTTGTACATTCAAGCAAATTAGTTAGATGCAAATTGAGACATTATTCTTTGAGATTTTTTTTGTGTTAACCATGCAGACATATTTGAGATTGAACCCTTCCCTACTTACTTAAATATGACATTCCTCCACTTGAATGGATGTGGATGTTATGCTAAAAAGATTTCTAACTTTCTGATAAACAGCCTGCATCCAGTTCTTTTTGCAAAATATTTTGAATAAGACTCATAATTTAAATGTCATATCAAACCTTATTTTAATTTGAGTGGTCTTACCAATGTTTTTAATAATTTCTAGTGCCCATCCAATGTCTCCTAAATTTTATATCTAGCTGTATGATTCACCGTGAAAATTGCTCTATGCAATAAAGAAGACTGCTTTGAGCTCATTAACAAATCCATTCATTGTCTGAAATGTCAGATTGCTCCCTAAACCACACCACTTTCACTGAAGAGGATTAATTCCTAAACCAGTAGATGGTATTGCATTATTTTGTATTTCTAGTGGTTGTAAAACACATGTGGGTAGCAATGCATTGTCAGAATACCATAATGAATTGTGAACCTCCTATAAGTATGATTCAAAAAGGGCACATGAAACACAGAATGGCACCTATTATTATTAGAGGAATATGACAATGGTGTGAAACATCTTTTTGTAATGCCTAACTTGTGCCTTTTAAAAAGAGGTGTGTATTAATGCATTGCGTACTCTAGTCTGAAAGTTTTATCCATTTGGCAAGGGGATGTCTGCAAGGAAAAACCCTATATCAAGGCCTTAGGAGGTAAAATGAAGACTGTGGTTAGGCAACATAATGTAAATGCAATTTGACATGCCAGTATGGGGACCGCAAAGGGGTTGTAAACAATGTAATACTCATTTACAAGGGGAAACCAGAGAGAGACAAAGTGGGTGTTTTGGGCATTGAGAAAAAAATGGAGATTTTCCTTATGGGCACGAGGAGAGATGTGTTCAAGCAAGATGTTGATAATGCCAAACTCTCCCTAAACAGATAAACCAGGGAGAATGGACTTTGACCAATATAGAGTTATGACTGAGATTCAGAATGAGATAGCAAGTGAATTAGGTGCGAATTGAGTATGTTTGCAAGCTACCTGGCCAGACAGACCGTTTTAAGTCTCCATAGAGCTGCTAAGAATGGTAGCATGTAATTTTGTGTCATTCTTTTGGTACTTGGTGTTCTACCTATATATATCCTTGATTTTATTTGTGTGCTACTGTAATCAATGCTCAGTTTTTTTTATACTTTTGACCTTATCAGCATTATTCTGACTGTGGAGAGATTTTACAAAAGTTTCCTCTCATATTTCTGTAAACAGCTGCATAATAAATTAATGATGCCCTGATCGCTCAGCTGGTGCTCTTAATATTCAACCTGCTAATTGTGTTTTAATTGGCTGATTGCCTCTTGATTTTGTGAAATGTTTAAGTTAGATAAAGTTGTTAGATAAATTTAATGAATTCTTTGATTTTGCCAGTATAGTTGGAATATTGTCATTTGCAGTTTTGGAGAGTTAAGCATTCTGGGAGGTTTGTGTCATTTAGTTTTTCTTTTTTTTTTTTTTTTTTTTTTTTTTTTTAGCCCACCTGAATTGAGTGTATGTATTTAAATTTATCTAAGAAAGTGCATCCAAGCCCCATTTCCACCTGCTGTCTACTTCACTGATACATTTGTGCTAATGAATAGAAGTAGATTCCATGTGTGCTTCAATTGCTGATCTATGTTAGTAACAAATGTTTTTAATTTGGATTGTCTGTGGACAGGATTTACAATGCATTTTGATAAATTGAGGAGCAGTTTATGCTTTTCTCCTGTATGTAAAATTCTACTGGTCCTTTTGTGGGTTTTAATTATTATGGGGATAATTTTATGGAAACATTGTTTAAAAGATATGTGCCACTGTTCAACTTCATTACAGTTATGCAAAATAAGAGAGAGAATTTTGTGAGGTTTTCCATGTTGAAGAAAAAGTATGACAGGAGTTGTACAGATACAGGATTATTCTAATATTGTTTAATCCAATAAGATGGTTGTCAAACCATGAGAGATGCTGTAACACTTATAAGAATAATCCAGATGAAGATTTAGGAGTTAAAAGTATGCTGAAGATCAAAGCTGCCTCTTTGAAAGTGTGGCACATCAGGCTACAGTGCATCTGTTAGAGGTTATAGGCAGTGCGCAGGCTGATTGGGGAGAGGCTGAAAGAAATGGTCACTGTTTCTAAAAATGATCTTAGAAGTTTGAGTTGTTTTCTAGAATTCAACATTATAGTGACTTTATAAATTTAGGTCAGAGAAACCTATTTGGCCCCTTTAAGTTTAAATTGTATTATTAGGGTTACTTTAAAGTAATTTACCATGTTCTGTCTGATTAGATAATGCAGACATATTGAAGGACATATTGCAATGAAACAGACAGAAAAACCACCAGCAAACAAAAACCTGACAGGCTTTGGCAGAGTTGTGTAAGTAGAGCTACATTCCCAGAAACTTTTCTAAGTAGGCACTTGTGAGTATTTTATTGATTCAGTTATTTTTTTGGGAAGAGACAAAATCTGCACTGGTTTATTTATGTAAATGTTTAATTGTCTCATTAACCACTGCCTTTCAACCCAAAAAAAAATTTAAAAGTATTATCATAACATTAACAAATATGCTGTACAGACATATTTATTAACATACCATTTAGGTGAATTGTGTATTGTTGCAACACAGCTTGGCATCTAAAGGCTTTAAACAAAGTCAGGGCATACATAATTTTGTTGTTCCTGGCTTTCACAATTTAAGCAGGCATTAGGCTTTTATTCCCTCAGTGAGTGCCGATTCAGATCCTGGGACATGGAAAAAAGGCCCTCTGTAGTGTTGCGAGAAGTCCATGCTTATACCTCATTTTGGTATTTACATGGCATATTCTAAAATAGGTTTCATGAGTATTCTTCCTGATAAATAATCAATGCAGTTATCTGGAAAATAGGTAATGATGTTAAAAGGAGTTTTATTTTGAATTAGATTCACACCAGAGACTTATTTCCATATGTACAGTAGCTGGTTACTTATACAGCAACAGGTTAAGTGCTGAGTTTTTTCTTTTGTGCATATCTTTCTTTTCTAGAGTCTGTATTTTGGTCTCTGTCCTATATTTTGATGAATGTAGTAGATCCTGAAAAATGTCTGGTTGAGGTTTGTATGTCTCTGTGTTTTTCTCCAGGTACTTTGAGTTTCCTTTAACATCACCCAAGGTCTGCAGGTTAATTGACAGTTATAATTGACTGTGTCAGATGTGTGTGAGTGAACCCTAGAATGGATTGACAGTCCATTTTAGAGCCGGTTTCTGCCTTGTGCATGACTTGGATTAAGTGAGTTTGATAATCTATATATATATATATATATAATATATATAATATATATAATATATATATATAATTGACTACGTCGCCCGACCATGGGGTATGCACGACAGACCATGGGATACGCATGACAGAGCCACCCCCGCCAACTCACAGAGCCTCGCCTACCAACTCTAAGACCATGGGATACACACGACAGAGCCCCGCCCGCCAACTCTAACCCTCCTCCCGCGTCATGGGATACGCACGACAGAGCCCCGCCCGCCAACTCTAACCCTTTTCCTGCGTCCTCCCTCGCTTTTGAGGCATACGCACTGCCTGCTCATGTGCCCGCACGCAACACCTCACCAAACACAGCCTCAGTCGCTTTCATCTCTGCTACAGTCCACATGCACCTCTGAGCCACGTTGACTTTTCATTGTTCTTTTCAGTTCCGGCTGCTTTTCTATATATATAATCGACCAAGTCGCCCGACCATGGGGTATGCACGACAGAGCCCCGCCCACCCACTCTAACCCTCCTCCCACGTCTTGGGGAACGCACGACAGAGCCCTGCCCACCAACTCTAACCCTCCTTCCGCGTCCACCCTCGCTTTCGAGGCATCGACTTCTCAACTGTCACACCGGAACAACTCAGTGCGTGAGCTATATTAAGCGTCACCAACAAAGACTCGCTACACTTTAATGAACAAGTACTGAAACTTATCCCTACTGACAAAGTAACTTTCACCAGCGTTGACTCCATCGTCACAGAAGATCCTGCAGATCAACTTTCATTCCCCGAAGAATTTCTTAACTGTCTTACTCCCACTGGTATGCCTCCGTATAAACTCAAAATTAAAATTGGTTCAGTCATCCTGCTTCTCAGAAACCTCATGCCAGCAAGAGGTCTCTGTAGTGGCACTAGACTGACTGTTACCAGCATTCTCCGCAATGTACTGGAGTGTAAAACTATCGCGGCTGCTACCTCACAAACTGTCCTTATTCCCCTGATCCCATCAGATTCAAATTTGCCTTTTACTTTTACACGCAATTTCCTGGTAGATTAGCCTTTGCAATGACAATTAATAAGGCACAGGGCCAAACTTTCAAAAAGATATGCCTGTATCTGCCAAAACCAGTTTTCAGTCACAGACAATTATATGTTGCTCTCTCCAGAGTTCCATCTTTTCAATCACTCACAGTCGTATCCTCAAACCCACCCCATTTGGACAACTGTGTCTTTCAGGAAGTGTTCACCCATCAATAAATAATTATGCGGCGTATACTATGCTGCGAGTCGGCTAGTATTATATTATGGTGTTTGTTTAAATACTAACTGCTTAAAAGAAGTAACCAAGTCATGAATATTTGTTGTGGATAGGGTAGCTCAGAATTGTTAAGTCAAATTCTTCTCTCAAACAAAGCTATTTTGTTTGCTTCTCAATTCATCAAAGGTACAGATGTTCTGATGTACAAAGTTCTCCAATGTACTGAAATCACTGTTCACTCCTCATTTATGATCGGAAAAGATGCATCTAGACTTTAGTCCCATACAGTAAAATATGGTATATAAGACAGCATCCTGTTTCTTTTTAACTGACATTACATTGTTTCTTTTCCAGGCACTGTCAATCTGTGAAACTGATGCCAGCCAGAAAGGCAAAGGCAAGGCACATTAAATTGTAGATTAAATAGAAATACAGTATGTGACCTTTCTTGTGGAGTATGAAGGGGCAGGTTTTAGTTTAGAGGTGGATGTTGGAATTGAAAGAGACAGAATATAATTTTTCTGTAAAAATGGAGTGCACAGAAATTAATGGTATCAAAATGCATAAAAATTGCAGTGATTAGAAATTTTGCTGTAGTAGTTTCAGAAGGTGGTGCAGGTTTAAGGCCCAAATGGTGCCACCAAGATCTCTGCATTTTTTTTTATTTTTTTTTGCATTCAGCTCTCTTGCTCATTCTATTAATACCTGTTGGGAGTGAAACCACTTATGTTTCTCTGTGAATGAATGATAAAAAGTTAAGTTTTAAATAAATACCTTTCCCGAGTATTAAACTAATGTGGCTGAAATGTTTTGTTTGCATATTTACTGCATTAGCACTTTCCTACCGTGGAACTACCGCATGTCTGCAGTCTCTTAGGTCTCTGCTCAGAGAAGCTCAAAGACAGGAGAGCTGACCTGTGTACAAAAACAGCTTGCATCATGTCCAGTGAGGCGCTTTCACCAGTAATAATATGTGAGAAGAGTGAAGATCTAGGGTTACTTGGAGTGAAAATGTGTTTCTTCTACCTAAGTAAATATTTTATACCTTTTGTCAATCAATTACAAATCTTGTTCATAGTTAGCAAATAGAGTTGTGTGTGAAAAATTCCTGCAGAAGTTGTGTTAACCTCTTTTCACATAGAAAATCAACAAAGCATGTTAAATGATCTAGGGGGTATTTTCTGTACGTCGCTTAAATCATCCGAGATCAGATGCTTCATCTTGAATGAGTTAATGCCGGTGAAGCTCATCTGGGATAAGTCAGTTTTTCAAACGCAGCCGTGTAATAGATTAGTTTAGCAGGATCTAATCATCCGAGATAAATGCGCGCGCCCACGCTGATTGAAAAGCCCATATATACTGAGTCTAGAAAACATGATCAGCAAGTCTTTGATAGGCTGTAAAAAAATGACGAAAGGACGGGTGCATTTTTTTTTTCACACAAGTAGAGCAGGACTTTTAATTCAAAGGATATGAAGAATTTCAAGATTTAATATAAACAAAGGGGTAACACTGCAAAAGCAGCCCAAACCAGAAAAGACGGCTGGCAAAAAGTGGCCAACAAATTAAACGTTAACTAGTGTGCATTGTACTTACTGAATGCAGCGTTTAATTTCCTATGTGTCAGATTAATTATTATTTAATATGTCATAATTCCAGATCAAACGTGAGCACAAGGAGAACATGGGAACAGGTTAAAGTGAAGTACAAGAATATACTTCAAACTGGTAAATATTGGTATATAACTATTTAAAGAATTGTTGACATAAAGAATCATAATATAAAAAACATTAATTTTAAAGCTAATAAGAAGACAGACAAGCAAAAAACAGGTGGAGGTCCACGTGGTCCAGATCTAACCCCTGCAGAAGAGTTGGCTCTCCAGCAAAATGGCCATTGCCCTGTTTCTGAGGGCATTTTTTTTGTTGGGTCTGTTGCAGGGAATGTCATATCCCTAGAACTTGTGTCTGACCAATGAGATATTGACGAAGGTCAAATATTTGATGAAGACACTGTGTTAGATTATTCATCAGGAGGAGAGGTACATTTTCCAAATAATGCTTGAAAAAAACTCCACTCTGATCAGTCCCATGTGCCCCAATCACATTTGGAAATCCTGGGTAATGAGAATGTTAGGCTGATTGTGAGATTCTTTATGGAACTGTGGGCGTTTTTGCCTGTGTACCTGCAATGGCGTGAAACGCTTCTTTTATTGTCTGCACACGCAGGTGTCCAGGAAACACTATGAAAACCCGAAGGAAATATTTTAGAGCCAAACAGACTTTACGAATTGCCTGGCAAACTGCACTTTTAGATAGATTTTCCGCAACACCTACAGTATATAAAAAAAGTGCTGCTTGCAAAAAAACCCAAAGCAATGCATGCTGTCTGTGTGGTTGTGAGAGCCCGACTTCACCTAGTTTGACTTCGAATATAATGTGCTAATAAATCTTTGAGGTACAATATTCCCCCTCGGCTAAAGCGGTATCTTTCGAAAAGAATTTCCTCCGGGAGCAATAAAGGATCTTGCTGATCGCGCAAAACCCTCTCTATATGAAATTCTCTTCTTATAATTTGCTTACCGATATCAATTCGTTGCTCATTCATGAACAGTGAAGTCATGACTGAATGAATTCCATGCAGGGAAACTGATTAAGTGTGTGAGCTAATCCTTGTTTAAATAGAACAAACCTACTCCGAGCAGGTTTGAGGATTTGGATGTGCTGCTATGACAACACATCCAGCAAGAGTTTCGAAAAACCAACAGATCCAGGATCATGCCAAATCGTCAACAATTACATCCGGCTAAACGAGTAATCCACGTATGAAAAATACCCCCCTGGGGTTTACAAAACTGCTGACCCAATTTGTGTTGCTTGTATTTGTACCATGTACAAAACCACTAGGTATGTGACAACATTTCAGTCTTATTGGTCCGGTTTGAAAGACTGCAGCACTCGTCTAACACGCTAGATTTCTAACTGTACTCGTATACCTGTTAGAGAAAAGCTGAAGTTAAACTTTTCCACTTTAAGAATCACTAATATGGTGTTAGGAATTAAATCAGTACATACAGTGCATGATGCAAAAACAGTGTCTTATAGGAAGATGTCCAAACACAGAAAATATGTCAACATTGAAACAACAGTTATTGGTAAGTGACTTGGAAGAACATTTGACAGTATATATGATTAAACTTCAAATAAGAAAAAACATGAAATAATAAGTACAGGCTTAGAATTTTGCTGGTAGATAGTAAGACAGACAGACAGACTGACCAACCAACCTTTGTATATCCCCAGTGGGAAATATGGCTTTTAACAGAAGCTCTTTAAGTAAATACATAAATAGATGGATAGGTTAGTAAGTAAGTAAATAAATATACACACATACACGCACACACACTTTGGTCTGAACACACACTGGAATGAATTTAAAGCAAGAAAATTTAAAAAAAAAAAAGTTCTGACTTGATTGTCACAGTCCCAGTGAGGCATTATGCAGAGGTATTGCTGTGTGGAGCCCTAGTAGTGTTTCTTGATATACTGTACTTCTGCTGAATAATTTATTGGCTGGAAGTACTCAATGTTAGTGTGTCAGAGAAAGGACGTGCAGCATTGTTTATAATAGTACTTAATTTTGTTTTAATTCTCTTATTTGCTACTACCTCTAAAGGATCCAGAGTGTGTCCTATAACTGAACTTGCCCTTTTAATTAGCTTGTTGATTCGGTTGGCCTCTCCTGCAGTGATGTTACCAGGGCAGCACACAACAACATAGAAAAGTTCACTGGCTATCACAGAGTCATAGACGATGTGAGGGATGTCACTACCCACATTAAAGGAACGCAGCTTCCTAAGGAAAAAGAGCCTGCTCTGTCCCTTTTTACATAGTTCTGTTGTGTTTCAAGACCAGTCCAACCTGTCATTAATGTGGATTGGATATAGAGGCTCTTTGAGGTGGCTAAAGTCATTAACCAATGCCAACCAGTCCATCCTGTCATTAATGTGGATTGGATATAGAGGCTCTTTGAGGTGGCTAAAGTCATTAACCAGTCCAGAAATGTAGAATAATTTTGAATACATAACTTAATCAGCTGCTTCACTCGGTGAGGGGAAAAAATGTAATATAAAGCCTGATTTAATGAACAATCTGACAAAATCAGATACTAAAAATAATTTTAATTTTAATAAGTCTAATGGCTCCAGCTTGCATTTTCTATTGTGTGTCAAAATTAGGGTAACATTCTTGTTCAGTAAAGTGGAAAACAACTTGGATTTTTTTGTATTCATCATAATTTGTTATAGTCTTTTGTTTCATCTTCTTCACTAGTATATACTAATTTAAAAAATCAATTGGGCAGGTCTTTAATTTGTTTCTTAATTTTTTTTCATATGAACTTTATAAAACAGGTAACATTTTTTGAAAGCTCCTAACAAACAATAAATTCTGTTAAACAATAAAAATGAAAAATCTAGTCATGGAGAGGAAGGCACTGGGAAGGTGTGGGGATATTCACAATTCCCCTGCTTGGTGACATACAACTGGAGTTTCTTCTGCTGGACAAAATAATCACTTCAGTGCAGCTTCAAGCAGCAGACAGAAATATTTGAGTGTTACTTCCATGTATGCACCAAACAGCTTTCCAGAATATTGGGCCTGTTAGTGACATGGAATTCAGTGTTTGAAAGGGTGCCAGCTTCTAACTGTATCCTTCTAGAAATTCAGTGCTAACTTTTGGAATGACAGAGATACTTGGTTGGGTGTGATTGTGGCTGAAACAGAGGGGTTTATTGGATTACTGTACTAGTTATATATCGTTCATTAAAAACACCATATTCAAACATAAAAGATGCTTGGAAGTGTACCTGACACCAAAATATAGCATCTTGGGCCAAATATGTCACATTGCATATTCCGTATACTCAGGAAAAGAGAGGTGCTGACCTATTACTAGATCAGCACTTGGTGGTAGGTTGGCTCAAAAGGATGAAGAACTGAATCTGTGAAAGCAAAAACGGATATGCTTTTTTCAGGACAGGTTTAGCTGTCCCCTCTGGAACATACTGTGAGAGTATCAGATAGTAAATGGTGGTATTGTGATAGAAAATCATAGCACAGAATCAATTTCATTCACAAAATAGAAACTTGGAAGATACTATTTTAACATAAATTTGTAATTAAAATGTGAAATGAAGACCCATTTATTAGAAACAGTTACTAAATATGAACTTATTCAGAGAAAAGTCAGTGTATTGTGATACAAAATGAACACTGACTGTAAGGTCACTTGTCTATGACTTGGGAAGAAACTCTCATTTCCCCATCTGTATTGACTTAAATGCTTCTCATCTTATATATAAATGTCTATGCATGGAAGTGTGTGTGTCTGTCTGTCTGTCTGGCCCGGAATTGCGAGGCTATAGCATGAAGCTCAAAGAGCCAGCAAAGTGGCCCCAAGTTATCGCATAGGAAGAAGGTGGTATAGCATGAAGCTCAAAGAAAGCGACTCTGTCGCCAAAGTGGAACTACTGATGAAAGACAAATGAGAGAGAAACTCGCTTAGCCGCTGATAGACAAGGGTTCCAGCATGTCCGCAAAACGAAACCGCTGACTCTGCATTTCAATTTTTTTTCTGACGATTTCGATACTTTCTAGGAGCCCAGGCTTTTTACAGCACGGGCTTACACAGCTAGTTAATATATATTACCCAGTAAAAAGAATTATTTGAAATACATATATCCTCTACTAACTAGGACTGACACTTAAAATATTTAATACTGGAGAGGAATGGAACTTTCAATAAAATATGCTGCAGTTGCCAAATACTGCAAAATATGAAAAATTGCCTAAAATACTTTTTAATTTTCTGCCAAATCGCAATTTGACAGCATTTTAGTGAGCAGAACACATTTCAGCTCACCATTACCTCTACTTTGTCAGATGTCTGGGGACTGTACAAATTTTTTTTCTGTTCTCTCAAACTTCTACAGCTGTACACTGGAATCTGTCCTCACTAGTTTCATCACATCCTGGTAGGGCACCTCAATTGTGATCCTTCTTTTTGAGTACCAGGTGGTCCCTGGCCATCCAGATGTCTTTCATGCAGCAATTAAGACACCATGCTTCCTTGGTGGCTTCCTGCGAGTTTGTACATGGGAAGAGTTCATAGACCACAGAGTGGTGTGAGAGAATGTCTCTGGGTTATGTCTTTTCCAGTTCTTGTTTCAGGGCATCCAGCAGTGATTGTGCAACTGAGTGTTCCTAAAAGAGGACGCACCACAGGCAATGTCTGTATCTGCACAATTTCCTGGCATGTACGAATGAGCGAGAAGACAGTGCCAAGCGCATTGTCATCCACATCAGGTCCTTGTGTCTATTGGTAAGTTTATTGGAGGCTACATTCCCCCTGACCAACATGGATGTGGGAGAATTGTTTCAACAGGTTCAAACGTGTCTTTGGCTCTGATGAGCTTTTAGATGGTCTTTGGCTTCCAAAGGTCTTGCTTGACTCCGTGTAGAGTGTGACGTCCATGTAACACCATGGGGAGTTCCAGTTGTAAGAGCACTTTTCCTAGCTGAGCCTTTTCCAAATAGGAAGAAGTGGGACTTGGAGTTTCTGGCCAAGCTGTTGCTGTAATTTATCAGAGACCTGCAGATACAATTATAGGCAAAAAGGGCCATCAACAAGGTGGGTGTGTCAGGATGACTTTCCTGCCCTTGAGGGGGTTCCTTGTACATGACTGACCGCTTGACTCTGTCTTGGAGCCCTATATTAATTTGGAACATTGTCCTTTTGGTGGCTCTGCAAACTGTGGCGAGCCAAGTCTGTGCTGGGTGCTGCAGAGTTGGGAGGATCTTGTTTCGCGGCACCAGTGTTTTACCTTCGATAGTGAGGTCCCTGAGGCTCCACAGACCAATTTCTGCTTGACCTTGGTGAGTCTGTTGTCCCATGTCGTGCTCATCTGAAGTCTCTGCACATCTCTGCCAGTGTCATCACCAATCTCTGGTCTGTGCAAATTATGGTGACTTCGTCCATGTTGAGTGAACATCTCGTCTCTCATCAGTTTAATCTTGGTGCAGTCCCTCTGATCTCTAGGTTTCATCTGATGTGTTCTGTAATTAGCTCTATACAACAGACAAAGAGAAGAGGGGAAAGGGGGCAGTGTTGTCTTACTCCAGATAGGACTGGGAAGGGATCAATTTTGTATGCAACACTCGCTGTGACAGAAAGGCAAACAGGATTGTTAAAAACCTCAGCCATCATGCACAGTCCCTTTTCTCATTTCTCCTTCTGGGAAATGGTGAAGGACAGCTGGCAATTGCACCAGTGTATGTGTATGTATGTATGTAAGTATATGCAGTATATATGTTTCATTCTATGTATGTGTGCTTTTTTGTTTAGTTTGTTGGTATGGTATTACTAATTTGAGAAGACATGCAAGTAAGAATTTTACAAAATGTTCAGACAGATAAAATATTAACTTTAGTTAAGGGTGACTTTGAGTTGTTTAGTAGAGACACTTACCTGTCTCCTACTTCATGCAACATTATTTTCACCATTTGCACTTTTATAAACAGGTGATAGTATTTTTGATGATCTGCTCCTTCTGTTGAGCCCTTCATCTTTTTACTTAGGCATTCTAATGAGCTCAGCCAACCTGGTCACATTTGTGTTATTTCTCTGGTTGTCTTTCAGAAGAAAACTCAGTTTCTGTACTTTAATAAACTTCTGTTTAAAGTTAAAGGGCAATTCTAGTTTCAGCTACCTTTTGAAATGTGTTTTTTCTTAATGAGGGAATACAGTATCTTTCATATATTAGTTGGTATCAACTTTGTTTGTTTTTTTTTCCCCAGATTAACTCGCTGCTTTTCTTCTATAACCTAATATTATGCAGTTTTATGTACTGTAAACAAAGCATTTGTTGTCATGGAACATCTGTTGGGATAAATACATTTAGTAGTTTGCAGTGAACAGAGGCAGCTTTTGAGCTTCTTTTGAAGTTTTTGCTGCATGCCTGTAATGCTGTAATAATGGGGTTAATCCTGTCTTATGTAATATTATGTGGAACTGTGTCCCCACATTTTATAGCCTAACTGCCAGAGTGATGGAAATTGGAGGTACTGTGGATGCCTTCAAAACAGTGGTGTGAATAGTACAGTCTGGTTAAATGCCAACTTGAATACAACTTAGGTGATGATTGTAAGTAGCATTTAGTGTATCCATTAAACATTTTTTTTGTTTTGGTTGCAAGTACTGTTCTAAGGTATTACCACATTTCCTGTGTTGTTTAGCACTGAACAAAATGGTTTTAATCATGCTGTTTTTAAATGGAGACTCTTGGGATTTGCATCATAAGCAGCTTGCATTATAAGTAATACAAAATTAATGAAGCAATGACCTGAATGTATGTAAGATGTACATGTTACAGCTGAACCACAGATCAATAATATATCCACTGGCATATAATGCTTTGTTCAAAGACCAGGGCATTGAGTGGACACATGAATTGTATGGAAGTCCAAACGGTGGCAAATATAGCTCCATTCCCCATTCACCACCACTTTCACATATACCAATCAGCCACAACCTTAAACCCACTTGTCTAATATTATAAAGGTCTCTTTCGTGCCACCAAACCAGCCCTGACCCATTGAGGTATGGACTCCACAAGACCTCTGAATGTGTTCTGTGGTATCTGGCACCAAGATGTTAGCAGGAGATCTTTTAAGTCCTGTATGTTGCAAGGTGGGGCCATCACGTATCAGACTTGCTTTTCTAGCACATACTGCAGATGCTTGACCGGATTAGGTATCTGGGGAGTTTGGAGGCCAAGTCAACACCTTGAACTGTTTGTTATGTTCCTCAAACTATTCCTGAACAATTTTTGCAGTGTGGGATGGTCCATTATTCTGCTGAAAGAGGCCACTACCATTAGGGAATACTGTTGCCATGAAGTAGTTTACGTGGTCTGCAACAGTCTTTAGGTAGGTGATACATGTCAAAGTAACATTCAAATGAGTGCCAGGACTCGAGGTTACCCAGTATAACATTGCCCAGAGCATCACAGTACCTCTTCCAGCTGGTGGTCTTACAACAGTGCATCCTGCTGCCATCTCTTCCTGAAAAGAAAAAATGTGATTCATCAGACCAGGCCAACTTCCTCCATTGCTCCTTGGTCCAGTTCTTATGTTCACCTGCCCATTGTAGGTGTTTTCTGCATTGGAAACAATCAACAGGGCAGACTGACTGGTCTGTTCCTTTATTACAGGTGACTTTTTTTCTGTAGCTTAGCCACTGAATAAGAAGGTGTGATGGACAGCTCTGTCATTTTTCTCCTCCAGCCCCAGACAAGGCACATCCTTCTCCTAACATAATCATGCTTTCTTACATGATATATAACAGAGTGTGTAGGGTAAAGAATACTTGGGAGCTGTTGTGAGCGGGACGGGATAGGCTGTAAATCCATCTCATTCTTTGTTAAAGCAGTTCCATTGTGCTGAAATAATCTGGATGTGCTGCCACATTGAACTACTATTGTCTTTTTGCAGTTTACTTTAGTTTGTTCATCATACTATCTTTCATAGCTGAACTAATTCCAGACAACTGACTTAACTGCTTTTATTTGGAATAAGCACATTTGTAGGAGAAGCACCATTGGTTATATTCTACACTTTAATATTGTAATGCCCCTTTTTGGCTGCGAGGAACAAATCTGCACTGACAGTTTGCTGTGCAGAAATCAAACGGGTTGAATTCTACAAACAAAATCACTCAAAAAAAAAAAAAAAACAACACAGTACAGCCATCAGAAACTACGTATTTACAACCATCCCACTGTTACTGACATGGGAGATTCCAGCACTTAGGTCCTTGTTGTTGTTGCCCTGGTTTCATCCCCAATCCCTGCCACTTGGCATCTTGATTAGTGCTTTGCATCAAGAGCAGGATGATGTAGCTCTTCTGTGCCTGCCCCGTCTCTGTGGTTCTCTGAGCAGCCAAATTTGCAAATTAGTGAAGTCTTTTGTTAACTATAATGACATAACTTTGAAATAATAACAAAAGTGCTTTGTGTTAAAAGCATTTATTTTCTGGCCTGATGCTCAAGATTAACTTGCCAGTATTTACTTCACAAATCCATAATCTATTGTACTGTGTTAGCACACACAAGAAATGCTATCCAGTGCATCTGCAGGAGGTGCCAATGATATGACTCTGTACTCTACATGCTTCCACTTGGACATATTATTTGTGGCTTTTAACTGGGTTATCATATTTATGCAGGTAATACTCAGGTCTATTTTAGTGTTCCAAGTTCCATCAGAACATTCTTACATGACAACTTGCCTTAGTGAAATTAAAACATGAATGGTTCTTTAAAACTAAGTTGTAACAAAACCAATGTTATGCTGATTGGCAATAATACTCAACTTAAGAACACGAGCTTCTACTAGGCCACCTTTGGTGATGACATATTTCAACCATCTTCTTCTGTTAGGAATCTTCAAGTTATTTTTGATTCCTCCCTTTCTTCTTCTATACACACAAACACACATACACACATATCACATTAAGAAACTTTCTTGCTTCCACCTCCATAACATATCCTGTGTTTACTCATTCCTTTTCTGATGCTGAGAAATGTGTTCATTGTTGTGTTTTTTTAACATCCCGCATCAACTACTGTAACTCCCTACTGGAAGGTGCTCCATCTTCGCTGTTATCACAGATCCAGTTCCATAAAAACTCTACTGTGAGAGCCCTTACACAGACCAGCAATATCTCCCATCTTGCTCCACCTTTACTGGCTCCCTGTCTTTTATAGTATTGAAGATAAATTTCTATTAATAACCTAGAAAGCTTTACATGGCCTTACACTGGACTACATCAGTACTTTCCTCCATCCTTACTGTCCTTTTCACCCACTAAGTTCCAGCGATTCTGACGATCTCATTGTGCCCCAAACTAAATTTCAGATCTGTTGCAACTAGACCTTTGGTTGACCTCCTTAAGTTAATGAGACCAGCCGATTATATTAATGCTTTAAAAAAAACAACTAAAAACTTGTTTGTTCAGGGTTACTTTTCTGGCCGCCCTTTCAGTTCACTTTCTTTGTCCGGAAATTCCAGATGATTTCCGTTTGTATTACTGTTTAGGATTTTCTTGCAGTATTTGTATTTTTGTATCGTAGTCTGGTTTAACATATCTTATTCTAACTCAAATTTTGTGTATCTTGTATTTATCTGTAGTGTTTTATGTGGATATTGTTTGTATCCAATGTTTTGTTTGCTCTGTTGTGCCTTCTGAATTTTTGAAGCTCTTTGAGCATGAAAAAATGTATATAAATAAAATGTTTTTTTTAATTATTATTTTGCCAATATAGATGACTGCAAAATAATTTTAAAAATGTGTGACATTAAACTGTAATTTTGTATTATTTCATGTAATACACTTTACTATAATTACCTAATTTATGTCAGGTCAAGCAATTTACTGGTTGGTTTTCTCAGGCATACTATTTTAATTTTCAGTATCTGCTTCCAAAAAATATCACTGTACAGTCTTAGCTATATTAAAGAAAAATACATTGGTTTGGAGGATGTGTGCTTTATCCAGAAATGGTGAGTTAGAGGTCACAGCCTTACACATAGGAATAGAGAATCCTACAGTGGGTGACACAAGGAGGAATGATTGTTTTCGCAGAGAAGTCAGGGAGGTTTTTCAAAGGGAAGAAGGCCGTTGACTTAAATCTTGACATTGAATTTGTCAGGACAAGGAAAAGAGAATCACAAGCTGCAGGGCATAGCTTCAGGCAGCAGCTTTGATTGGCATACCATGTAGTACTTTAAGACATTCCCTGATGTTTACAGGCCGGATTCTTATGTGGTTTTATGTGGTTTGCTTGATGGGTTTGCATATTTCTGAACACATAGTTCTGCTTCGCGAGCATACCTGTATTCTCCAACCAGATTCTTCACTTAAGTGCTGTAGTGTGTACATCGGGCTTGTACTGGCACAGATGAACGCAGTTAAGATCGGGGTTAAATGTCCTATTATCAAGGAGGCACGTGCCTCTCGCCGTTTCTGCAGCCCTTACGCTTCTTCCTCTTAATCTTCGGAACAGTGAGTGATGTTGTTCAGCTGCTGGGTACCGCAGGCGCGAGGGGGGTGGGTACAGGCACATTCACTTTAACATTCTGCGCATCCGTTACATAACGAAGGGCGCTCACCATGACTCTGGATAAAGAGGCATTATCGCTCTTCCTTCTACTATTGATTTATTTTGGGGGCATCTGCTGCAGTCTGCGCACAGTAAACGAAGTAAAAGCGTGGAGCTTGTCGTCCGCAGCGCCTGTAGTGACTGTGCGAGCACGCGCCTGCGCGCACACAGCTGTCTGCGAGCTCGAGTCGAGTCCTCCAGCAGGCAGCCTCAGACAGGTGCGCGCCTCTCTTGACCGACGGCAACAATGATCGCGGTATCCTTCAAGTGCCGCTGCCAAATTGTTCGGAGAGCGCCCAAAGGTACTGCACCAAAACAGCGTGGGCTGGGGAGTCGGAAGGGGGCGTTTCTTTTATTTAAGGCAATAGTATATAGTGCTGCTTTGTATGTGATCGGGGACTTAGAAGTCGTGTTGGCTAGTAGTATACAAATGTTTACCTGTATGTAGAAAAGATGTCACTTGTTTTACTGTATGTCACGGGTATACAGTATTGTTAAACACCATGTCTATTGCGTAATGTATTTTCTAGTTTGCTTTCTCTTTATAGTTTCATACCACCACATGCTAAGGTCTGTATAGTTAAAATTTTAACCTTTCTTCTATAAAAGTATAAATAAACTTCATTATGTCAACTCCTCATCAAAACTTCGTAAAACATTGTAGCTGCCCTTTTGTTGAATTTAAGTAATGTCTTACCCAATAAACTTCATTCAATGATATCTTTGTAATATCATCAATAGAATATTTATAATATTTATTTCAAGGTTTTTTTTTTTTTTTTTTGTCTTTGTGTTACAGCAATGTTTAATTAGACTGAGTATAATTTGTTTTCATTCTTTGCCATCAATCCTTTCTAAAGGAGGTACTTTAGAGATGACAGTTTGTTATAAAAAAAAAATATTTGTCATAATAATTTGCATGATATGAAATCGCCATGTGGTAAATTAAACAAGTATGATGTTTGTCATGTTTTATATTTAAATAGCATTTTCACAAGATTTTTTTTTTGTGTGAGTGTGTGTGGATAGCATTTTTTGATTAAACTATTGTAATATCTGTACATTTTCTTAATTTCCAGATTGTTTTAGAGAATGCAAAAAGGCCAGCAAACATTTGCTATACCATCTCCTGGCCATACATTCGATTTATCCAGTAATTGGAAAGCTGACCCTTGCCTAACAATCTAGCTGTCCAAGTTATCCATCTGTCAATAAACCATACTTTGTTTAGCATCTTTAACATAACAGACACATATCTCAAGCTCATCTTATAAAGTGGATAAGAGTACACGTCAAAGCAACAAGATAGTTGTAAATGAAATGATTTTGAGAACCAAAGGCTACATGCTTTAGTTAATAGACTGTGTCCTAGTCCTTTGGAAAATTCAAAAATAATACTTGCTAATAACACAGCAAGAATGGCTGTCTTTATGTAAAAACTGCTTCTTTTTAAATTCTCCTATTTTCTTAAACAGGTTATAAAACTCAAAATAAATACACATCTTTTTCATTTTACTCACACATCCATTCTCTCATTTTCTGATTCTGTGTTTTTCATAGTAGACCTTCACAGAGTTGAGGCTAATCATACAGCATTGTGGTCTGAAACCAAGCATCTTTTCATAATAAAGCTTGAGGAGAGAGATCATCTGTCACCTGGCAGTGTGAGAGCTGCATGCTTCTATCTGTAATCTCTTTTTTTTCCCTTGCAGAGAGAATGTTATTAAGTTAAGGATTAATGGTGTAGCAGGAGACTGGTACTACAGTAATAAGAAATGTGAGGAGACGTGACCAGTGCATTATATGTAATGCTAATATTTTAGACTTTATTAAATTGATTTTTTTTGCTGTGAGATTATAAAAGAACTCAACTCACTGAATATTTTCATGACAAAAGTACCACAGTGGGGTAAAGTTTGTTTTTATCTTAACAAATCCAGTAGCACAGAATTTGTTTAAAAAATCACTGGCATGCACAACATGAAGGACAACAGTAACCATCATTCCCCAACAGCCCCTGGCAGTTCATTTATAACTAATAAAAACATGTAATCATCAAACATGGGCACTTGGTAATTAAAGAAATGTTAAAAAGAAAACAAAGTTGCTAACTCAATACATTTGGAAAGAGGATTTTTGCAATGACCACTATAGATCTTAACATAGGAAGAAATATTTGTGCAGAAATGTAAAAATGCATTGAATCATCTAATCAATATTATATATTTGGTTGAAATCTTTTTCATCACCATTAGTATACAGTGCAGTTTGTTTATTTTTTTTCAGTTGAACTAGAGGTGGGTGTGGTGGCCTTCTTAGGGTCGCAAAGTGACTTGAAAGTGTGATTTGGCCCAGTAGACTTGCAATTCAGAGTCCACTGTCTTAGCTACTTCACTGCAGTGCCTGTCTATTGCTGTGGGAATGCAGAAAGGGTAAACAGGGGATGATAGAGTCATAATTTCTCATCATCATGTCTTGAGAAATAGAGTATGTCTTAATATTTAGATGTAAAAATGTGTTTTGTCAGTGAATCAGTCACTCTCTAGCAGATTGCCAATGCTCAAGTTAAATGTAACCTTCAGCACACATTCAAATGTCAAATATTGCTATAAATGAAAAAAAAAAAACACCATTAAAATCAAAAGCCAATACTGGTGTAATGACAATAAAGGTATTTAATAAGAGAGAGGAACCAGCACCTTTGATGTATGTCCCTTAATAAATAATAGCCAAGTGGTACTCCTGTCACATGGCACTGTATCTTTAACTTGAAATCGTAAATAACATAAAGGATACTGAGTATAGTAATACTTTTAGCAATCTGTGTACAATAAGATCATTAGTGGACAGGGTGGGATTGCTTGTGTTTCTGCCATTCTCTCATAGCAAATTGCTAACTTCTGTGATATTTTTGCTTACAGTAAAGTGTGTGTGTGTATATATATATATATATATATATATCTATATATATATATATATATATATATATATATCTATATAATCTATATCTATATATATATATATATATATATATATATCTATATATATATCTATATATATATATAATCTATATCTATACTAATAAAAGGCAAAGCCCTCACTGACTTACTCACTCACTCACTCACTCACTGACTCACTCATCACTAATTCTCCAACTACCTGTGTAGGTAGAAGGCTGAAATTTGGCAGGCTTATTCCTTACAGCTTACTTACAAAAGTTAAGCAGGTTTCATTTCGAAATTCTACACGTAACGGTCAATAACGGTCGACAACAAACGCCATGTTGAACTTTCTTATTTATGGCCCCATCTTCACGAAATTTGGTAGGCGGCTTCCCTGCGCTAACCGAAACCGATGTACGTACTTATTTTGATGGTACGACGCCACTTTCGGCCGCCATATTGAACTTTCCAACGTCACTAATTCTCCAACTTCCCGTGTAGGTAGAAGGCTGAAATTTACAGCTTACTTACAAAAGTTAAGCAGGTTTCATTTCGAAATTCTACTGAACTTTTCAACAGTCTTTGTTACTTATGGGCCCATTTTCAATAAATTTGGTACAAGGGTTCCCAACGCTAACTGAATCCTACTTAGGTACATATATACGTCCATAGCCTGCTGCTCGGTCACTATGTGAGGCGGCGTTGGGTCCCCCATCCCAACGCCTCCCACGTTGTTGGCTGCCTGCCTATATAAGGCCGTCTCTCGCTCCGGTCTCTACATTCCCTTCCTTGCTTCGCCACGGGATTCACGTCTCCCTGCTGATAACTACAGCCTTTTTATTTAATCCACAGCTTCTCCGCTGTTTTATTGTTCGTTTATTACGATTATAGTTATTGTGTAGGTATTTTAGACTTACTTTACATTGCTCAGGTGCCCATTTCCTTTATTATTCCAACCGTACCCCCATTACCATGTCTATTGAGGTGATCACCATCGATCAAAGAACTGTCACTTACCGAGTGGTTTCCATGTTCGGAGATGGCACCTACCTTTTCCATTCTCTTTGTTACATATTGCACAGCTATATCAGGCTCACTCTTGATATCCGGAGGAACATTGTGTCTTATGTATTGAATGACTGGGACAGGATCAAGGTGTGGACTGATGATGGTACAGGAGATAATTATACTACACAGGAGCACTATAAGAGTGAAATGCTTAAGCCCTTCTTCACCTATGGTTCTACATGTGAGTTGATGGCTGCCGCTGAATTGTTCGGTTGTCGCTTTCAAGTGTACCGAAATGGCCAAATATTTTACACCATTTGACAACCGCCAATGCCTGTTAAACATCTTAGATTCACAGGTGACGTTTTCAGTAGTGGACACTTTGATGTTTATGAATGTTTAAACTCTCAAAAGCTGGATGTGAAGTCATCGATGAAACCGGTTGTATGCTTACAACGCTTGACAGATTCTGAATGTCACTTCAACACAAGTCCTGCAAATACTGTCGTAATTGAAACAAACCATGAAACTCAAACCGATTATGACAGCAGCAATCCAAGCTGTGAGATTTGAAACAAGATTACTGTTCACATGGCCATCTGTACGTTGCATGCTCAAGAGTAAGCTCAACGCACAGCTTGG
>JANRMT010062794.1:5660730-5681798 GCA_026402145.1 Polypterus bichir lapradei
CAGTGTCAGATGGGTGGGGTAGGGTAGGATCGTGAACGCGACTGAGAGAATGAAACTGAATAATAATAAAAAAAGCTAACCTTTACAAGTATCATACATTTACACCAGCTGTTAGAGACTGAAATCAAATGTATGTTTTTATTCTAAAATAGTAATAATAAAAGCAGCTGACTTCTCAAAACGGACTTGTCGGGGATTGAACCTGTAAAGTTTTGATTACCAGACAACAGTTGATACCGTTGCGCCACCGAAGCAGTCGTAGCAAATGCGTGTCAATCTCGCACCCTAACGCGTGTTGTTTTTCTACAGTTATATTTTTGAATAAAAGCGTACTTGTTCTGTTATATTTTTACCTTTTGTGAAAGTGTTTCTTTGATATTTGGACTTTAGGCTTCACACATTATAAACTTCATGTCTACATTTTGTCAATTATTACTAAAACATGAAAAACATTTCTTTTTTAACGATGTGTTTACATAGATCGTTTTAGACACGGAACACACATGAAATGCATGTGTTCCAAATAACGATATATTATTTATAAAAGGTGTGATTTTGCTTGACTTCTCACTCTATACAACTCCAAGCAACTGACACACAGGTAAACAGACTTGAGCTGAGGAAACTGTGTGCCGGTGGGGATGTGATAGCAAATTGCTTGCTGCTTATCAACACATTTAAAGGACAAAAGACGCTGACGGAGAGGTGAGAAGCAATTTAAGGTAGGACGGATCTACAAGTTTTTTCATAGGCTGTGGTAATTCTAGTGTTAAACAGCCAAAGGCCAAAGTACTTCCCTGCTGAACCCTCTTGTATACATATCAAAATACATTTACTCACTGAGCCAATTTTTTTCTCACCAGTTAACTTAACCTGCACATGTTTGTAATTTGGGAGGAAGCCATTGTATAGTATCTTGAGAAAATCAATAATTTGTGACTCAAACTAGGCTCCCTATATCTGTGAAGTAACAGTGTTAACCACTGCACCACTTCCTTCCAATACAGACGAAAATGAATGCTTTGAATATATTAAGGAGTTTTTAGAATAGAAAATAATGAAGAAATGTTTCTTTGGAAATTATAGATTAAATAATGAAATATGTTATGTTTGCCAAGAAAGCTTACAACAAACAGCAGAAAGCTGCTTTTGCCTCAAAAGAAGCATCATCTTGGGCTGTGTTTACATCTAATTCAGTTCTAATTTTATGGCATTTATATTAGAGATGGTATATTTTTGCTACTCTGCAGACTGGTGAAAGACATGTGTTTAATCAAAAAATTAGATCAACATTCATACAGGTATGATTATAATTCTTAGAATTTAACCAGTGTGTGGTCAAACAGATGAGACTTCTTTAAGAAAAAATGTTCTTTTCCATATCACTTTCTGTGTCATAACATTTTCATACCAGTTTAATCCAGTTAAGCCTCCACCAACAGCATGGTTCACAAAGCAGGGACAATGTTGGACTGGGTGCCAGTCCATTTTAGGAAGCACTCGGCACACACACACATACTTCCATTCAGGCTGTAATAAACACTAATTAACTTAATATGTATGTTTTTGGTGGATGTGGGGGTGCATCCAGGAAAAAACAGTAGCAACAAAAAAGCCCATATACACATGCTCAGACTGTGTAGGCTCCTCACACACAATTACTAGACATAAGTAACATAGTTTATTACTGTCATCTTCTTGCGCATAAAGGGAATGAAAATGATCAAAAGTGAATTAAAATAATTGTAGATGGTACAACAGTATATATTGTACAGTGCATCATTTCAGGTTTCCTTGAGATTTGCATATGCACAAAATTTGATGGTTGCTTCCGAAATAATGCATATTATTAACTTTGTATTTATAGACTATCAGGCCATGCAATTGCTGTATACATAGTGCCAGCTGTCAAAACTATTGGTCACTTGCACTTGCAAGTGATTTCAGAACACTATCTGTGTAAAACAGACACACAAACAGAAAAAAGCTTGAGTCTGAAAAGTAAATAAAAAAAAAAATTAGAATACTTTTTTAGTCCTGAAATACAAACAAACATAACTCAGGTTATGTTAGCCCATGTGTTTCTTGAGCAATTTCCAGATTACATTTCCGAAAAAGTCCTTGAAAGTCAGAGTGATATTTTAAGAAGACAAAGAGGTGACCCAACAATATTCACTTGCATGGTGTTAGCAATATGAAGAAAAACATTTCATTGCTTATGTGTGCTAGAATGCTTACATGAAAGACTAAAGCAGGTTCTCATTGCTTTGACATTAGATCAGCCATATGGTAACTGAGCTTTCAGTCAAGATCTTTAATCTATAAATCACTCTTTTTATATAATGCCTCTACTTTTGATTGTCATCTGTTTTTAGCACTAGTTTACAGCCTGTTGAACTTACAGCTCTTGCTCAGGGTTCTCCACTGTAAGGCAGCAGGGAGATATCTGTAGTTTCAAATGTACAGAATAATCATTGGCAGTATTGCAATGATTTAAAAAGAATTCGGGATTAATTCATGGAAAAGACAGATTTGAAATTCTACTGACATTAGAATAACCAATGGGTTAAATTCTGTTTTAAATTAAGTTGAGCAAACTCAAAGGGAAAACCTGTTCCTGTGTATATGTGTATGGGGAGTGGCAGGATTAAAAATGAATTTACTGTTGAGTCTAAAAAGCCGGTGTCTGTGTACATTCATATTCAGACAAGACAGTAGCAAATGCAGATTCACTAGATGCAATGTTAAACAGCAGAAAAAGTGCAGTGGAAAGAGTGAAGTGTACTTCTAGTGAATCAAAAAGCCTTTTCTCCAAGCTGCGTATCTGATTAATTTTTTTGAGCAGAACGTTGTGTTGATTTTTGAATAGAACGAAAACAGCATTGGCTTCCAGGAAACTTGCCATGGTGTGGTCTCCTCATGGCAATGTAAAAAGTACAGACTTAGATACAATGTAGATGCAAGTTTATGTTGGATTTACAGGTTTTTGTATCCATTTGTTTATTTTCATAATAAGCACAATTGATTGTTTTGAATGAGTTATCTCAATATTAATTGGTTCAAGTCAAGAAACAGCTGTAGATAAAAAGCTAGCCCACTACTGGCTAATTTTTTCACCTAATGTCATGTCTCTATGGACTCTACTGGTACCTTCAGAAAGCCCACTAGAATACCTGAACAATGTGCAACTGTTGTAAAGAAGATAACCAAGCCAGTTAGTAAGGCTTGAACATACTGTAAACAAGCCCATTTTCTTTCACTTCTAAATCAGACCCAAAATATTGAGTGTATAGAATTATATTGTCTTTTTATGTTTTTACATCTAGAGTAGGAAAAATGTGTGGTGCTTTATACAGTAATTTCCAGTTTGTGGTTTTTGTCTCCTAACCTAAACCCTACCCCACATCCCTGTTCTAAGGTTGTGATACATATGCTGTTTGTGTTTACTCAGGTCTGCCCTGCACATATTTAAGTTTGCTACAATCATTTAATTGCATTTTCCTATGTACTATAGATTACAAGTACTTTCTACTATTTCCATCTGTGTGTAATTTCATGCAGGTTTCACTCTAAAGTATCCACACGGTTCACTGCCCTTGAATCTTGGTTGCCTGTCTCTTACTGCAGAAGAAATTGCCAGGTGATTTGCTAAACGGTTTCAAGCAGCTGTTTTAAGCTAAGTAAAGATTTTGCAATGACTGCCTAAGCTGCAGAACATTGATAATGCTGTATGGTGAATACTAAAGAGAATGTGAGCAGAATAAGGATGCAGGCATATCTGAGATATAGACATGAGAAGGTTATTGATACAAGTTAGTAGAACCAGTCAATGCTTGCAGTTTGCTGCTTGACACTTTTGGCAACTGTGTTCTTAGTATTGGCTATTTAAAGTAACAGTGCTCAACTATAATGGTTACATTAATATCTGCACTGAATTCTACCTGAAAAATTCTTTTTTTTAATCTATAGCCTTGTTTCTTATCTTAAAAGCTGCACAGTTGTGAAACACAAATGACTCTTGAGGTAATGTTTGTTACTGGCAAATGATTAAAAATAAATCACCATTTTAATCACCTCATTTTTTTCCCGGTGGATGATAATACTGTGTCAACATAAACACCTACTGGTAAATCCTTTTGTAATGTGTTTGTTTCTGCTCAACACATCCCCACATGTATTCATATTTAATATTCTTAGTCTACATGAAAGGTAATAAACTATGATGAATAACAAGCCTATGGCATAGTGCATAAAATTTAGGTGCACACAGTCATTATGAAGCTCAGTAAATAAAAAAATCAGTAACTACTTCGTGAATAGTGATCTTGTTGGGAATGCTAAAATAGTAATATCATATGGCAAACAATTTTTCCCAGATCTCACAACTGGGTATTAGGCAGGGTTAATAATACTCATCACATGCCTAATATGTATTTGAAGTCCTAATCGTTTTCTCATTAATAAATTGTCCTGTGCTGTTACCAAAGAGAATGGAGAAAAAAAGCCTTTCAACTGCTCTCAAGGCATCAGCTGCCTTTAAGAGGATGCATAGTAATACAGGGATAGGAGTGTATTCTAACTTGCTGTAGTTTAAAGTTGCATTTCACAGGATACTCAACAGTGTTCCAGCTGTTTAACTAATTTAAGCAATTGTATTGTACTCGTGAGTTCAAAGTCACTTTGGATAATAGCATCTGAGTAGTATATAACAATGTAATTGATCTTTATGTGGAGCTGTTTTTGATAGATAATATAACTTTGCATTATAATAGATAATGTAACCTTGGGTTAGCCGTTTTCCCCAGTATTCCTGATACCTATTAGTCTCCTCAAACATTTACCATCCTTTCAGGTAAAATGCTGTACAAATAAAGTGGATAACAATGAAGGTTACTGAATACAAGGCTTTTGTTTTCTAACTGTGAATTCTGATAATTGTGTGGTGCTAAATTTTATGTCATCATTCCAATTAAACTTTGTTTTGAAGGGTATCACAGATGACAATAGTTAATCAGAACAAAAGTTAAGTTCATGTATATACTTAGTTTATCTTGGTGAAGGGCTGCAATTGTAATTGTAATTGGCAGGCCAATTTTACCCCTAGAATGTTGTTCCAGGTCCTCCTGAAAAAAGAAAATACCAGATGTCCCTAGGCTATTCAAGCAACCCGGTATGTTCTAGGTCTTCTCCCATGGATTCACCCAACAGAAAACATTACTAAATGCCCGAAATAACCTGAGTTGTACCATCTCAGTCTGGGGAAGTAAAGTTTCTGCTTGACTAGTGATACTTTGATCAACTGGCCACTTATCTAAATTGCTTGATTTTCACTCCATAATGGCCTCCTTTGTGGTTGATAAATTAGTTGATCGCAAAAAACAGTTATTTTCAGAATCTGTTTTTCTAAACTTTACTGTAATTTAGGTGTAGTGCTTCTTTATACAAAACAAATGGTTCTTGAGGAAGTGCATGCACTGTTCTGTTGTTAGAGCTTTGTGTAAACAGAGTGAACAGTCAGACTTTAGGAGAAAATGAGAACAGGAATATTTACCTTTACATTAAGGAAAGTTCAATAATAAACTAAGAAAAGGAAGTTTTTTTTTTTTTTTTTTTTAATAAATGCACTTGTCACTTATACACCCATCCCTTGTTAACTGTGTATGTGTCCTTATTTGCCGCAGCCCATCTGCAGCTTACGTTATCAATGGTGTCGGGTCCAAGAGACTCCCAAAACAGAAGTTGGGAGCCTACCTGCATTGTCACAGTGGAGAGGAAAGGGAGATGTATATATTGTCCAGCTGAACCTAGACTGGAATAAGTGAGAGGCACATGTTTGGCAGAAATCAAGATAATTTCAGCCATTTTTATTTTGTCCTTTAATTTAAACAATCTCTGCTTGCCAAATATGCCTCTTTTGTGTGTAATCATATAACACCTCTTGTAACAAGTTAACTTTGTCTTCTCGATGTCCATAAGGTGTTTATTTTATAAGAATGTTTGTTTTTAATTATGACAAGCATTTTATTTTCATTTAGGGTATATGTATCACAGATAAATATTTTGGATATCAGTTTAAAAAAATGTTTTGAGGAGATTTTATTTATTTTCATATTTAGTATGGTTACTGAACAATAATCCTACACTTTTTAATAGATAACATATGACTTCTACATGACTGGTTAATCAGGAGTTTACTATGGTATTGGAATCGGCCAATTCTAATAATATAAAAATTGTTGATCAGTATCGCCACTAAAAAAAACCTGATCAGAGCAAGATTTGACATATTGTTGAGCTCCTCATCCTTTCATGGAGAGTCTGGTATGAAAACTGCACTGATTTTTGGTTCTGTCTCATTCACCTGAGCCCTCAAATGTGAACAGGATCCCAAAATACCTAAACACATTCATTTGGGGCAGCTACTTACCACTTACTGTACCTCTAGGGAATAAGCACCTGTTTTATGTGAGAGGACCAAAAATAATTACATTTGAGATGGTGATTATGAATGGGGTTAATTACCCATGTATTCTGCATCCATATTCATTTTAAAGATCATACAATATGTACTTTTTCTTGGCAGATATAATTCTACGTATGGCCAGATTAGTTAGCATTCTCTGTTGTTTTGGGAATGTCTTCTTTGTTTGGGGATTATTTTTATCTTAACACAATGTAACTTAATTGATATCAATTGTCTGTCAGTAAGCTTTGGAATTGGGTTTTTCTCCTCTGTTCTCATTTGCTGTAAACATGCCACTACAACTAAACAGAGATTTTGAATCATCTCTGCCACTTTTGCTTTTCTTCTTCTTCTTATTTATAAAGCAATGTGAAAGAGGCGAGCAATTTACAACTATACTGTGCGTCAATTTAGGTCCATACTTTAGCAACATTATCCGCTGGGTGGCATTTCTCTGCTGTGCTGCCACCTGCCAGTTTTTTTTTTTTTTGTGTTACTAAAGATATAAATCCCATTCTTGTTTCGAATTAGCAGCCACTGCAGCTAATGTACAGGAAATGAATGAGTGAGTGGTATTTTCAAGAATATATTTAATCACAGATAATTTTCATTTTTTTTTTTTCAGTTCACATATACAGTGTATATCAGTGAAGACATCTTTTATTTCTTGACCATGGCACCTAAGCGTGACGTGTTTAACTTGCATATACATACCTGATTCCTTTTACCTATTGCACCTGTAATAGACTTGAAGTGGGTATAGAAAATGGATGTTAACCAATGATAACCTTGGAAAACAATGACTGAGCTATGCTCTGTAAAAAGAAGACTAACAATTCAGACCAGGCATCACGCTACATTTTTAAAGGACCTACACACTAACAGCTGCTTCTTTCCTTACTAATGTACAGATAAATCCTTTTAAAATAAATGGAAATGTAAAAAACAAAAATCAGAATTTTACTGTATTTTTTTAACTTGCTTTTGCCTCTCAAAATGTAATTGATAATAACTTATAATCAATATTGTATTATGGTAGCCTTTACATCTGTTGCACTGTAAAGCAGTTCTACGATGAAGGGTATATTAAAAAAAAAAAAACAGAAAATAGAAGAGTAAACAAGTGTTTTTGTCCCATCTTTTGCAGTTCAGGATCAGTGTGTGCCACCTAGTGTTTCATTAATACAACTGCCAGAGTATTCCCAAATACAGTACATATTTTCTTTAAAAAATTCCCTTTATTTTTGCTGTCAGATTCAAACTTTCCAGCCTTTGTTTGGCAAGCCATGGTTTTTAGGCATTACTGCGTGTAAACGCAGGATATCAGACATTATGGAGACTGTTTGAATGTATGGATGGACCTAAAAAATAAACACATGCCAGCAAATAATAACTGTTTGAGGAAGAGAAAAGAGTTTCATTCAGGTTTTACTTTTTGTAAATCGTTTTAGATCACAAAAAACTAGGAACAATTATATTAATTTTTGAATAGTGCTGCACAAGTTAAAAAAAAAATCTGAATTGAATTTGAGATGCAAATTTCCTACAGAATGTGCGTCTTTAATTTTTTTTCATATTTCACTACAGGGAAGCATAACTGGAAATGTTGTATGTGTTGTTTGGAGTCCTTCATTTTCTCATTCTGTAAATCTCCATGCCAGGATCAAAAACATAAATGTGAGATGTGTTCTTACAGGCAGAAATAACTTTTAATCCATGATGCATTATTTTGAACAGCACACATAAAGGATTTTAAAATTAAAGACTATCCTTTGCATTTAGTATTAACCATAGAATCAGAGAGGAGTTTGAGCTGATGCTTGGTAATCAGTGGCATTACAGATTATGAAGAGATATATAAATATTATCTTCATTTCTTAACAAAGCATCATGAGATTTAAATAAATGAAAAATTGCATGAATAAGCAGTAGTTAATCTAAATTTAAAAAAAAAACAAAAAGCCCAATGTATATCAAAAAGTAGTGACCTGTGTGTGAAAACAGTATTTAGATATTTATTCAGGAAACAATTAGTTATTCTTTATATATTGTAATATAATATAGTACAGTACTGTAATCAATTTTTTATAACATAGTAGTCCTAAGAAGCACCAGATTTGTACTTTCCATAATGGTCACCTAATGGCACACAAATGGGATAGTAAAGTGTGCTATAGCACCATTAGAAAGATAAATATTGAGCTATACAAATTCATTATATATCAAAGTGTAGGTGCTAGACCTAATGAAAGACTAAATCAAGAGGGTTTAAAAGGTAACATTTCCCAAATTTGTTAGGCTGTTTCCTAGCAAAAGTGTTTGTCTACAAAATAATTTTGCATTCAGCTGTTATTTCTGTCTCACATTAAGTGTGTTATGAGCTAATGAGTTTCCAAGCATAAAAGTCCTGAAAATACTAAAACATTCCACTAGAGGGGGTAATACTGTCAAACCCCAGCTAGTAACAAAGAGGGTAATGAAGAATCTTTATAGATAAAAAAATGTTTATTTCTAAAAAAATAATCTGGGGATAAAATAAGCTTAAAGGAGCAGAAGACAATTCCTACAAAATAGGCAATTCCAAAAGCAAACACAGTCACACGACACAAAATCCAAAGAATGGTCAAAAGACAGCAAAAGGTCACCAAAATCCAGTAATTCGCAAAAATATCAAAATACCAAAAACACAGGAAAACTCCAACAACCTACCACAGGGGTCAGCAACCTGCGGCTCACAAGCCACATGTGGCTCTTTGACCACGTGGCTACCACTCTTCTCAGAACTATAGATGCATTCACATTTTCAAGTCTTAACATATTATTTAATAGTACTTTCATAAAGGTAATTTATTTGTGGGTTAATATTATTCTTTTTTGTTTATTTTTTTAGGTATATGTGAATCAGGCAATCTGTTGCATGCACGGACCACCTGAGATTACGTCCTGAGATTACGTCTTCGAGTTTTTTCAGTACCTGACATTGGATAGTTACTTTAACGTTTATTGGGATTCCTAAGATTTTCATATACATTTTGTGGTAAATCGCCACCATGCCTTCCCATTTCTCCTATTTACATATTATAGTTAGCTGAGTTCGGAGTGGTGAGTACATTTTGCATTGCTCGGTCAGCATAGTTACAGTAGTGATGAGTTAATGGCAGACGACTGCAAAGCCCAGCGAACAATACTCAATAAAGGAGGGGTGAGGGTGAAGTCTATCACTACAGAACTGAACAATGTTGTAATATTAGTCAACTTTGTGCAGTTATGCATCCAAGTAATTTAAAAATGAGACACCAAACTGCAAGATGGCAACTAAGAAAAAACAGCAAAGATAGAAGATGAAAATCATGCATTTAAAGCCAAACAGAAAGAAAACTATGCTTTTACGCAAAACAGTATGAGTCTTCCAAAATGTCTAATTTGAAATGAAAAGCTATCCAATAACAAAAGATTAAATCTCACGCGTCACTTTTTAGCAAAGCATGATGCATTATAGTTATAAATTAACCATGTCTTTCTACAGCTACTTTTGTAGCTAGCCAGTCATTCACAAGTTGGTTAGTATAAGGAGTGTGTGTCTTAATTTTTCAAATAATTGAATGCTTTTACCCTAATTAAACACTGCTCCTTCTCTTATTTGAATTTCAAATGCCACTTTTTTTACAGTAAACTTTGCCATATTTATGGATGAAAGGTCATTTGTATAATCAGCTATGTTATACTGCTCCATAGATTTATGAGGCGCCGTTGCCCATTTTATTCAGGAAACAGCAGCTACACAGTAGTTTTGACCTGAATGCCCAATCTTTATCAACTTAATTGATTATTTTTCCCTAAGAACCTTACCCTAATCGATGATTTCCCCACGTTCTCCAACTGTTCATCTTATATAATCAAACTTCTCAATGAGAAAGATAATACGAGCTAACAACTCTCTTCATGGTGGTACTAGTTCTATCAATATTAATATAAAAAAAAATGAATAGTGTTTTTATGACTGTCTCTTTGGCCATACAGAAGAAACACTGAGTACATGTTAGAAAGCACATGTGTGGTGTTGACATAAATTGCAATGAAACAACATGATATCATATGTAATGCTTTAGTAGCTCCTCTCTGCAAATTGCTAATGCATAGGAAAAGACTGTAATAGAAATTAAATCCATAAACTTTTGAATTTCATTATACCTAATTGAATTGATACTAGAACTTGAGGCAAGGACCATGGAAGTCATCTTTTGCAAGGGATGCCCACCAGTTCCAGGGAGAGTTGGTGGTTTAATTATATCTGACTACAAGAGATAACACTGGAATAATTAGCAATTAATAGTTTTGTTAAGGTTACATTACATATTATTCAAACCTGACTTCAAATTTCTTTCAATCACAATTCTGTATTTGTTTCAGAACCTAAAAGCAAAATTGACTCATCATATTATGGATTTGAATAAATGCCTATTGACAGGAACAGTAAAGGTTAATGATTACTAATAAAAGATACTAATATCATTTACTCCCTCAAATACACCATCTTCAATCCTTTTTCTGTCTACCATGTTCTTAGTAAGTGATACTTACCTACTGTACATCCCATAATCATCTTTTTTATTTTATAAATATTTCCTTTGTCATTTACCTACCGTACTTATACACACTATAGCAGAAAATGTATAATGCTTAATGTTATTTGGTATTGAGAACTTTTTATTATATGCTGGTGGTCAATGGTTTTAGCTCTTTCAAAAATGTAAGGTTTTGAATTGTCAAAAAATGTAATTTCATCAATTCAGATCTATTTTAGTGGTATAGAGAATAATGGAATTCCTTTTTGCATGCTTGAACATCATGCAACACTTCACTACTTGTCAGTGCTAATCTCATTCCAAATATTATGTTAGCAATAAAGAATAGCATCCCCAACACCTCCAATGGTTCCATGGTTTATGAAAAAACCCAAAATTATTGCCTGAGCAGAGTTCTATTTTTTTGCATAGTTAATGGGCATGCTCAAAAACATAAACATTTTAGGAGATTGGCATTAGTGATATCATTATATTACACCAATACAAAAAAAGAAGTGTTTCATTTTTAAATGCAGAAATATTTAGTCAAAACAAGTTGAATGAAGCTTTGGTGGCATCATGACTAATGTTTACCAACTATAATTTGCAGTTGCCCTTATGGGTTAATTACCAATTATACTCCTTTGGCCACTAAACTCTTCATAAATTACAAGATCACCCAGGCTTCTTTTTTCATTATAACAGTCTCCCAGTTGTACTGTAAATTTTTTTTTTCTTGCTTGTGTTAACTTTCTTTATTAGCCCCACATGCCTTCTGCACATTCCAGTTAGGATATCTAGTGAGGAGTGTGGCCTTAATTGGCCTTTCTGGCTTCCCTTTGACGTGTTATTGTGAAAAAGAAATTGTTAGCTTGATTATGGAGCTATGGTAGGTCCTGTATCCTAGTGAATTGAAACTTTCTTACAGAAGACTAAAATTATCTGCTTTGGCCAGGTACATTTAAGAATGTAAATACAATACTGAACAAAAGTCTTAGACCACCCCCACAAAATGAGGTTTAAAGCTACTTATCTGGTGAGTAAGTGTTTATTTCCTTGTGAAAATACTACATAACATTGCAATAAATAAAATACTGTAATAATATAAAGTAACCAGAATTTTGTGCTTTCCAAAAGCTTATTGAAATATTGTGAGATGACTAAAGCACCACAGCTTTGTTTTAAAACCCCTCCTCGTGGCAGAGCAGCTAGTCCATGTATTTGTTGAATTCCACCAACAGCATACCATCCATCCATCCATTTTCCTACCCACTATATCCTAACACAGGGTCACGAGTTCTGCTGGAGCCAATCCTAGCCAGCACAGGGTGCAAGGCAGGAAAAAATCCCTGGGCTGGGTGCCAGCTCACTGCAGCCAACAGCATACCTGATCCATTTAATGAGGTAGTGATTAACCAAATTGTGTGGTACTGATGCAGTATAACAAATAAGTGGCTCTATTGGATTGTTAAAAAAAAAAAAAAAAAAAAAAAAGTTCCAGGGTCCCTCAAGGCAAGCTAACTTGCTTTAATAGACATAAAACCATAGTTTTGTTTCAGCAAGACTATACACAGTGTGCAATAGCACAGAAAACTATGTTTTCAAGATGTACTCCAATTGTCATGAAGGAATTTGACTAAACAAAGTAAAAAAACAAACCATTTTTAAAGACCAAAAAGGCTGTTGCATCTGATAAATAGTACCTAAGGCTAGCTAACTTAACAGAAAGAAAAACTTGTTCAGCATCTGATAGAGTCATCTGGCACCAAAGTTCACCTTTGACTGTGCACACAATTCTCAGAAGAAATAATCTTTTAGAGTTTGTTGCAGCTAAGAAACCATTCTTTGGAAAAGGCAACAAGTAGAAAATAATCCAATACATGAAAGACCACAAAATATGGGGCAATAGGCATTGGCAGAAAGTCTTATGGAGTGTTGAGTCCAAAGTTAAAATATTTGTTTCACAACAAACACAGAATATCAGAAAAAGAATTGTCAAGAAGTAAGCTGATGCTTGTCTGTAGCCTTCTGTTAAGCACAACGGTGTCTGTCATGGTCTAGCATGGTTAACAACTTCAGAATGACCATCTCAGAGTAGCAACCTTTCCATAATTGAAGCTGTGTGGAATTACATGGACAGGTAAAAGAACAAAAAGCTTCCAAAATCAAGAGAAGAGTTATGGCAAATCCTGGGAGAAGAGTAGAAGAATGTACAACGGGACTACTTAGACAAAATGATAGAGTAGGGTACCAAAGCAAATGACTTCATTTTAGCATTTCAAGGGAAGCCACACTAAATACTGGCATGTTTTACAAGGAACATTATTTTTATTCTAATATTATATTGTGTTTTCACAAGCAAATTTCTTACTTCCTACATAACTACCTTTAAAATCAGTTTCATTGGTTACCAACAACTCTTGCATAGGGACATGTGTTTGTTAGGCATGGGTAAATAGATTTAAAAAAAAAAAATCAAATTTTGTAATTATAATGTTTTATTTAGGAGATGAAAACTCAGAAGTACAACATTTCTTTATAAACTATATTCATTGTTTGTCCTTTGTGTTAATCTAGATCTGTGACCAAATCTCTGATCAGTCTATCCCCATTATAAAGTTTAGCCCTGAGGTTTATTTATGCTAATTGCAAACTTAATTTAAATGGTAATTACAGTCTTTTAAACCTGAATGGCAAGTCTGTTTATATGAATAGGTATCTAGGGTATAAAATCATTTTGTCCTGCAGCTTCTCCAGTTATCACAATTACCATATTAGCAAAATTGTGGTGATTTTAAAATTATTTATGTGCTATTACAAAGTAATGTGAATTACAAATAAAAGGTGTTCTAACGTTTCATTTATGGTTATGTTGTTCTGAAGAAACATGCTACTTGAAGGAATGCTCCACCCAAAAATATTTTTTTATATGTTACTTTCCCCACGTAGTTTGTAATAGTGGCTGAGAATAGTTTTAAATTGTGTGTTTTCATACAGAATGGAAACAAAAGTTTAGAACATAATAGAAGGCAATAGCGACCAGTGTTGTACAATGGCAAATGATGTGAAAAACGTCCATGGAAAACAAATCTCATATCACCCGTATCACATAATCCACATGTTCGTTATCCAGTTATGCTTAAAATGTGCAAAATACATGCCTTTTTTTTGCTAAAATATTGTTATACAGATCCTCCTGAAATTATCAGCATGCATATAAACAGGAAACCTAAAGCCTCATGGAAAGAACTTTTTGAATTGAAGACCCATCTCTCCCCTTCATTCGTTGGGCAGGAGTCCTGTGTTTCCTTTTTCTTTTTAATCATTACAGAATTACCGGTCATTATGCATGTGAATCTATAAACATAAAATTATAATAGTTGATTGTTCTGTAAATTGATTATTTTTTTTTTAACATTAAGCATTATAGTATCCTTTGTACACTACATGGTAAAAATTTTGTGGGTACCTGACCATCATACTTATGAACTTGTTGGTTATCCCATTCCAATGCCTTGGACATTAATATGGAGTTACCATGCCTCTTGTAGCTATAGCAGCCCCTCCTGGGTGAGAATTTGTTCCCATTCAGCCAAACTAGCATTTATAAGGTCAGGTACTGATGTTGGATGAAAATTCCTGGCTCACAGTCAGTGTTCCAGTTCATCCCAAAGGTATTCTGTAGGGTTGAGGTCTGGGCTACATGTAGACCACTCAAGTTACTCCACATCAACTTTATGGACCACCTGGCTTTATACACAGGGGCATATGATGAAACAGAAAAGGGACTTCACAAAACTTTGGTGCCATAGAACGTCAAGCGCCCAATTGTCTAGAATGTCTTTGTATGTTGCAACATTAACAGTATTCTTCAGTGGAACCAAGGGACCTATCCCAAACCTTAAAAAAACAGCCCCTATTATCTCTCCTTCATCAAATTTTACAGTAGGCACTATGCAGTCCGGAATGTTGTGTTCTGCCAAATCTACGTTCATCCATCAGACTGGCAGATAATGTATAGTGATTCATCATTCCAGAGAACATGTTTTCATTGCTCTGGACTCCAATGCTGGCCTGGTTTACAACCCTACGGTAGACGTTTGGCGTTGGTCACAGCAGCTTAGCTATGGAAACTAATTTCTTGACACTCCCAACATAGATTTGTTGTGCTGATGTTACATAGAATAGGGGATTTTGTTCATTATGCGCTTCAGCATTTGTCAGCCTATCTGTGAGTTTCACTCTTACATATTGTCCCTATATTTAGCGCTGCAACAACTGACATTAGTCACTTGGGCTATGGCTGAAGGCCAGTTAACATTTTTTCTGGTCTTTCCCCCTCACTGACTCATTACTACTTTCATTTTAAATCCTTGTTTACTTAGTGTTTTGTCTTGTTAGAGTAATACACTGCATCCAGAAAGTATGCACAGCGCCTCACTTTTTCCACATTTTATGTTATAGCCTTATTCCAAAATGGATTAAATTCATTTTTTTCCTCAGAATTCTACACACAACACCCCATAATGACAACGTGAAAAAAGTTTGCTTGAGATTTTTGCAAATTTATTAAAAATAAAAAAATTGAGAAAGCACATGTACATAAGTATTCACAGCCTTTGCCATGAAGCTCAAAATTGAGCTCGGGTGCAAGTTGATTGGATGTGATTTGGAAAGGCACACACATGTCTATATAAGGTCCCACAGTTGACGGTTCATGTCAGAGCACAAACCAAGCATGAAGTCAGAGGAATTGTCTGTAGACCTCCGAGACAGGATTGTCTCGAGGAACAAATCTGGGGAAGGTTACAGAAAAATTTCTGCTGCTTTGAAGGTCCCAATGAACGCAGTGGCCTCCATCATCCGTAAGTGGAAGAAGTTCGAAACCACCAAGACTCTTCTTATAGCTGGCCGGCCATCTAAACCGAGCGATCGGGGGAGAAGGGCCTTAGTCAGGGAGGTGACCAAGAATCCGATGGTCATTCTGTCGGAGCTCCAGAGGTCCTCTGTGGAGAGAGGAGAACCTTCCAGAAGGACAACCATCTCTGCAGCAATCCACCAATCAGGCCTGTATGGTAGAGTGGCCAGATGGAAGCCACTCCTTAGTAAAAAGCACATGGCAGCCCACCTGGAGTTTGCCAAAAGGCACCTGAAGGACTCTCAGACCATGAGAAACAAAATTCTCTGGTCTGATGAGACAAAGATTGAACTCTTTGGTGTGAATGCCAGGTGTCACTTTTGGAGGAAACTAGGCACCGCTCATCACCAGGCCAATACCATCCCTACAGTGAAGCATAGTGGTGGTAGCATCATGCTGTGGAGATGTTTTTCAGTGGCAGGAACTGGGAGACTAGTCAGGATAAAGGGAAAGATGACTGCAGCAATGTACAGAGACATCCTGGATGAAAACCTGCTCCAGAGCGCTCTTGACCTCAGACTGGGGTGACGGTTCATCTTTCAGCAGGACAATGACCCTAAGCACACAGCCAAGATATCAAAGGAGTGGCTTCGGGACAACTCTGTTAATGTCCTTGAGTGGCCCAGCCAGAGCCCAGACTTGAATCTGATTGAACATCTCTGGAGAGATCTTAAAATGGCTGTGCACCGATGCTTCCCATCCAACCTGATGGAGCTTGAGAAGTGCTGCAAAGAGGAATGGGAGAAACTGGCCAAGGATAGGTGTGCCAAGCTTGTGGCATCATATTCAAAAAGACTTGAGGCTGTAATTGCTGCCAAAGGTGCATCAACAAAGTATTGAGCAAAGGCTGTGAATACTTCTGTACATGTGATTTCTCAGTTTTTTTTATTTTTAATAAATTTGCTAAAACCTCAAGTAAGCTTTTTTCACATTGTCATTATGGGGTGTTGTGTGTAGAATTCTGAGGAAAAAAATTTATTTAATCCATTTTGGAATAAGGCTGTAACATAAAAAAATGTGGAAAAAGTGATGCGCTGTGAATACTGTACTTTCCAGATGCACTGTATATTACTCTACTTTCCCCTTTTTGCATTAATAATATGTAACCTTTGTCAGAATGCCTCAAATTTGTCCACTGTTTATAAGGTATTGTACCATGTAACTTCTCCCCACCTTACCTTCTACATTTATAACCTCAGGCAATTAGGTGTAGTAAAAGACAAGCAGGGATTAAGTTACAATTTAAATAATGTATTATTGATAATATTCATAAATAATAACAATATGTAAAGTACATTTGAATATTGGCAACCGTACAACCTGATAAATGTTGATGTGTAGTTTCAGGTGGCACACAGACTTGTTAGTTACTTAAAATGTCTCTAGTTAAGGCATCATTTGTGGTCAGCTTTCTTCGGAACAGGCCACATGCCTATCTCAATATGGCTGCCGAGCTCTGCTCTTCACTGTGTTGTCCTTCTCAGTTCATGGTGTGTGAGATGGTCTTTCATCAGTTTGGTAAGAGAGAGAGAGCTGGGTAAAGCAAGCAAATTTATAGGTTTTCTGTCCAACTCCTACAGCCAATAGGGCGTCATAGTACTTAAAAGCTTTTGATACAAGCCAATTCTAAATAGCCATACTTCAGACCAATGGGGCAGAGAACATCTTCACACCTGCCACCCTCCAAAACCATTTGTTGAGCTAAAGTTTGCCAGCTAGGCAGTCTGGCTTCCCTGTGGGGGTTGACTGAGAAACAGCAGAGAAGCATTTACCAAACTTGTTTTAGGCACTTCCCCCAACCCTGTCATAAAATTCAAAGAGATTCATTCCTAAAAGGGGGGTAATAATGAATGCTTCTAACTAACACTTATATTACATTGCTTTGCCCAAGTTACAAATTAAGACATACCAAATATTTATCAACTTGTATGCAAAATTTCACATCATAACCCTTAGCAAGCCTTTTTTGATAGGATCCTTTAAACAAAGTGTGAAATTGTTTGGAAGAAGGTTAGAAAAGTCGATATTTAACCCACTTCCTATTGTCCAAAATGACTTGAATGTTTGCACACTTAACTCACTTCCGATGATAATACATGAATGAATAATTGTTAATTAAGAAGTTAAATTTTCATATGAAGAATAGTTACAGGTTTCACCAACAGATGGCACTAGTAACGTATAGAAATATTAAAGGAAGTGTTAAAATATTGATTACAAAATTATACTAAAACAAACCCAAGACTAAAAAGATAAAAAATAATATATATATATTATTAAGTTAAAAAGTGTACTAAAAAGTAAAAAAATAAGTCTCTCGTGCTTCACTTGTAAAATAAAAGCTAACGTTTTATTGATTGATTGAAAAGCACCAACGCTTTTTTTTTTATATTTAATACACAGGATATCCTCTTCATTTTATTTTTAATTTACCTTTTTCCTGTTATGTTTACTACTGCAATTGCTTCTGGTTGGTAAAAATTAACAGGGCAGGCATGGATGCAGCAAAGCATAAATGGTGAAGATGAGCACCGTCATTCACTGCTTTGTGATCATTAGCAGGAAATTATTTATATAAATGAAGCATTTCAAAGCAAAGCCTTAATAAGCAATAGCATGCAGAGATTTCTATTAAGTGCCTGTAAAACTGAATAAAAACACTGCTAAATATTTCTGACACAGTAAAGTTAGAAACTTGTGAATTACATGATGATTACAGTGATTGGTTTAAGGGTCCAATTAAAAGCAAGAATTCATTTTTTTGAAAAATCACAACTACAAAAGCAATCGGAACAGTGTTTGAGAAGCACTGCTGGAACTAACTTTTTTTTTTTTTTTAAACTCCTTGTCACAGTCCAGTTTTTGGGGCACTTCCATTATCGTACTCCCTCTTTCTTGTTATGTAGTCTCTTATCCTTTGACACCAAAAATCTAATGGACACACTCTTAGGTGCTGTGTATGTATGTGCACTGAATATATTAGATTTAAATCATAGAGTGGAATAATAAAAACAGAAAATATTTTAAAATATACTTTGTAAGATTTTGTTCAGGATGCTTGTCATTTAAAATTTTGCATGTTTCCAGTCTATGGATAACAGAACCTGTCTTTTTCTATTTTGACAGCTTTACCACACACAAATTGGATTGGTTTCATTAGGTCATTAACTGTCTTCCTTGCATAATGTGAATTACATCTGAAAATGATTTTCATTTTTACACCTTTGATTAGTTGGATTATCTCCTTTTAACTCTAAAAATTCTCTAAAAGAAATGAACATTTTCACTGTGCTCCATATTCTCTTTTAAATGTGCATCTTTTTCTTAAAAGTATTTACAGAATATTTATACAGTGTATATCTGTTTGTGCATGTGTGTACCTATACTATATACATAGCTGTGAGGAAATGTTTTTGGAATGATGTGGAGATTTCTGGACTGTATCCAAATATGATATTTTTTTTTAATCTCTTATTTATACTGTAGGTAAGCATAGACTGGTTAAACAAATAGCATGCACAAACGTGTAAATTTTGTTATTTGTTTGACAAGTTGTTTTATTAGAGAAGCAAAGATTGAAGAAGTGTATGAAGTCTTTATTTTCCTGTAGTAGCTACTGAAACATTCTACAGCAGGTCTTCCCAATTGTCAATCGCGATTGACCGGTAGATCGCATTGCATTCAAAAAAATTTTTTTTTAAATTTTAGTCTATCACAAGAGTTCCCAAACTTTTTTCGGCCACAGACCCCTTTACCAAAAACTTTTAAAACCGTCAACCCCCTAGTCATTTATTTTACTTACTCAAATTAATAAATGTGTACAGTACTCGATATTAAATATTTCACTAGATATCAAACTTTTCATTTTAATCACTTGTAATTAATGATTGAAAAAGATAAAAGGACTACGGAATATGGCATTATCTTGTGCAACATTTAATATCGAAACCTGTACTAACGAAAATTAAAGCAAAAAAATACGAGCAAAGTTTTTTTTTTTACATTTTTGACATTTATGAAATAAATATGTAAATTCAAAATAAGTACAAATAGTCCAAGCTGTACTGTCTGAATTTCTTTTTTGGTTCAGTCATATTATTATCTGAAGAAATAAAAACTTTTATTAACAAACAATTTTGACAGCCCCTGTGATAAAAAAAAAAAACCTAATAAAGTATGTACTTGCTTGAAACAGAAGATTTTTGTTCAAAATCGAATAAACTGTGTCCTCTGATTTTCTTTTTCGTAGTACTGCTCCTTAATAATTATATTCAAAGTTCAAGTCACAAATAAGTACATGTCTCATTAAATGAACCAATTTATAGTGTTTTATGAAAGCATGACCGTACAAGACTGATAGATTCTGCTAATATTGAATATGCATCATCTCGTCCCACCGCGAGCAAGTGCGGACATGCAACGGTTTTCCATGTCCGCACTTGCTTTGATACGCTCAAAGACAATGCACAGACATGTTTGTGCTACATGTATTTTCATGCATTCTTACGTGTGACTCTGCACATTTGACCTTTTTGTTCGCAAGTTTGGTATGTAATGTGTTTTTATCAAAAAAGTGTTTTTTTTTTAAAAATTATTTAACTTCTTAATTAGGTACCTATTAGAATCATAGATATTTTGAAGTAACAAACAAATAGCAGTAGTAAGGGGGTCTATTTTTGCTGTTGTCGACCCCCAATTTTTTTATTGAAACTATCGACCCCTAGAAAGTTCAAATCGACCCCTTTGGGAACTCTTGGTCTATCATATGTCCTCCCTATGGCATTTGCCACTTGATTGACATACAGGACGGCCAGTCTGAGATCTCTTCTAAAACACTGGTCATCCCGCACGGACGATCAAACGCGTGAGCTACTGCAAAACTAATGGCTGTGATCTAGTTAGCCTTCCAATTTATATCGACTAAAGAAGGGATTTAAAAAAAAAATTGTTTGGGGAGGGTATGGGCGGGATGTGAAATTGGAAGAGGATTTTTTTTCCCACAATGTCACAATCGATGTGCGTTTGTCTGATCTGTCAATCTATCATAATATATATATACTAGCAGAATACCCGCGCTTCGCAGTGGAGAAGTAGTGTGTTAAAGAAGTTAGGAAAAAGAAAA
>JANRMT010062794.1:5686798-5732555 GCA_026402145.1 Polypterus bichir lapradei
GATGTTACCCCACTCTTCCACCAAGGCACCTGCAAGTTCCTGGACATCCCGGGCAGTTGTTGTGGCCATCCTGTACCTGTCACGCAGGTGTGATATTCGGATGTACCGATCCTGTGCAGGTGTTGTTACACGTGGTCTTCCACTGCGAGGATGATCAGCTGTCCTTCCTGTCTCTCTGTAGCGCTGTCTTAGGCGTCTCACAGTGTGGACATGGCAATTTATTGCCCTAGCCACATCAGCAGTCCTCATGCCTCCCTGCAGCATGCCTAATGCACGTTCACGTAGATGAGCAGGGACCCTGGGCATCTTTCTTTGGGTGTTTTTCACAGTCGGTAGACAAGTCTCTTTAGTGTCCTGCGTTTTTAGAACTGTGACCTTAAATGCCTACTTTTTGTAAGCTGTTAAGGTCTTAACGACCATTCCACAGGTGCATGTTAATTAATTGATTATGGTTAATTGAACATGCATGGAAAACATTGTTTAAACAATTTACAATGAAGATCTGTCAAGTTATTTGGATTTTTAAAACATTATTGTTGAAATACACAGTCCTGAAAAAGGAACGTTTCTTTTTTTGCTGAGTATATATATGTGTGTGTGTGTATGTATAGCATTTTTTACATAGGTAGATCATTTCGACCTGGTCATTTTTAAAGTAGCTTGCAAGCCGAAAAAGTTTGGGCACCCCTGTTCTACAGTATCAATAACCCAAACCATTTCCTGAAACTTAATTTTTGAAATGATTTCACATTATTTGTAATTTTCTGCAGATGACACTTAAGTAACACAAAATATATCTAGTCATTTTTTGTGTAGGTTAATTCTGAGATTCCCACATACAGCAACTAGCATTACAGATGCGTAAAACATGTCAGAAACTTTGTACAGTCAAATAGCCTTTCTGTGAAATTGTGAGTTGCCACTGTAAAGGTGTACCTTTTCGTGTTTTAATTTTCTCTACTTCTTTTTCCTGTGAGTGCAATGTCAGATTAGTTTACTTGTCAGTGGTTAATTAGGCTGCAATATTCTTTTATTGTTTTTAAAAAAGTACAAAATATCCTGCAACTGAAGTTCAGGGTTGAATGTAGATGGAGCTATAAACTGAGTGGTGGTATCATAGGTGAGATCTGTATGAAGTAACAGAAGCTAAACTGGAAATGTCTGAGAAGGATTACCCAGTGAATATATAGAATTTCCTGGAGGTAGAACAGGGCAAACCTATAGTGGAGATGCACTATTGATGTGAAAGCAGCAAGTTGTAGTGAGGAGATACGGGTTTAGGTGGTTTGTGCATGTTAAACAAAAGGCAGAGGACAACTGGAAGAAGAGTGCATTGTAAAGGTGGTTAAAGGGATTGTGACAAAACAGTCGGTATAAATAAGATATGAAAAAAGCCAAGTTAATTGCCATTAAACCACATGATTCTTGTTTTCTTATGGAATGATACTGTGTCATATCAAACGAAATGCACTAATAGAAAACTAGAACATATCAACCCACTGTTCAGGATTTTTTTATGAAGTGTTTAAATGAGATTATTTGCTTCAATAAGAAATACAAGTGAATAATCTGTCAATTTTTAAGTTTCTCATGTTTGTATGTGGAAAGCCACATGTTTTCAAGTCTTTGGATTTCCTGTACTGATGACCAAAAATGCGTTTTTGTAATTTGTTGTCAGTGCATGGTTTAATACTAACCTTGCACCCATTTTGCCAGCATCATTTTCATTTTCCTGCTATTCAATATGCTTCCTTGTCACCTACATCCCAAGGCCAGTGAGCGTGGCTGACAGGCTCTGACATTAAGCGACTTTGCATGAATAAGTGCTTGCACAGTTCATGTAAAATTTAAAAGCTTTTCAGCTGAAGATATATTTTTGTTCGCAGTGTAAGACAATGTTGGATCAACCAGTTATTACTCAGTCAAATGAGCTAAGAATGAATACCAAACTAAAGATTCAGGATCCTTGGCATTATGAAGTGTCTATTTCTAGTTGAGTTTCTTCTCTGGCAGAGATGTATCATTTTTAAACTAATTGATTCTGAGTTATATTCCCTTTAAGAGTCACTTGTCATGTAAATACCATTAGTCTTTCAATATTTATTCTATTGGATAGCTACATTTTGAGGATTAATGTTTATCAGTCCTTCCTAATCATATATCTTGTTTTGTAAAATTGCATGTATTCCTTTTCTGTTCAAATATTTGTCTTATTACTCATTTACAGTGTCCATCAAACCCCCACCACCCCCGTCCCCCTCTCACTCCCCCTTCCATTGCCTCATGAGCTGTGCCACATGCATGGCTGGCTGTGATCTAAACAGACAGCCCTGTGCTTACGCGAGCTCAGCGTCAGGAGACTAGTTTCTTGAGGAGTCGCTCTCTTGCTAAGTGAGTGCAGCGCTACTTGAATTCATGCTTTTTATGCTGGCCAGTGCACAGGCTGCTGTATTAAGTTTGCTGGCATTGATTGCATTGGGTAGCTGAGTGCATTCCTCCCATACCTTCTCCAATCAGCTGATTGGGAACCTGACATTCTTTGGAATCCTGCTGCTCCCTGCCTTGCTGTGGAGTGCTGCAAGGGCATACTGGAAATGCAAACCAAGAGACTTGTAGAAGCTGCCAAATTTTTGTCTGCTGAACTTATGAGCTAAATTCATACCCACTTCCACTCAATTGACTATGCTCGGCAGCAGGCTGCTCTTAAAGGATCCACTCTGTGCAACCTTTGGATACACTGTACTATGATTTGCAGCCACTGTCTTGGGCCTGGATTTGGGAGTTGGGAGCTTGTTGGCAATTTTATGCTAAGAGTACTACTAATTGATTGCTAGCAGCAGTTTCCCTTCTCTTTTAATTCCTTACATCTCTGACCCTCAACGTATGGCTTTCTTCTGTGGTGCTACTCGTGTCTTTCATGATGAAGTTGGTGAGTACAGCTCGGGTCATTATCGGGCAAAAATAACTTAAGCTGAAACTAAAAATAGGAGACAGGCTGATGTGAGGTATCATTTACCACTTTGCTGTTATTGCCCATAGACTGTTAGATTTATTTATGGAGTTAAAGTATGTGTTCTTTTTTTCAGCATATAAGAGCACCTACATCTTTACTGGTGAAGTCATATTTGCAAAGCTCCAGATCATTGTGTTTTCTTGCGTGTGACAAAATGACATTTCCATCAGCTTAATTGTCAGGGTCTCACTAAGAGCAGTCTGTCAACTTAATCTGGCCATTTTATTTTGGCTGTATTGGTACAAGCAGAACACTCTTAGGTCAAGCACTTGGTCTGCTGCCAAAACTAGCGTCTAATCTGGGTTACTAATGAATAGAGTAGGGTATCTTATATAAGCATTTACTGTTAGTAAAAGTGGATAATTGTGCTTTCTAAAATGGAACTAATTAAACATTCTGACACTAAATGCTTCTGCCGTCTGTCTACAGGCCTTAAGGAATCATCAGTGTAGTTAGTCTGTCAGTACCAGTCTGCTTGACACAGAAAGTTTTCTATTTATTGCATATTTCTCATATATTTTATACTTGTTTATAATTGCTACTATCTCTTTAATTGTGCAAGTGCTTGTTTTTTTTTGTTTATAAATATTAGAAATGCACCGCGCTTAAGTCTCTTATAGTAATCAGTTTCTTAGTTTACTTTTTCCATTTTAAGGTTGATTTCTTGGTAGCATCAGAAATCAAGATTCAAGTCATGAATCACACTAAGATGGGATGTTAGTACATCATAAAGATCCCACATAGGCTGATTTCAGTTGCCTTAACTTGTTGTTGTTCATTGCAAATAGGCTTATGCTAGAGCGAAACTGATGATCATTTATTGAATAGCTGAGTAGTACCATCCTCTTTACAGGTTACTTATTGAATAATTTCTTCTTAGCTCATTCCCATTGCCTGCAGAGTGAACCTAACTTAAAATGTTAAAAATTACATCAACTATAATTTTTCTGATTTCATGACTATTCCATTTTACATACTTGTAAAACAATTAGTAAGATCCAAGTTCATGTGTCATTTAAAGAATTCATAAAGAAATTGTGGACAAACTAGGTAGAAAAAAATGCCCACGTTGCATAGTACAAACTGACACTAAGCAGAGTGTTCTTAAATCTGTCTGCTAAATAAATGCATACAAGACTGTTTTCTGATGAAAGTAAATTAGGTGGATTATCAGGAATGCCTCTAGAGACATCAGAATCAATTGTAAAGGATTCAGATGTGGTAGACAATTTGGAAAATACTATACTGAAGTAAATAGAATATATTGCAATTAATGGTAAAAGTAGGTGGAGGGAAAAAAAAGTACAGCTGTGTAGAAGCAGAATTGTCACTTTCTGGGTTATTCTTGAGATGTTGTATCAAGAAAAATAAGATACAGCACCTGCCAGATTCTGTTTCCTGGAGTTTTTAGTGGTGAAGGTTACCCTGAGTGAAATAAGGAATGTTTGAGGCCACATGCATTATAATTCTAATTAATTCTGGATTTTTATAAAACAATTGACCAAACAGATTTGATTTAAATTTCATGAATTTGATCTTTCGTGATAATCAAAAGACAAACATGGACTTCAAAACATGTTTGTAAGTACAGAAATTTAAAAACATGTATGCAGACTTTTTTCATGCTTGTGGATTCGTATATTACTGCTTAGTAACTAAACCCAAACCTATTCCTCCCATCCCCAAAATGTCAGGAAATTTATTTAGGGCAGTACAAGATTTGTATGAAAGCAATGACAAATAAAAACATAACAATGCTCCATTAGATTCAGCACTTTAAGTAACATTAAGTGTTAAAACTTTAAAACCTAAAAAAATGACCACTATAGGTCAAGCTAAATGACAATAACATCAACCTTTTAATACAGGGTAATGTGGACAGACTGTTGATTATTGAGAGCAAGTAATAGCAGAGCAATTTAATTGTTCAATTCAATTTAAGTAAAAAAAATAAAATACAAATGTATTATGATGATTTTGCTGTAACATACAATGAAACACCCATAGTTTGTATCTCATTATTTTAAATATCACTTGATTAACATATAAAATTCACCTAACCGGTACTGTTATTTTACTAATTTGGATGATACAGTATGGTTGCTAAATATTTTTGAAGGTTAAAGCCATGGCTGCATTTGCTCTACTTGGTGACATCACCAAGGGCACATTACACAGATAGCCTGTTTTTGGAACTTAAGACATTTTTTGCTTATTAGTAGTGGCTCATGGGCTATTATCAGGTACCGAGTGCATCCATATAGACCACTGACAGCAGCTGCACCACATTTTATTTATTCATTGCATAGTAATGGAATTCTACTGGAGGTACAAATTCTGTATGTGCTTATGGTCCTTGTAACTTCATAGCGAACTTGCTGGGTATATCTCTGCCTACTGTCAGTCGAATCTTGACTGCTTTATTGCCCGCCTTTGTCACAGAGTACCATGCAATGTCATTTGCAGTTACCTTAATACTCAGAGTACAAAAATATATTTGTTCTGTCCTTACCTTTATCATCAGAAATTGTTCTTTTTGATTCAAATTTGGCATTCACTGACATTTTTTAATGGAAATAATCATGGGTGATTTTTTTTTTTTTTTTTTGCTGTTTATATGACATATCCTACCATATAATAACACATGAGTGTATACTTTAATAGAGTTAATAAACTTGTAGATATATGAAAAACATAAGGTGATTTGTAATTTCTAAACATGCCAGGCATAGAAAAGTTTAGAAATTTGAATTTGTGCATATGTTTCTTTTGTATAAACTGTACTTACCATAAGAACCTTTTTATATGTTTGAATTTATAATCATTGTGTGCTGGTTTTTATCAATATGACCATTCATAATTATTACAACACATCCAGTGCTTTTGATCAAAATCTAAATAAAGAATGATTTTGCTATGAAACTATAAAAACAATTTACAGTCCTTTCTCCTTTTCATTTTACTGTATACACCTCAGACTATATTTAAAACACCAGTTCATATCACTTTCAGAAATTCTCAGATGATTCTGCACTTATGGGGTGTATTGATAATGGGGATAAGACAGAATCATGAGACTTTTGTTTCTTGGTGCAAAGAGAATTGTCTGCATCTTAACATCAGAAAAACCAAGGAACTGGTTATTGACTTTTGCTGCACCAAAGAGCTTCCATGTCTGGTCTCCATTTAAGGAGTGGACGTGGCATTGGTCCAGATCTATAAGTACTTGTGGGTCCATGTTAATGACAGTTTGGACTGATCTCAGAACAAAGAGGGACTATATAAGCGAGGTCAGAGCAAGCTCTTTTTAATGTGGGAAGTGACATTCTTCACATCTTCTGTAATTCTGTGATGGCCAGTGCGATTTTCTACATTGGCTTGGGCCCACCAAATCAACAACCAAATTAAAAGGGCAAGCTCTGGACCCCATGGAGGTTAGAGAGTTAAAACAAATGTTAGTGCCATAATGAACTATACTGCACATCTTCTCTCTGACACATTAACACTGAGGAATTTCAACAACAATTTATTCAGCAGAGGTGTGTCAAGAAATGGTACTGGGGCTCCTTTATATCAACAGCAATATGTCTGCATAATGCCTCATTATGACTGTGCCAGCCAAGTCAGAATTTTTTTTTCTTTTGAACTTTCTTGCTTTATAGTCATTTTTGTGTTTGTTCATACTAGTGTGTGTGTGTTTATTTATTTATTAATTTATTTATTTACCTATTTATGTATTTACTTAAAGATCTTCTGTGGAAAGTCAAATTTCCCCCTGGGGACAAATAAATCTATCTATCCATTCATCCATTGAACCTTCTTATTCAAAAAGAGACTTGAGTTACCAGGTGAGACTGTGTGGCAAACCACGATAAAAAGTAACATGATACACACAACATGGAAAAATGAATAAATTAGTGTCAATCTAGTTGTTAATTTCAACAAGATCTTTGCGAGAGGTGTCTTTCCACCAATGAAAGCTGCCTAAAACAGCTAAGTTAGACATACAATAATTCTGTGAATCTGATATGGGCACATACCTTGTAGCGGGGCTACATAGTAATAGTATATTTTATGTATCTGCTGAGTGTGTGTTGTTTTCATCGTCCTGTTTACTGTCCGTTATGTGTGCGTCAGTTAATGTTGTCCTCATAAGTGCAGAGGGGAAGGATGATGGAGAAAGACCTCAGCCCCAGGACAGAAATCGCCTGTTTACACACCAGTTACATCCGGGACATTTTACATTTAAAAAAGAGCAGCGAGAGGTGAGAAGAGAGAGGCAGAGAGAGACAGGAAAAGAAAAGAAGACAATTTATCCATCCATCTACAAACTCGTTACTTCTATTCATTGCCTTATTCCACTGCCTGCTTTTTCATGTACCAGTCATTCATCACGACAGCCAGAGCCGAGAAACCCCAGGGTTGAAGTCATTCCAACCATTGCCAGGACGTTTACAGTGAGATTGTTTTGTTGTCGGGAGGAAGCACAATAACACCACAACCAATTTCTATACTGCCGGACTTTATTTTGGGACACATTTTTTTCACCACATTTTTCAACTGCCGTGTTTTTCAGATCTATGTTTGTATTTGTGTTGTGTGCTTTTGTTAATTGTTTGGGGGCAAGGGAGGGTTTATTGTAAATATTTGTGTTAAAATATATATATATATATATTAATTAGTCACTGGTGTTTTGGTGATAAGTGGTAATTTGCGCACTCTTTTACATATTTATTTATTATTGAATGTTTTTCTGTCTTTCATTTTACAATATATCTGTGTTTAATTTGACATATCCGTTTACTGTCTTTGATAATTTCGGTGTGTTGGGAAAATAAGATATCTTATTAGGAGTGTGGCTTGTTATTAGAGCAAGAAACCTCAGGTATTTCAAGTTATAGTCTTGGTAGTGTAGTGGCCGGTCTGGGTAAGGGGTCAGCCGTTACAACCTTGACCAGTTTACAGTTGCCAGTAAACCTAATTTGTAAGTGTTCAGGATGTTAGAATGCCCCTGAAAACACAAAAAGGGGAGGGTGTGGACTCCATTGAAGTTATGACTTGACCATGAATCAATGACACGGTTAAGCTGTGTGCTATAATTCTGCACTTATATCACAGAAGAAACTATTTGTTAATCGGTTAAAGTAATGCTGGGCGGACCAAAATTCTATATCACATTCTATATAAATTCTATATTTTTCAAAATTCTACCGGTTTCACGGTATTCAATGGTATTTATTTCCCATGAATGAGTGAATGTTAACCACATTTTCCACTGCAATTACTGCAGAAGACTGGCTAAGAATAACCTATTCCACTGTCATGATAATTGTACAAAAAACATTTTAATGTGCACACAAGTATTAATACAGGTTTGCATGGCCCGATAAGGTTTTCAAGGGTGTGGCACTAATGAAGTGAAGAAATCACATTGCATGTCAGTTGCAATCAAAATATAGAACCTTTTTATTGAACAAATTTTGCAAACAGCTTAAGCTAATATTTTGACAAAATATTTTCAACTATCCAAAGAGGCATTTATACTTAATGTCTAAATATCCAGAGGTGCTTTTCAAAAGTTGTATTGCACTGAACATGTCTTAGAAAAAGAATAAATAGTGAATATTTTTTGTAAACCAACTACACTTTCTGTTAATGTTAACAATCTCTGTCCACTGACACGTTAAAGTGACTTTTTAAACAACTTTACCATCATTAAACTGCATAATATTTAAGCTAATAAATAATAGCAATAAAATAAATAATAGTGCAACTTTCAGTAATAAAACTGTTACTTCAAGACTTCAATCACAGGTGCATTGCACAGTATTCACGAAATAAAAATAAAATAAAACAAGTGCAACTTGGTGATGACATCTTTACCAACTGAACCATCATTAAGGCAAATTGCATTAATATGGACCTTGCTTCAAGCTAAGCTATATACATAAATAATAAAACTGCAACTTACATTTATAATGCTATTTGTGGTACTGTATAGCCCTACGGAAGCGTATTAGGGCCACAGTGAAGAAAAACAAAACTATACTGTATGTCAAGAATAAAGTCGACATGTTGACTTTATTCTCAACATTTCCTTTTTAATCTTGACGCTTATGTCGAGATTAAAGTCGACGATTCCACTTTATTCTCATAGTTTATTTTGTCATTAAAGTGGAATGTCATAAACTAAACTTCATCCTAAAATCAATTTCTTAATTTACTAGATTTTCTCAAATCCCATCATAAGTTAATGTACCCATTCATACATACAGTTTTTTGAAGCCTCGTCACACCTCCCATAAAGTTCTCTACACTGAACAGACACCTGGGGACCTCTTACTGCGAGGGAGCAGCACTACTGCCTCACTACCATGCATGTTTAATACCTGCTTTAATGCATTTCACCATGAAAATGATATAAAGTATTTATCTTAGCATCCTAAATTTTCAGAGAGCAGGAATATCATGAAGTGAATGTATCCTGTGTGGCGATCCCTGCCTGCGCCTCCTCTTAGTGTGGAGGAAGTCAGTTTAAGAAGCACGTAGTGATTAACAACTGGGTCGGGGAACACTGAACACAAAGCATTTAATGTGCTACATAACTTATGACGGGGTTTGAGAAAATCTAGTAAATTAAATATTCATTTTAAGATTAAGTTTAGTTTACGATGTTCTACTTTAATGACAAATCACGAGAATAAAGTCAGCATAAGCGTTGAGATTAAAGTGAAAATGTCGAGAATAAAGTCAACATGTCGTCACACTATTACACAGTACCCAGGTACATTGCACAGTATTGAAAAAAAAATAAACAAGTACAACTTGGCTTGCAGTATTATCCAGTAGTATAGAAACAGTATTCACACATTTGAACATAATGGTCCACATCCGACCTTTTAAAACCAAAGTATCTCCAGGCAACAGACACGGCTCCTTTTTTCGGGAAAACTTCTTCTCTGTCATCATGTCCAACTTTATTGTCTGCTACAGCTTCAGTTTTGGAATGTTCTCTGTCCATTTTCACCGCTCAGTACCTCCACTAACGCATGTACTCTGGTGCATGTGTGTTTAGCTGTGCAGCAGTGAAAAAGGTCCCCCCTTAAACAGTTTTCCGTTGTGCCATGTTCTGAACGTTGCTTAGGCTATTTAAACCAGTGTTCCGGTATAAGAAAAATCCATATCATAACAAAAATAAAAAAACATTTTTTGTAGTATGAACCGGTATACCGCCCAGCACTAGGTTAAAGTAATAAAAAGTGATAATATTAGGAAACTTTAAATTTGTTCATTAGTGCTATTTTGGAAACTCTAGGCAAATTAAAATTATTAAACACTTAATGTGAACAGAATTATCTCATCTTAGGAAAAGACTTTTATATTCTTATTATTATGCTTAATATTGAAAAAACAATTATGATTCATTCAACCCTGGGGAGGAATTATAATCTCCCTTGTGTGGTAAATATTGATTGACTCGAATCATTGGAAGATTTGAAGGTCATTTTCTTATTTATTTAAAAAATTAAAATAAAACTGACTTCAAAACCTTTGTAAGGTTACATCATTTCTTAAGTATTTGCCAGTCTTCAATATTCCATTGTTAAAAATCAAGCAAAAGTCACTTTTGCTACCCTCTTCTGTCTCTAACATGTCTACTTTACTTTCCAAGCCATGCATGAGCATGTCATCCTCTCAGAGAGCGAGACAAAGCTTAGGTTCTGTGTCAGCAAAGCTGCCAGCTGAATTTAGCCAACATGATTTAAATGAATTAGTTGAGTGCCGCACTGCAGACGTATTTTCATGTTGTGTGAGTGATGGGGTCTGTCCTTAATGGTGGCTTCCTGTTTTATGCTGTAGTGTTAAGTGGGGCTGAGGCAAAGTATTTCTAGCAATGGGAATTGATGGAAGAAAGCATTTGTGTAGTTGGCTGCTATAGACCGAAACTTTGTTTTGCTTTACAAAGACAGGTAAAAGGTAAACAGGAGTGCAAAAGATTCCATCCTTATATGAAGATACTGAATAAAGACTGATGCCAGTTTAATTTTGCTCATACCCAATAAGAACTATATGATCCTGAATGGCACATAATGTAAGACATATTGAATAGCTGGGGGAGCACTGCTTCTCTTGTATGAACCCTGGATTCTGGATTATGAGGTAGTATCAATTATTACTTCATCACCAAACTGTCCAATTTTAAACATGTTCACTTAAACACAGGCCGATAACCTACGATTCTGCCATAATTTTAAATTAAGAATTCCAGCATTGTATAAACTCATTGTGAACAAAAGTCATTTGTTGCTAGAAAGAATATATTTTGATTTTTGTGTTACAACACTTAACACATTTCAGATTTAAAAGACTACTTTGACTTGAGAGTCCAGCTGTAGTTTAATAATTGAAAATCATACTGCAGTTTTGTAATTTATATAACTTGTGAACCATTTGTTCTTTATAGATTTGGACAGCTTATGTATTAAGTTTATTTTCTTTTATCACCATCAGGAAAATTGAGAATGTATGTGGAGTGATAAGCTAATATAAAAAGACAAGCTCAACACTGTAGCAAAATACATTTGACATGAGAAGAATTCTGTGACCTCTAGGTAGACCTACTTTTTGATGTAGCCTCTCTTGAGATTTTGACAGTTTTGTGTTATACTTATTTAAAACAAATGCACTGCATAAAAGTATTGGTGGTGAATCTGGCGGTGGACCCTGAGCTACACATCTATATGTTCAGACAAAAACACTTACCATTTTGACACATTTTCTGCATTTGTGTTATGTTTGACTTTAAACTAGTCACTTAAACTGGCTGTATTCTGACATGACTATATGAACTTGAGAAATGTACTAAGCAGTAATGTCCATTACTACTAAAGGCATAGCATAGTCATTATGAAATATGTTTTCAATTATCTTGTTTCATACATGTGATAAGGAGCAGAGCATAACTGACAAACAAAATCTTTTTACTGTGGCCTACACACTGCCTGTTACTTAATAACAAGACCAATTCATAGAGTATGTTAAGGTGACTACAATAAAAATTTTGTTCCTTTAAGGCATGACAGTGGAATCACATTAACTGGTGTCGCAGATGACGCTCTTGTCCACCTCTTCAACCCTCAGGTACCAGTCCAGACACCGAATAAAAGTCAAAGACTTCTTTATTAAATAACAATAACGTGCATAAAGCACCTTCCTCTCCACACTACTCATAAACTAAATCAAGACAACAATAATACTCTCTCCTCCTCGCCCAGACACTTCGCCCCTCTACCTCCCAGCTCAGCTTAGTCTCAGGGCTTTCCCACAGTCCTATTATACCCCCTGACCCGGAGGTGTTCCTGCCCAATCAGTCCACAGTTCCTTATTCCTTCCGGGTCAGGGTAAACAGTCCTTTTCTTCAACCCGGGAGCATGTCGTTCCTTCCTGTCACGTGATCGTGACGTACTCCCAGGTTATAGGGCACATAAGAGCCCACGAGCCCCCCTACAGCGACTCCCGGTGGCCCCCAAGGTATCCAGCAGGGCTGTGTATAAACACTACATAGTCCATGAGGCCCTGCTGGAACTTGGGGCACCATCATGCTGTCTGGAGAGCTCCTCCTGGCGGCCTGGGGGTGAGAGCCAGAGTACGAAGCCGGCAATCCTCCACACTGGCTGTGCTTGTGACTGACTAAACAAAGTGTTTTATGTCATGTTAAAAGAGGGTTTTCAGAGGCTAGGTGATTTTAGACCATATTATGTGACTGAGGCCTTTTATTCAAGAATTAGTGTTTTACGTTGTATTAGACCTTTTTCTTATAGTGATTGGGGGAATTATGAGGTAATCAATATGGTCTGGAACAAATATTTGAGTTTTGTCATAAAAAGCAAAAAGTCTGAAACCAATTGGGCTTCTAATTGAGCCATTGCCTTTTGTGTTATTCTCCGTAATCTCATTGTTAATGACTGTGACATAACAGATTCTGACTATCCTCGTGTTATATAAACATTATAACTTCTCCTGTTTTGTAATTGTTTGGTCATCAGTTCCGCAGCTTGGAACCATACTGATAATAATATATCCTCATTGTTCCTGAATAGTAAAAATGAGCAACCATTACCTCATCTTGTTCTGTTAAGTCAGCTCTCATTATTCCTTTCTTTGTTTACTTTCAGATGAGGGACCATATACCAAACCATCCAACCCATCAAAGCCATCAGATGGAACTCTGGCCATTAGGAGGCAAAGCATCCCAGGTATAGTCTCCCCGTGTAGCTAGACTCTTGATGAATGAACAGTTAGCTAGTATGCAGTACAATATATTATAAATAGTAATTTCTGTACAGATGTCCCTTAAACCTAACTGAAATCACAAAGATGTGAAAGTTATATTAGAGCAGCAAATACAGTTAAAAAAAGTTAATTATTCCAGCTATTAAACAGCCAGTAAGCTCTGTTAATCTACATTTTTCACATTACTTAGTGTTATTGAATTGGATTGTAGTGCTCCATTGACATTTCATCACATTTTGGTACCAAGCATTTTTCTGTTGGCCTTGTAATTCCCAAAATGGATACTTTCATTTATACCATCTGTTCAACTAATGTAATGTTCATTTAACACAAATAATTGTATTATCTATATTTAATGACTTTTGGTTTTGATAGAATCAGAGCAGAGAAGTAACTTAGGAGCCTTTTGTATGTTAGTGGTGCGTACATCTCTTGGATGAGGCATCTGGGTCATTTACTCGCAGTGTTCCCTCTAGTTGGAAACAGGGAAAAGCAGTGAGAGGAAGTCAGAGTTAGTGACATACGACAACAGAAAAGTGACACTTTTTATTTTAGAGGTGGAATATATATATATATATATATATATATATGCGTGTGTGTGTGTATTAAAATTTTCACTGTAGAATTTATAAAAATGTTAGTTAATTATGTAGTAAGAGATCTGTCAGTGTCTAACAAGGAACAGTTGATTTAGTGCATCTGTACTTTTCATGTGTTTGTTTTACAGTACTGTAATTGTCTAGATTGCTATTAGATATTTTGATTTTTGAGGGGGGGCTTGTCTGTTTGTTTGCTATGTATTATAAGATAAATGACAGGTATAACATCTTAATATCATGGTCTGGATTTGGGCATAGAAGAAGTATTATTGTTATTTATTTCCCTTTCAAGGGTATTGGGTTGAGAAATCTGCTATCAGCTACAGCCAAGTTCTTTTTAAATTATACCACTCCTCTTACTACCCTCAGCCTGAATGTCTGAGAGAAGAAAAACAAGCCAGACTTGAAAAATGATTGAAAGTTTTCTCTTATTTATTTAAAGAGATTTAAGCAATTTATGATCCAATAACTAACTTATTTTTTGGCTGTCACTTTCAAATATATACAATATAAAAAAATAAAGAGAATAAGTGCGGTCTATTTTATCATTAAAATGTGTAGTGTTTTAGTTTAATCTTCTTTATTTTTGTTTTTGCTATCTACTTTTTCTCAACTGCACACCCAAGACCCCCAAAATTAAGTCATAAAATTAAACTTTTTCAGAACCTGTCTTCTAACTGTTATGGCATCTGGGCTAAGCAGCTTTGTAAGAATCTTACTTAATAGTATTTCCAATTTCTGTCTCTCAACCTAAAAACAATTACACATACTGTACATATATCTATTTAATATTTAATTAGTTTGTTTTTCTCTCTTTGCATTTTTATTTCTTAGTTGTTTAACACTAGAATTACCAGAGCCTACGAAAAAACTCGTAAATCCGTCCCACCTTAAATCGCTTCTTAAAACCGTTCTCACCTCTCCGCCAGCGTCTTTTGTTAATCTAAATGTGCTGATAAAAGAAAAGCTGCAAGTAGCCGGCTATTCCATCCCCCCACCGACTTAGAACGTGCACAAACGTCTCCCAGCTCATGCCTTGATTGATTTTCTGGGAGTGAAGTGCAGTTTTAGAGTGGAAATAATAGATCGTTGTTTGGAACACACGCATTTCGTGACTGTTCCGTTTCTACAGTAATCTGTGTAAACACATTGTTAAAACAGAAACGTTTTTTATATTCTAGTAGTAGATGACAAAATGTAGGCATAAACTATATAATGTATGAAGCCTGAAGTCCAAATATCAAATAAATATTTTCACAGAAGGTACAAATCTAACACAACAATTGCGCTTTTATTCAAAAATATAACTGCAGAAACAAAAAGCCGCCTTAACATGCGACACTGACACCCGTTTATTATGACTGCCTCCGTGGCGCAATAGAATCAGCTGCTGACTGGGAATCAGAGGGTCGCGAGTTCGATCCTGCACCACTCCTTTTTGAGAAGTAAACTGCTCTTAGTCATACTATTTTAGAATAAAAACATACATTTGATTTCAATCTGTAACAACCGGTGTAATTTATGATACTTGTAAAGGTTAGCTTTGATTTTTTTTTTTTTTTTTTTTAGTCAGTTTTATTATCTCGGCCACGTTCACGAGCCCAAACACACCCCACCCCAGCATCTGACACTGTTTTCACATAGACGCGCTGTAACAGAGGTAAACTCAGCTCCCTTCTACATCGGAGCAAGAATGCACATACCATTGCTTGCATACTAAAGTGTCAGCAGGCACTTTTCGTGGCATTACACACATTTTTGAGCATGCCCTCTGCACACTACTTGTGACTTTAGGCTTTAGGAAGTAAGTAAATAAATAAAGGTAAATCGTGTCATAAAATGATTTCTTCAAAACGTCACATATATTTGTCTCTTTCTTTTTTTAAAATGTGCGTTGATCACCACCAGCATGTTGTAGCACACAGCATCTGGCCCACCTGCATGTTCCTGCATGCACTGAATAAGAGACAAATATACAGTCTGACTGAGAGAATCAGACTGAAAAAAAGCAAACATTTAGATATGCCATACTTTTACAGCTGATCGGACGCTGTTCGTTTTCAAATAATATTGCATTTCTCTCTATGCTGTGGTTTCTATTACACACCTGAAAGAAAGAGACAATATATGTGAAAACAACATCGCACAAATGCAATATTATAACTTCCTGAATACTTTGCTTTCACTCTTTAAACAAGAGGAAGTTCCAAAAAATATCCAACTCCAGACAGGCATGCTCAGGCTGTGGACTCTGATAGAAGCAAGTGTCCTGTTTCATGTGCAGTCGAGCTTTAACTAACAGTAACTTTTCAAAACTTCTAGTATATGACAGCCCTTGGCATTCTATCTTTAGACTTTAGTATGAATGAGCAATACAGCTAAACACAGTGTATCTTAGGTAGTGGGGAAAAGTGACGAGGAACAGGTAATTACATCAGATTTCATGGATGAGTTTAGAATTGCCTGATGGGCTAATATACTGCAAGAACATATTTTAATATGCTACTTAGCAATGAACTCAAGAGATATTTTCCATTACACTTATATCTCTTGTATGTCACCTAACTGGTAATACAACCTACCCTTTACTTGTAATGGGCCTACATGGCATTTTGATAGAAATTTGCATTTATATCTTTTAATGTTTTTACATTAAATAACTCCTAATAATCTACGACAGATGCAGTGAAATATGACAGCGGAATTTCTGCATTTAAAATAAAGAACATATTTGAAGAGTTTTGTAGGTATTTCAAGGAATCTTTAACAAGAAATGAAATGCACAATTAAATTATTAGAACACTATCAAGGAACACTTTAAAGCTAAACTCTGATAAACAGTTTATTATTAGAATTTGATCTAGGTTTAAAATAATAAATCTTCACTGGTTTGTTGACTTTAGCTAGTCTGAGAGAAGCCAGAGTTCGCGCCCAAAGTATGAACTGCTCATACTTCGTGTTCACAGATGCCCTGTAAAAAGCAACATCTTCCCAAACAGTTCTGGAGTCCTGGCACAGCTCGGCCTTTCTACTCCCGTCTTCTCTTTCTAAAAATACAACTGTTAACTCTATCTTTTTTTAAATCAGGGCTTAATAATATCTCTAGTATCAAAGAGGCTTTTCTGTGCTACTTTAAATGTTTTCTGTTATTATTATCAGTGGTAGTAATAGTAGTAGTACTACTTTCTTCCTATCGCTTAGAAATATTTTATGCATACTCTTTAGAATAAACATACTATTATTTCACATAAAACTTGTTGATAGTTGAGCAACCACTGACCATTATGACATTTATTATATAAATTTTGACGTTTATGCAACAAGCAAAGAGTTCAAGTTGCACCATTTTTATATAATAGAGAGGCTGGAAGTGGTGTTACATGTTCTAGCCTCTATCAGCTGCTAGCTAGGAAAATTTGTTAAAAGCTACTGCATGTGTGACTTGTTTGACCAATCACAAGCTATGTGGCTATCTTCTGTGCAAATAATCTATCTGTGCACAACAGGTTTAACAAATAACATAGCACATGGTGTGTTTAACCAATGAATTTAATTAGGTCAGTTTATTTACACAGAGAATACACTAAGATGGAAATCAGACTTCAAGCATTTACCCTCCTTATGAGCAAGAGTCAAAAGAAAAGTGTTGAACACTAGCTGGATCCTTTATGTGAAAGGGAAGGCAAAATCAAAGTGCTTTGGTGCAAAAAAATAAAATAATAAATTGGAAAATACAATACTGCTCTTATTAAAAAAAGGTCTACCTGTTTCAGTTATAACAAAAGCAGACATCTAAACAAAAATTTGAATATATAGAAGTCCAGTGTAATGCAATGTTGATTATTGACATTAGAAGTTTTTATTTCAGTATTGAATATTGACCGTGTAATACATATACCAATATGCTGAGACTCCTAAACCGAAAAGTACAGTCTGAGCACTATTCAGCCTCAGTTTTGTGATGTTTTGTTATGTGACAAGACCAATTATCACATCTGGAGACATAGTAGTTCTTAAAGAGGATAAATTGGAATTATGTTACTTTTTTGACTGCTTGTGTCTATAACTTGGAGGATTAAAATACAGCATCAAACACAACCTCCTAATTCCTTTTCAAAATTGACAAGTTATTCCTGTTTTACTACCTCCTTAATACCTGCTATGCTTGCATTTGTGGCCTTCTGAACAAATCTTATGAATTTACTTACTACAGTTATATCTGTTCCATTATTATGGATTAGAGAGTGAAGTTCAGTTATTACTCTAACACATGACATACTGTTCTCCAGTCCATTGATCAGATTGCAATTTAATTTCATAGTGAACCATATCAGTCTTTTCTAAACCTCTAAGTAAACTAGTAAACTGTAGTATTATGATAAAATAAATTTTACAAAATGCACAAATACACTGAACTAATGAAGTATGTTTACTTTGCATACTCAAAATTATCAAAATGTATGTGCATCAGTGGGTGGTAATGTGACTTAGTGTTAAATTTCCATTTTATTAAATAAATGTACTGTTTGTTTAATTACACCTATGTATTTCTTGTATTTTTCTTTTGTCTCTGAAAAGAAATAATTTAATTAGATATTAATATTAGTTTTATTGCACATTTTGATTTCTTTGATCAGGAATTGCTCCAGGAGACTGAGCTATATGGTCATTTTGGAAATCTTGTTTCTTTTGCCAACTATCATGTACAGATAGTAGCGAACCTAAACAAGCCAAGTTGTAGATTTCTTTTATACCTGTCAGTGTTGTCCAAATCTGTAGTAAGGGGACAAAGACTGGGGTCAAAAGCAATTTAAAACAATTGACTCTAGCCACCTGACAATATTAATATTTATAACCTTTCTGTATTGTCAGTTGTGATGCAGGAAATTTATTTTATTTGCAAGTACTCCCTTTCACGGCTTGAAAGTTGGAAAAAAAGTATTGACAAAGTCATAAAATAGAATCTCTAGACCAGAAATTGTGTTTATTTTAAAAGGTTAACTGAAACTATGCCTTAAAATCTGAGAGGTTGCATTGTTTTTTTTTTTTGTTTTTTTTAAAACACCAATTAGCCGCAACATTAGAACTACTGACAATGGCACTTTCAAGGGGTGGGATATATTAGCAAGTGAACAATCTTTTATTTAAGGTGATATGTTGGAAGTGGAGAAAAATGGGCAAGCACAAGGATCTGAACAACTTATGAAATTATGATGGCTACTCAACTGGTTTAGAGCATCTCCAAAGTGGCAGGTCTTGTGGAGTGTTCCCATTTTGGAGCAGTTTAGTTCTTACCAAAAGTGGTCCAAGGAAGGACAATCATTGAACCAGTGACAATGTCATATGGGTGCCTAAGGCTCATTGACACACTTGGGGAATGGCAGCTAGCATGTCTGGTCCAGTCCCACAGAAGAGCTCCAGTAACACTGATTGCTGAAAAAGTTAATGCTGGTCATAACAGAAATGTCAGAATACACTGTGTATTACAACTTGCCACTTATGTGTCTGCATAGCCACAAATCAGTTAGAGTGCCAATGATAACAGCTGTCCAGTGTTGAAAGCGCATACAGTGAGCATGCGAGTGTCAGAACTTGGACCATGGAGCAATGGAAGAAGTTGTCCTGATCAGATAAGTCCTGTTTTCTTTTAGATCAGGTGGGTGGGTTGGTGCTTGTGTGTCATTTACCTAGAGGAGATATGGTAGTAGGATGCACTCTAGTAAGAAGACATATTGGCAGAGGTAGTTTTATGTTCTTGGAAGTTTTGTGATGGGAAACCTTGATTCCTAGTCTTCATGTGGATGTTACTTTGACATATACCACCTACATAAAGATTCTTACAGACCACGAACACCCTTCATTGCAGCGATATTCCCTTATTTCAGAGGGTGGTTCTGCAGGACATTGTGCCCTGCCATACTTCACAAATTGCTCAGGAATGGTTTGAGGATCATAATAAAAAGTTTGATTTGTTGACTTGGCCTCCAAACTCCCCAGATCTCAGTTTGATTGAGTATCTAAGGGATTTGCTAGAAAAACAAGTCTGAACCATGAAGGACCCTACCTTGCAACTTACAGGACTTAAAGGATCTTTTGCTAATGTGTGGGTGCCAGATACCACAGAACACCTTCAGAGGTCTTCAGTCTATGACTGAAGTGGTCAGAGCTGTTTTGGTAGCATGAGGGGGACCTCCACAATATTCAGCAAATGGTTTTAATGCTGTTACTGATTAGTATGTATATAATGTAAAAATGACTCACTCACTCTTTCTATTTACCTAAAAAGCTAATATTTGGCAGGGTGGTACATCTAAGGCAGTAGATATATATTAAAGGACATTTTGAAATATCAATATTTAGGGGTAACCCCTACCTTCTACCCCATACAACCCCCACAGTGGAAAAGCTTAATACTTCAATATCTCAAAAATGCCTTGATAGATTTCACTGAAATATGGTGATGTTGTAGAAAAGAGAAAATTAGCTGACATATGTCAAAATTGTTATTTGTCATTAATAATACCCTAGTGAGTGGGACTGTGTCCCTATTTTGCCGCACATGCTTACAGTGATCACACAGAGTAATGGGGTGTGCCGTATTATGCATATTAAGGCCTTCTGCAGGTGTGACCTGAAAGGAGCAGAGTTCAACAGAGATCAAAAAAGACGTTTTTAGCAAGACTGCTATAAAGCTCAAGTGCTTGCCAGGCACTGTGGCTGTGAGCATAGTCAATTTTGAGCAACTGATCCAGTAAGAAGGGCATTTAATACATATTAACTCCCCTTCATCTTCTCTGCATCCTTGTGGAAAATGCCAACGTTGGGAACTACAATTAGTGTCAGCCAGTGCACTGCTCCAGTTGACTTCATCAGTACTCGCAACAATTAAACAAGAGCCTCGTTAAACATGACATATCATCAAAGGTGGCAACTGCTGCATTTTTTTCCTCAACTACTTTGGGATAACAGTTTCACTGTCTCACTGGATTACAGCTTTTACTGTATCTTAGAGCAGTGGTTCCAGTTTAATTCACTGTAATGAACATGTTGAGGGATGAATTATATTAAATCTAATATTGCTTATTTTATGTTTTAAAAATGCTGCAAAAAGCATCACATGTTTCACTTGAGGTTTTCAGTATGCATTCTACTGATTATTCTGAGTTTAGAAGGCGATCAGTGGTTGAAAATAATACTCTTGGATCTTTTTCTAATTTTAGGAAAATAGGACTGTCTCTCAGGATGGAGTAATGTCTTGCATTCAGTTATATGGGCCTTCAGTAATTCATAATGAACTGTTAGTTTAGTTTTCCTCCATTTGTGCTCAGCTTTCCAGTAGTCTTTGTACTATGAAGAATTTTAGTAGAGTTCTTAACAATTTTTTAGCGGCTACTCCGTAAGCTGCAACTCTCACCTTAGCAGTAAAATATTTCACCTTATTGGTAACTTTGCAGGTTGCAAATCTAAAAGCTTCTGTGGCATCAAAATAACATTTTTAACAATACATTACTCTTTATTCACCAGTATTTCTTTGTTAAATAAAATGCAGAAATTGTCAGATATACCAATATTCACGACCTTCCTCACATCAATTTTTATCCTTTTGAAATCAAAAAACCTTGCACATGTCCTTCCTTATGTGTAGGCTGGCTGATGTGTTGACTAAGGACAAAAGAATGCAGTGAGTTGATGACCAGCATGACAGCAAAGCAAAAGAATTTATCTAAATTGAATTTGCCTACCTTTAGGAACTAGTCATAATTAGTTGTTATTCTACATAATAAGTCTGGGAATTCCTTGACAAAAGACACATTATGGTTTGGAGGTCAATAAATAGTCAATAAGAGAGACTGGAATACTTCTTGAACAACTACAACAATATTCTTCAAAGAAGCAAAATTACTAAAAATGGTATCTTTACAGTTGAAAAGCTCATGAAAATACTTGGTAAGATACCCTCTCTTTCACCTTGGCAAACAAAGTGAACCAAAATTATAGTTCACTGGTGCAGCTTTAATTAACACTGCAGGTCTGTCATTGCTCATCCACATTTCACTTAATGTTAGAAAGTCTATTTTTCTATCATTGATAAGATCATTAACATAAAGTGTTTTACTGGTTAACACTATAAAAGAGCATGGCTACATCAGGTTTTTGGGAGGCTTGGATGGAAATTAATTTATTCACTTTTATGTTGGTTTGTCTTGATCTTTTAACTACACTATAATTCTAATATAGTGCAAATCTGTCATTAAACCCACTCCCAAATTATCATGTCCTCTTGCAGGTTTATGTCTAACATTATACATAAAGCTAGGTAGTCATGAACGATATACAGTGGTACCTCAGTATACGTCCTTAATCCTTTCCAGATCCTTGGACTTATACCAAACAGGACGCATACCAAACAAATTTTTTCCATCTATACTAATAAAAGGCAAAGCCCTCACTGACTGACTGACTCACTCACTCACTCATCACCAATTCTCCAACTTCCCATGTAGGTAGAAGACTGAAATTTGGCAGGCTTATTTCTTACAGCTTACTTACAAAAGTTAAGCAGGTTTCATTTCAAAATTCTACACGTAACGGTCATAACGGTCAACAACGTCCGCCATGTTGAACTTTCTTATTTATGGCCCTAATGTGCTAACCGAAACCAATGTACATACTTATTTCGGTGGTATGATGCCACTGTCAGCCGCCATATTGAACTTTTCAACAGTCTTTGTTACTTATGGGCCCATCTTCAAGAAATTTGGTACATGGGTTCCTAACGCTAACTGAATCCTACTTACGTACATATATACGTCCATAGCCTGCAGCTCGGTCACCGTGTGAGGCGGGGTTGGGTCCCCCATCCCAACGCCTCCCACATTGTTGGCTGCCTGCCTATATAAGGCTGTCCGTCACTCCGGTCTCTACATTCCATTCCTTGCTTCGCCACGGGATTCACGTCTCCCTACTGATAACTACAGCCTTTTTATTTAATCCACGGCTTCTCTGCTGTTTTATTGTTCGTTTATTACGATTATAGTTATTGTGTAGGTATTTTAGACTTACTTTACATTGTTCAGGTACCCATTTCCTTTATCATTCCAACCATACCCCCATTAACATGTCTATCGAGGTCATCACCATCGACCAAAGAACTGTTACTTACCGAGTGGTTTCCATGCCCGGAGATGGCACCTACCATTTCCATTCTCTTTGTTACATATTGCACGGCCATATCAGGCTCACTCTTGATATCCGGAGGAACATTGTGTCTTATGTATTGAATGACTGGGACAGGTTCAAGGTGTGGACTGATGACGGTACAGGAGATAATTATACTACACAGGAGCACTATAAGAGTGAAATGCTTAAGCCATTCACCTATGGTTCTGCATGTGAGTTGATGGCTGCCGCTGAATTATTCGGTTGACGCTTTCAAGTGTACCGAAATGGCCAAATATTTTACAACTTTCGACAACCGCCAATGCCTCTTAAACATCTTAGATTCACAGGTAATGATTTCAGTAGTGGACACTTTGATGTTTATGAATGTTTAAACTCTCAAAAGCTGGATGTGAAGTTATCGATGAAACTGGTTGTATGCTTACAACGCTTGACAGATGCCGAATATCACTTCAACACAAGTCCTGCAAATACTGTTGTAAATTGAAACAAACCATGAAACTCAAACTGATTATGACAACAGCAAACCAAGCTGTGAGATCTGAGACAAGATTACTGTTCACATGGCCAACTGTAAGTTGCATGCTCAAGAGTAAGCTCAGCGCACAGCTTGGTCATATTACAACCGGAGGGCCGAACTCACAATGTGGTATACAAAGAGATCCTTAACAGATAATTATTGGTATATTTTCCCTCAGTTTAGAAAGGTTTAATTTTCTTCTTAAAAAAATTTTTGATGCAGTTATTCGCCGCTGCGAAGTGCGGGTATTTTCTAGTAAGAAATAAAGGGAAAATGATTAATCCGTTCCCTTGAAAAAAATCCTATTGTTGTTGGCATATTATACATTGATGGGGTTGTATAAAATAATTTAAACACTGCTTAATACTAAAATACATAAATACAAAAGCAATTAGATGAAATAAATGAAAATTTAACCTCTTTACTTTTTAATAACGTCTTTGTTTTTCACAACCGTAGATACCGTCGTTCTCGGCATACGGTATGCAGCAGCCATGTCCCGGATACACATGCCACCTTCATACTTTTCAACAATCAAATTCAATTCAAATTTACACGAAAAAACACAAAATCAAGTGAAAATTCACATAGAGTTATAGCGCGGATTGTTCACTGAATGCTAGCAACTGCCGTACTGACGCTCGTGGGCAATCATGGCTTTGTCTCGAAAGAGGTAAACAAGGGTAGCGCGCGGGTTGTTCACTGAATGCTAGCATCTGGCGTACTGACGCTCGTGGGCAGTTGTGGCATTGCCTTGAGAGAGGTAAACAAGGGTAGTGTAGTGTTCTCTAGATTGAAGTAGCGACACACTCAGAATAATGTTTCGAATGCTGTTTATTTTGAACCATGTTTAACCAACTTTCCATACAGTGTGCCTTCTAAACCACACCCCTGCCTCCGGCTGTCATACGTTTCAAAAGACGCAGATCATAGCAATCAACACCCGAACATAAAGCAATGGACAAAAGCATCATTGAACAATCATATACAATAGGTAGCACGCGGGTTGTTCACTGAATGCTTGCAACTGGCGTACTGACGCTCGTGGGCAGTCGTGGCTTTGTCTCGAGAGAGGTAAACAAGGGTAGCGCGTGAGTCGTATTCCAAACAAAGGTCATATACCAAGCAAAATTTTCATGTCCAAACAGGACGTATACCAAGTTGGACTTATTCCAAAGCGGATGTATACCAAGGTATCACTGTATTTCCTTAAAAAAAATTCCAGAGAGGACACTGCTACCAAATCTGTTCAGATACATTACATTTAAACAAGTTTGGTCTTTTCCAAAACATATGCCACTTGATCACAAACCAATGTTTTGCCTTTCACAGAAGGCTCTCTTTCAGGTGTTCAAGGACTGGAGCCTGCTTTAGACTTCATTAGATTGTCTTGACATGGGCAGTGCTACTGGGGATCTCTCCTTCATGGCTTGAACAAGGGATACAAAGTCTGTCTGCAGAACATCTATCAGTGCTGAATGTTGTATACACTGGCATGTAGTACTATTGTCCCAGTAATTTTGTTCTTGTACTTCTTGAAAACTGTCAGGGCTCTTGTTTTAGCATTTTGAACTTGTGCAACAGGGAAACAAGACACAGATGTTGTGATTAGGTGGCACAGAGTTGAATCTCCTTTAACAAGTACTTCACCATAATTGGCAGGAAAAGTGTGGGAGAGGAGAGGGTCTAAATAGTTATGAATGCAAATGAAAGCTTAAAAAAGTGGACCTGGGCTGGGCTTGCTCCCCCTCTACCATTGACAAAACTACCAAATTCCATTGTCCATCATCTTAAGTGGGAGTAAGTGATAAAGTTGACTTGGCCCCGGGTACAGCTTACACGGCATGGAGTTGATGTCGCAGATTCGATTTCAGTTACCAAAGCAAGTTTCATCTACCAGGTGAGTTTTCTTTACCTGGGAGGGATGAACTCCGAATAAACTGTCAAACCAATAATACATATTCCTGCCTGAGACCTTGGGCCCTCTCACACTCAGGTGGGTATTTCCACCTCTGGTGTTCTGTTTCTTAACTCACTTTCTCTCTTACCAGGGAGTTAGGCATCGTTAGACAATTGTAGGGCACATAAAGTCTACCATCTTAGGGGGAAAGTGTTTTGTTGTTTCCTAGGTCATCTCTCTGTTGTTCCAGTGCTCATTCCTGTTGATGCCCAGTTGCAACCAAAATATAATGTATATACTGTATACTGCCTTCTACTGTCCTCTCAGAGTAGCATAAACAGGACCTCTCCTACTGTATTTCTTTTGAGACCTTTTGCTGTCCAATGTCTTCCTGCTAGTACCACTGACCTTGTAAAATAACATCTTGGAGAAAAAAAAAGGCAGTCAATTCATACGTTTTTGAGTGTTGGTTGAATTAATATTGATACCATATGCATTTGTATTGTAATTTCCAAAAGTATACATGACAGTGTCATGATCTGCTCTCGAATTAATTTTTTTTTTTTTTTACTTTTTTAATTTTTCTTTTTCCTGTTTACAGTTTTGCTATCTGCTATCCATGGAATTCAATTTTGTTATTAGTTTTCTGGAATTGTTTTTTTTTTTTTTTTTCTTTTCCCAATGGTCAAAAAATATTTTACATCTTTCCACAATGCCATTTTATTTCTCATGGAAGCCACCATTTGGTGCCATATTGTTGTAGTGGTAGTTTTGCCATTGTTATGGATAACATGCAGGGTCATGCTGTACATGTGTTTAGGAGTCAAGGGTATAAAGGGCAGCTCCGTGCACTTCCTGGTATCCAAGATTGGATAACAACTTTTCACTGTTTTGGTTTGTTGTTTGACTTTTGTTTGTTACACTCAATTATGGTGAAAAATTGGGTAGATTTTTGGTAAACGAATTTAATCTTCACTCTCAGTAACATTTCATCGTCTGGGTGTGAAACTTTCTTGCCTGTTCCTGCACAGATGACAACAGCTTGGAGGACTGGACAGAGCCACATTACTATTGAATGCCAATTTGTAAGTACTAAATGTGCCCAAATTAAACAAAATTTACAGAAAAGTGTTTATTTAAAAAAAAAAAAAAAAGAACATCTATGAATTCGACCAGGATATGATTAATGGAAAGCTGAATGCATGGTCCTTAGTGTTGGCCTGTGCAACTTAAAGCTCATGTTCAATGTTAAAAGAATAAAATTGTCACTCTGCTGTCAAGTTCCCTCCCTTAACTGCAGGCTATTTGGTTAGGCTACTTTTATTTTGCTTCAAAATATGGCATAAAAAATGATCATTTTTCAAACTAATATCGTATTTCCCCAACGATAAGCCACCCCATATTATAACCCCCCCCCGCCCCCCATTTTATAGGCCACAGAAAATGCTCATTTATGTTTTAAAACTCTACGGTAAGCCGCCCCATGTTATTAGCCACAACATTACTGAATTTACCAATCTGAAGTAAAAGCATCTAATTTGGCACGCCCCTGTAGGCCTTTGCAACTCTATAGTGACATTATAGTTGAGCGTGAACAATTAAATTGACAAAATTTTGCACTTACCGATATCATGCCACAACACAAGTCCTACGCTGCAGAATTTAAACTCCAGGTTGTTGCTTTCACAAAATAAAATGGCAGACATGCAGCTGGACGCAACTTTGAAGTAGATGAAAAACAAGTGAGAATTTGGCAGAAAGATGAGAAAGCTTTGCATGCACTTCTGCCATGTAGGCGTGCAAGGAGTACAAGGGAAGCAAAATGCTCAAACTTGGAGAAGCGACTTAAAGAATGGATTCTTGCACTGCGTGAGAACAATCGGATAGTTTCAACAATAGCCATCAAAGTGAAGGCACGTGAAATGGCAACTGAAATGTTTTTAGGTAGGCCGCCCCATTTAAGCAAGCTGCACCCAATACGCAGGTTTGTAAAATTAATGTATAAGCCGCGGCCTATCGTTGGGGAAATAGTTTAATGACTTCTACTAAGTTATACGCATGTAACTGTTAACAGTTAAAATACAGGTAACCAATGTTTACGTGTAACAGCACAAATATATTAATATTGTGTGTGTATATATTTTTTTTTCTGCATAGCCCACACCCCCACCCCCCCATTTCAGGGGTTTAAAAATATTTGGACATCTGACTGACAAGCTTTTCTATAGCCAGGTGGGAGCAGTTCCCTCCTCTCCATGTCACTGTCCAAATACCTTTGGACGTAATGAGCTACTAGTATTGAAAGAGCTGGAGTTATTTTTTGGTGCAATTATTTTCCTTGCTGCTTTACTTTAATATAACAGTAGAGTCTTAACGGTACTGAATTCAGCTTGATTTAAGACCTTCAAATAAGGAAGCCCTAATTTTGCAGTATTTTTAAGATTAGTAAAAACAGGTTCACAAGTTTAGATAAATGAAAACTAATATGTGCATCAGTATCAAAGAGAACACATACATTTTTGGCGATTCAGCCATAGTTTGGAATTTAAAATCATTACAACTGGCAGAAGTGACAATCACGTTCAGTGGTACTAGGTACTTGGTAATATGTGAGGAGTATTTTTGAGCAGCAAATTTTGCCAAAGCGTTATTTGCAGCAAATTTGCAGCATTTGCATTCCACCTTGTTCGTTGAGTTATTTATTTTTTTTAAATACCTGCACCCCATAATGCTCAGCGAGGCCAGTCGATGTCCTTTGGAGCTGTAACAGCCAACATTGATGGAACAGCACCCTGTGTATGTAATGTTGATTATTTACGTTACAGACTATGTGGGACAAGTTATCTGTGCTTGTAGCCAAATGTGCAGGTTGATCTTGAGTTCCACTTCAACATAACAGGAGGGGCGTGCCCTATGCATAATAATTAGCCACATGGCGAGTGAGAAAACCTGAGCCTGATGCCCAAAACAGAGGAGACTATATGAAACAATAACGAAAAGATGTATTACTATTTACAAAACATTCCTATCTTTTTGATAGAATAAAGAGTACAAAGCAACAGCACAGCCAGTTGAGAGAGCCTTCAGTGGAACTTCGAAAAACAGAATGAGCCAGTGGTTTAAATCATGATGTGCCACTTTGAATTTTCTGCTTTTAAAAGACCTACATATTTTTCTGACTTTTGTGTGTTTCCGCATTGTTTTCATAAAACGCTCTGGGCCACTTTATAGATGACTGCACCATTATAATCCAGTCAAATTTAGTTCAGTTAGTCCTTTCCCATTGACTTTAATGCAGTTCGCCAAGTTCGGCGAATATTTACATGATTTTGGGGAACTCACAGTGAAGTGAACTTGGTAGTGTTTGCTCATCACTAGTGAGGACCTTAGAGTAAAATTACTGGTTGGTTGGTTTGAGAAAGTTGTTAGTATGACCCTGGCCACCTAAGACAGTAGGTACAGGAGACCTGGCACAGCCCACTAGGAAAAGTAAAGGGCCTGGTTAGAAAGGTTCAGCATGTTGGTTCTCTCACCAGGAAAAGCGTAAATGATGATAATGATAAAGATTTGCTGTCTACTGACAGAATTATCAGCTTCTAAAATATCACATTTTTCATTATTTAAAAGCAAGCATGTTTTACTCTTCCATTGTTTAATTATTAATAAAGCACTTAATGACATGACTAAAGTATCATGTAGTTTAATTTTGTATCCAGGTGGTTGTCATCCCAGTGCAAGTAAAAGGTATGATTATGTATTCTCATTTTATATAATATTGTGAGGAAGCACTTTACAGTTTTGTTGTGTTATTTATAAGAGATATAACTTAGTAGGCTTGTTTTAGTTTTGATTTAAAAGTGTATCTAATGCTGTGGCAGCAGCATTATATGAGGCTATGGAATGTGGGAGCATGGTGGAAGGAATGTGCGAATGGTTCAGGTTTTGAGCCAGGAGATGTGGTTTGTACCACATGCCTGCTCTCTTCTTGATGGCATTGTTAAGGCAGAAGTCAAGAGTATACAAGATCATACCATAGGTAGTTGAATGTTTAACGTTGCTAAAGGGTAGGTGTCCAGTTTTCTTGTGGTAGTATGAAACAAGTTGCGAGAGTTGATTCTCCATGATGTGATGCACACTTATTGCCCTACACTTAAAGTGAGGTACGTCCATGTTACAGTGGTTGGTGAAGCATAGACACCATTAAGTGGTGCCTATAAAGAATATATAATCAGCTGGATTCATTCAGACAGAGTCATTAGTATTGGTTTGGTACCTGATAGTGATGGATAGTTCTTTGAATAGGGGTTAGGATTAGTGGATGCAGGGCTATCTCTCTCTGTAGATAAAATTGATGAAAGAGTTAGGGAAGAGTTGTTTTTCCTGGGAGTCTGCTAAATTTATTTTTAAACCCTGTTCCACTATTTAAAAAGATGTAGGATGAATTGAGTGTTATTAGGTGTTACCACGTGAAACATTTTTTGCTTTAAGGGTTACAATTTCTACCTAATCTTTACTCAAATAAAAAGGGATTAGTACACTGCGGTGTATTGCTGAAGTGACTTATAATGCTTAATATTTTAAAAATATTAAAATTGCAACAGTATCTTGCAATAACCCATGTAGTGGAATAGTGTATTATTTAAAACTTGACTTTTTTTACCCATTGTGATTAGAACAGCATCCTTGGAGCTCTATAGCCTGCGCTATGATTCTCAGCCTGTGTGCTATACAGTACGTGTGGAATTTGAATATCCTCTCCTTCTCATTGTGGATTGCCGTCATAATGCCCCATTCTCATATCACATCCCATAAGTTAATTTCACAGTTCCACATTGATTAGGTGTGGGTATGAGTGTGTGTGGGGGAAATTCCTATGATGGGCTAGTATCCTTACAAAGGCAATTTACTGCCTTAGGTCCAGTACTGCTGAGATAGATTCTGTACCCCATGGAGCTCCATTTGGTTATGTGAGTTTTATATAATGTTACTCATTTAGCAGTTTTCCTTCATGTATTTATTTATTTTTTCAAAGAAACTGTATTTTAATAGAACTGGATGGTTTATTGTTGGTATAAAGTTTGTATATTCCTTTTACGTCATTTCCAACATGCTTCAGGTACTCAGTTTTCTTCTGGCAGTTTAAAAACACATAGGTAGGATTAATAGGCACCTCTAAATCATTCCATTATGAGAGATCGGGTGTCTAAGCGAGTGTGCCATGCAGCGAATCACCTGGTAAATAGAAATAGATGATAAAAATATATTGGCATAAACTTGTTAATTTTCCACAGTGCCCTGCAGGTTTGAAACTCATGTCTGGACCATGCACTGCAAAATGCTATTCCTTAGCCATCAGGGATTATACTCATAAATTGGCAAATGTCAAATTGTTTAAACATTTGCCATTTATGTTTTGAGCTTTTCCTAAATTTCAGCCACAGTATTGCACGTTCTTTGATTTTTGCAGTGGTAAATGATATAAAGTATATATGGCATATTTATATAGCACAGAGCAATTCTGTCTACACAGGCATTTGTCTTGGTGAAGGATTGTTAAAATATATTTCATCCAAATGCAGTAAAAGGTCTTATTTTTACTGGAAATAACTTGCAAAATTCTTCTTTTGTGGAACTGTACATCCTCACCAGAAGACACTTGGAGGGCCTGAAGACAAGCTATGTTTGATCTGCTGTGACATTACAAGACATTTCTCTGAGTGCCAGTTCAGATGGTAACTTGACCATAAGCCACTAATAATTGTAAGGATTAATGTAAATATATGGAATATGTTAAGATAGCTATATAAAATGCTTATCTAGCTGCATAGTGTATGAGTGCTTTTATTTTGACTACTGTATGTTGCCTCGGTAAAGGGCATTTGGCAAAAAGAAGTAATTTGAAAAAGTTATTTAATAATAAAAAAAAAATCCACTAGTGCCTTCTGAAGGGTTATCAAATTATAGCTTCATTTTTGAAACACCAACTTGCTCTTCTGTCCTCTTTCAAAGCCTCAGGCATTTTTCTTGGTGTAGAAAAGTAGGTCATCAAGGAACAGAAAGTGTTGCCTCAGGTATAGTGGGCTGCCAGCCAGATTAAATGTCTCTGATTATTGCCCGAATGCAGCGGGAAAAAACTTGGGCACGCAGGCATGATTGAATGAACTTTCTGACACATGCCTGCAAGATCAGGATTGAAATGTCAGGTTAGCATTTTGTTTAAAAATTCAGTGTGTGATAATTAGGCTGTTTGAGTGCTCTTTTTGCAACAGACAAACACAAATAAGGCACAAGGGTTTTTTTTCTTCCCTTGCTCAAAATTATATTCATTCACATATTTGTGTAAGCTTTTATTTACATGAATTTTTCAGTGCATGGTTCACCAAATATTCTGTCTTTGCTGTACATAGGACTGACTTTATTAGTTGGGTATATGATGTAGGCTCCTTTTTCACTATCATGAAGGTGTGGAGGTCTGAGTAAGCTTTGGCTGGATTCAGTATTGGTCTGGTTACCATGTTCTGGCTATACAAGGACTGAGAATCATCATTAATCACATCTAACATTAAAACATGCAAGCATAAAATAAATACATAAACCATGAAGTAAATATACACTGAATCACAAAATTAATGTAGAATCAGCACAAAGGAATTTTTAAAAATTTAAACCAAGTTTAGACTTAAACAATGTCCTGAAACATTACGTTTTAACAAAATACTACTTGAGCAAGTACTACTTGAAAGGCATGATGAAAAGAAGGCAATAAGAAAATGAGGCCAATGTATTCTCAAATTGGTATGTCATATGAGATACAGACATGTCAAAGTAAAATTAAAAGATCGAAATGACTCTATACTTGTACTGCTAAAGACTGACTTAATTGAAATAAGCATCTCTTAAACGGCATACATTAAAACTTGTGTTAAAACTCTGCAAATGCCATCCTCTATCATTCATCACCAGTAACGACTTTATAATTATACTTTAAACAGGTGTTTTTCAACTAGTGCACAATGGGAGTTATCTAGGTGTGCTATATAGGGCCACCTGTATGAGCAGGTAGAGGGATGAAGGAGTAAGTGGTGCGTCTGTGAACGGCAACCTCTAATCTGCTTTTTGATTTTTTTTTTTTTTTTTTTTTATGGTGGCATCTCTAATAGTTCCAACCCTTTGAACAGTTTAGCAAGTGTATAGATTTAACGCTTTTGTGGTTGGTACAATCATGGTGTGCCTTGGAAATTTTTGTGATATAAAAAGTGTGTCACCACAGAAAAATGGATGGAAAGCACTGCTCTACCTACACCTTTGTTCTTGACACTAAGCATTTCTTTGTAGCAGCTATCTTGTTTAAAAACTGACACTTTGCATTACTTTGGTAGTTATGTTGCATCCTTTGAAATTTGGAAAGATACTGCAAACTGAAATAATGGGTTAGGATAATCATTATACTTCTGTTTCATAGAATCATCATTATATTAGGGCAGTAAGCACTGTAAGCTACCTAGCAGACTTTCAAGTTAAATACAGAGGTACTTATTTTGGTTTTATTGCCACTCAAAGAAAACATATTTTGCATTTATGTGATTGGATCATAAAATCCAATCATTGATTAAATCATCTTACAGAAACATGAAATGAAAAAAAAAATAGGCAGTGGTCTCCCCTCGACTTTCTCGTGTAATCAGAAATGGGGATGGATATTTGAGGAGTAAACTGCATGACAATGATTATATTTTTATATTATGTACTTTAAAGAACCATCAACAAGAAATCAATTCAAATTAATAATATAGTGAACAATTATTATAAAAGTAAAGTTTAATAAATTGCACTCTGCAGCTACGTGAATAAAATGTAAAGTACCACTTCTGGTTAATGGAAATAGTCCAAAAGTTGACAGAAATCTACATTTTGTACCTAATACTTGTATGCAAAATTTGTTTGACCTAAGTGAAAGTGTACTCAAGTTATCGTGTTTACATACACACACACAGACATAATTCTAAAAATGGTATTTTCTGAAACGTTGAGATTCCTCAAAATCTCAAAATAGAACTTTGGGAGGAATTCAATACTTTCCCTATACATTGTATACGAGCAAGTAAAAAGACGGAATGTAATTTTTACCCTTGCTACTTTTCTTTAGTATTGCTGCAAGACTACCATAAACCCGCTTCCCTCTCACTCCTCTGCACCTGTGTCGGTATGTATAAATCAAGGCAATGAATACCAGTACCACATACTGATATGTGGCAAGGCATTGTGAAACATGTAATTTGAAACTTTTAAATAATATCTTATTTCTCATCATTTATAAAGGTAGTATAGAAATGCAGTACTGGATGTGTATGCAATGTAATTTAGGTTCACACTTAATTTTTTTATATTATTGTTTAGTAATGTTTAAAAAAAAAAAATTACATGAAAATGCCACCCTTATCAAAGCACTGCCTGACACCACCACCTCGTTGCCAGCCCTGGATGCAGCAGTATTTTTTAATGTGTTATACATAGTTTAGGTTCACACTTAATGTTTTTGTATTATTGGACTGCCAGATAACAGTTCAAGGAAGAGAGCATACCCTAGAAGTCCTTTCCAACTGTTCTTGTGCCTCGGAGGCATCCTGGCTGGGTAATAGCGCTGGTCTCCATCCGTTACATCATATTCTTTTCCCATTCTTGATGATGTGATGTATGTTTGTATCAGAATGGTTTCAAAAGATGCTTTCCTGTTGTGAGAATTTTGTGGCACATGCACAAATTGGTAGCTTCACTATGTGTCACTATGTTATTTAAGAGAAACATTATGGATGCTGTAATTTTTAAATTTCATTCAGAAAATGGTCAAGAAATAAAATAGTAATTTCTGTGAATTTTAGGATTATGATTTTAGCTCCTTTACACTGTGACAGATAGGGGGCGCTGTTGTCCCCTTGAACCCTCAGAACAGACACTAGACACCAGGTAAAAGTCCAATAATTATTTTTATTCAGACTAAACAGTGCACAAAGCACCCTCCACTCCACTATATTCATAAACAATAAACAATACTAATAATCAATACAATAATACATAATCCTCCACTCCCAGACGCGTTGTTCTCTTCCTCCCAACTCCGCTCGCCCGTCTGGGATTTCCCAGAGTCCTTTATAGTCCATGACCCGAAAGTGCTTCTGAGCCCTCAGTCCACGTGATTATCCAGCACTTCGGGGTCAGGTAAAAACTCCTCTTCTTCAACCCGGAAGCACGTCACTTCCTCTGTCCATGTGACTGTGACGTACTACCGGGTTGTATGGAAAATATTCCTTGTTTCTCCCTGCAGCGTCCTCTGGCGGCCCCCATGGTATCCAGCAGGACTGTGAATAAAAACTCCCTTGTCCAGGATTCCCTGCTGGCCTTCGGGGCACCTCCATGCTGCAGGGAGGGCTCCATCTGGCAGCCTGGGGTTATTGGCCGGGATGAACGACCAGCCATATGCCACAACACCTACAAATTTATTTTGACCAATAAGAAATATCAAATATCTTTTGAGCCTTACCTGATCTATGATTTTTGACTTTGCCCTTTGATAATTTCACATAAGGATATACAGTAATTATATGCATCTTTCATGAGCAGGAGTGCACATTGGTCACAAGGTACACATCTTTTTTTCTACCTCGCTTTGAACATATTCCTAGAGTTTGAAACAAATGCTCATCAATATATCAAAAGCTGGGATCCTTATTCAAAAAAAGGCATTTTAGTAACAACAATAATTGATATAGAACCTTCCAATACAAAGTATACTTTTTTACAAATGTTAAGTAGAAATAAAGAAAAACAATAATCAAGTACTCTCTAGTGGTAGATAATTTAATATTTTTGGAGCATACACTCTAAATGCAATATTACCAATTTTTTGCTTTGTTTTTAGGATAGTAAAAAAGCAGAATATGAGGATTTTAGGTTGCAATTGGGAATGTAAAGGGACAAACATTCCAAGGCATATGAAGGAACAAGATTATTCAAAACCAACAATTAGCAGGACTTTAAAATTGATTCTGAAAGACACAGATAGCCTTTGTAAAGATGCTAATACCAGTGCAACGTGGACAAATTTCTTGTTTTTAGTTAGGATTTTTGCAGCTGCATTCTGAACCAGCTATAATCCAGTAAGATTTTTTGGCATAGCAGTTAGAAGTGCATTGCAACAGTGTAAATGGCTAAAGGCAAAAGCGTGTCAAATTTTTTGCATCCTCTAACGATATGAAGGACTGAACAGATGATTCTTAAATGGAAAAACATGTAGTTTTAGAGAAGTTATTAATATGAGGTTTAAAATTAAATTCTAAATCTAAAATAACTCATGATTTGTTTCTCAAGTTTTCTATGTATTTCTAATTTTTAAACAATTTCTACATATTTTCACTGCATCTCACAACAAGTAGTTCAGATTTCTTCTTATTTAACTTAAGAAAATTACAAGTAAGCTTTTGCTTTTTTTTGCTTTTGCTTTTCATGCAGTCTGTCAGGCAGTCTAGAGCTTTTTTGGTCATCTGGGGCTATGGATAAATAAAGCTGCACGTCAACTGTGCATATGTGGTTGTTTTCATTGTGGTTTTTGAGGTGATGTGGCCTAAAGGGAGCATGTGAAGCATGAAGAGGACTTGGAACCGATCCTTGCAGAATACCATATTCAGTGTTCCCAGTACACTTATCAAGATTTATGAAGAATTCTCCATTTATTAGATAAAACTCAAACCAATTTAGAGCTATATTAGGCTCGCCCATTTTCTAAGTTTATTAGTGATAGGCGTATGATCTAATGTATCAAATGTAGCATTTAGATCCTTGAGAATGAGAACAAATACGTTATTTGTATTGGTATTTAGCAATAATGCATTGGCTGTATTAATTTAATATTGGTGTAGGATCTGAAATTTTTGCATTCTCTCCTTTAAAGGTTACTAATTTTGCGAACTCCGTATTGCTCAGATATTCCCCTCATATGAGTCCAGTTTTGGAAACATTAATTAACTTAGCATGCTTGTCTTTAGGGAAAAATTCCCAGTCAGTCATTTGGAGGACCCGCAAATCTTGCCTTGGCAATAACCACAAGTGTTATTCAAAGGCAGAATGTTAGAGGCAGTAGCACTAACCACTCTTCTGCTGTACCAGTAGTCTCGGTAAGACTGAACGCAAGGTAGGATCCAACTTGGGACAGTACAGGGCTCACTCATATACATATCTTTAGTATTTATGTTTGTGTAATTTAATTGGAGTTTTGACATTTGTGTTGGTATATGGAAATGCCCAGCCATTAGGTTTGTTTTTTTTTTTTTTGTTTTTTTTTTTTTTAAAACCCCCTTTGCATGTTATTCTATCGAGAGGTTCTGGCTACTGTGACACTGTACATGAGCTAAGTGGTTCTGAAGTTAGATGCAATGATCAATGCAATCCTAAAGCATATTACTTATAATAAAACCACACAAATTTATTGATTGTTCGCTAGGTATGTGGGTGTGTTCTAGAATAGTTCAGCATCTTTTATGGTTATGGTAGGGTTATGATTTTGCAATTTTTTAAATTTTATTTCAAGCTTAAATGTGCAAGTATGAACATTTTTCTTATACATTCAGGGTTTTTATGATATGGATAATTTAATTCCATCATTCTTTTTTCTTTTATTTTTGCTTTATCATATTTTGCATTTTTTAATTTTTTAGATGTAATTTCTTACAGCCCTTTTAATAATCGCCATTTGAAAATATTTTTTAGGGTTATTACTCTGGTTGCTCCCATAGACAACCAGAAGTGCGTGAAATATGACATCTTTGTTTCAACAGTGTAAATATTGGCATTGTACACTTTCTTTTTTTGTCCAAGATTGCAGGTAAAATGTAAATTCTCAGGGCTCTTTGCTTTTTCTTTAAATATTTAGACTGTGGACTTTTAAGTTTTTTAATTGTCTGGATTTTGAAACAGTGTTCATTGTGACTTAGGGCTTGACTTTTGTTAAGGACTGTGACACATTGTTTGCTGAGTGTCTTAAACTTATTTTCTTTGGTATAGTCCACTTGGTTTTAACGTTCATCTGCTCTTCCTGACTATCCATTTCTTGTTTTTGCCTTAATGGCCTGACCATTCTTTTCAGCTGTGGCAGAACACATGTATTCATTTATGTCAATTGAAATTTTTTTTACTTTTACGCTTTCAAATGTCACTGGTTTTCCTATGACCTTTTGATCTTAATATATATATATATATATATAAACATGTTGAGTTTTTAGGTGATGTCTCTGGAAAACCACCTAACATTGTGCAACTTTGCTGCCAGAACAATTTGAAAAGATGGTACTAAACACACAACCCAACCCCCCACAAAAAAAAAATCCAAGCAAAATTTAATGTACATGGTGTGTAATGCTTGTGTTATAGTGTATAGCAAAAGTGTCCAACCCTGATCTTGGAGGGCCTCAGTGGGTGCAGGTTTTCCTTCCTGCTGCTGCCTTTATCAGTGACCAGATTCTGATGTTAGTTGACTTTATTTCCATTCATTTTAATTGCCTAGTTTGTCAGAATTTAACATTTTGAATTGCTTCTATTTCTTTTAAATGGCAGTCAAACAAAAATCAGGTGTGAAGTGATCCAAAAGATGACCAACTGAGTTGGGACCTCGGATTCCAACTGGTTTCTTAATTAGAAGCCGATTCTTGATGTTAAATTAACCCATTATTTCATTCCATCTCTTGTTGGTGTTCTAATTCTCCTACACCAGACATTTCCAAAATTGTTGATTTTCTTTTTTCTAAGAGTGCTATTTCTATATTTTGTGGACCTGAACAGAGCAACATTACTGTGACCTTCACCTTTCATATATAAAGATTTTGTAGGATGGACACAAGTTAGCTGGTCATGTGTTGGGAAGTTTTGTATCTCATTATTGTTTGACTGCTAATTCATGAAAAATGAGACAATTAAGGGGTCTGAATCTTAAATAGCAATTACAGTTAATGCAAAAGTTAATTAGCAGCAAAAACTGATCACTACCTAAGAAAAGAAAAGGATTTGAATCAAAACTTGCAACCACTCTAGCCCTCCAGGATCAGGGTTGGACTTCCCTAGAATATAAAATATGTATTGTGTATTTCACATGCTGTGGAACAACATACTGTACATAAATGTTAACTGTATTTTGTGCAAGTAGCAGTCATTTGGACACAACAGCAAGCTGTAGACACAACAGAAATTCGTTCTGGCATTGTGCTGACTAAAGTGTATATATATTAAAGTATAATGATTGTTTTACTATTAATCACCATTGTGCAAGATGCTATATCTCATTCAGCACATTCATACAGGAGAACTGAATTGTTATTTCCTGGTAGGAAAACGGTTTTAGAAAAATCAACTGTTACAAGGTTTCTGAGCATTACATCAAGGATTGTGTATGCACACATACGACCTTGGAACGAACCTTTATAAAAACTGATATGCTTTGCTCGGATATATACAGTGGTGTGAAAAACTATTTGCCCCCTTCCTGATTTCTTATTCTTTTGCATGTTTGTCACACAAAATGTTTCTGATCATCAAACACATGTAACCATTAGTCAAATATAACACAAGTAAACACAAAATGCAGTTTTTAAATGATGGTTTTTATTATTTAGGGAGAAAAAAAATCCAAACCTACATCATGGCCCTGTGTGAAAAAGTAATTGCCCCCTTGTTAAAAAATAACGTAACTGTGGTGTATCACACCTGAGTTCAATTTCCGTAGCCACCCCCAGGCCTGATTACTGACACACCTGTTTCAATCAAGAAATCACTTAAATAGGAGCTGCCTGACACAGAGAAGTAGACCAAAAGCACCTCAAAAGCTAGACATCATGCCAAGATCCAAAGAAATTCAGGAACAAATGAGAACAGAAGTAATTGAGATCTATCAGTCTGGTAAAGGTTATAAAGCCATTTCTAAAGCTTTGGGACTCCAGTGAACCACAGTGAGAGCCATTATCCACAAATGGCAAAAACATGGAACAGTGGTGAACCATTCCAGGAGTGGCCGGCCGACCAAAATTACCCCAAGAGCGCAGAGACGACTCATCCGAGAGGTCACAAAAGACCCCAGGACAACGTCTAAAGAACTGCAGGCCTCACTTGCCTCAATTAAGGTCAGTGTTCACGACTCCACCATAAGAAAGAGACTGGGCAAAAACGGCCTGCATGGCAGATTTCCAAGACGCAAGCCGCTGTTAAGCAAAAAGAACATTAGGGCTCGTCTCAATTTTGCTAAGAAACATCTCAATGATTGCCAAGACTTTTGGGAAAATACCTTGTGGACTGATGAGACAAAAGTTGAACTTTTTGGAAGGCAAATGTCCCGTTACATCTGACGTAAAAGGAACACAGCATTTCAGAAAAAGAACTTCATACCAACAGTAAAATATGGTGGTGGTAGTGTGATGGTCTGGGGTTGTTTTGCTGCTTCAGGACCTGGAAGGCTTGCTGTGATAGATGGAACCATGAATTCTACTGTCTACCAAAAAATCCTGAAGGAGAATGTCCGGCCATCTGTTCGTCAACTCAAGCTGAAGTGATTTTGGGTGCTGCAACAGGACAATGACCCAAAACACACCAGCAAATCCACCTCTGAATGGCTGAAGAAAAACAAAATGAAGACTTTGGAGTGGCCTAGTCAAAGTCCTGGCCTGAATCCAATTGAGATGCTATGGCATGACCTTAAAAAGGTGGTTCATGCTAGAAAACCCTCAAATAAAGCTGAATTACAACAATTCTGCAAAGATGAGTGGGCCAAAATTCCTCCAGAGCGCTGTAAAAGACTCATTGCAAGTTATCGCAAACGCTTGATTGCAGTTATTGCTGCTAAGGGTGGCCCAACCAGTTATTAGGTTCAGGGGGCAATTACTTTTTCACACAGGGCCATGATGTAGGTTTGGATTTTTTTTTCTCCCTAAATAATAAAAACCATCATTTAAAAACTGCATTTTGTGTTTACTTGTGTTATATTTGACTAATGGTTAACTGTGTTTGATGATCAGAAACATTTTGTGTGACAAACATGCAAAAGAATAAGAAATCAGGAAGGGGGCAAATATCTTTTCACACCACTGTAGCTAATATAATGCAGTGGTTTTTTTTCTATGAAACAAAGGAAATGTTTCATATACAAATTGTTCTAATAAATAAGAACTGTTAATCATGGTTATCATTCCATTATAAAGCTATTAATGGATAAGTTTGATTTTTATCAAGTTTACATAATTTGTTAAATTATGCAATATATTAATTTGCCACAGTTGGGTTTTATAGTGAAGAATTTTTGTATTTTTTTAAAATATCATGCCTATTCTTGTAGTTAAAAATGTCCTTCAAGAGAATTAGTCCACACGTGAAAACAAAAGCCTTAAAACCTACTGAATACAGTATGACTGTATTCAAACCATGAGTTTTATTGAGTACTAGCAAAATACCCGTGCTTCGCAGTGGCGAAGTACTGCCTTAAAATTTTTATTAAGAAGAAAATTAAACCTTTTTAAACTGAGGGAAAATATACCAATAATTATTTGTTAAGGATCTCTTTATATACCACATTGTCAGTTCGGCCCTCCAGTTGTAATATGACCAAGCTGTGCGCTGAGCTTACTCTTGAGCATGCAACGTACAGTTGGCCATGTGAAAAGTAATCTCGTCTCAAATCTCACAGCTTGGATTGCTGCTGTCATAATCGGTTTGAGTTTCATGGTTTGTTTCAATTAGGACAGTATTTGCAGGACTTGTGTTGAAGTGACATTCAGCATCTGTCAAGCGTTGTAAGCATACAACCGGTTTCATCGACAACTTCACATCCAGCTTTTGAGAGTTTAAACATTCATAAACATCAAACTGTCCACTACTGAAATCGTCACCTGTGAATCTAAGATGTTTAAGAGGCATTGGCGGTTGTCGAAAGGTGTAAAATATTTGGCCATTTCGGTACACTTGAAAGCGACAACCAAACAATTCAGCGGCAGCCATCAGCTCACATGCAGAATGACAGGTGAGGGGTTAAGCATTTCGCTCTTATAGTGCTCTTGTGTAGTATAATTATCTCCTGTACCGTCATCAGTCCACACCTTGAACCTGTTCCAGTCATTCAATACATAAGACACAATGTTCCTCCGGATATCAAGAGTGAGCCTGATATGGCCGTGCAATATGTAACAAAGAGAATGGAAAAGGCAGATGCCATCTCCGGGCATGGAAACCAGTCGGTAAGTGACAGTTCTTTGATCGATGGTGATCACCTCGATAGACATGTTAATGGGGGTACGGTTGGAACGATAAAGGAAATGGGTACCTGAACAATGTAAAGTAAGTCTAAAATACCTACACAATAACTATAATCATAATAAACGAACAATAAAACAGCGGAGAAGCCGTGGATTAAGTAAAAAGGCTGTAGTTATCAGCAGGGAGACGTGAATCCCGTGGCGAAGCAAGGAAGGGAATGTAGAGACCAGAGCGACGGACGGCCTTATATAGGCAGGCAGCCAACAACGTGGGATGGGGGACCCAACGCCGCCTCACATGGTGACTGAGCTGCAGGCTGTGGACGTATATATGTATGTAAGTAGGATTCAGTTAGCGTTGGGAACCCGCATACCAAATTTCTTGAAGATGGGCCCATAAGTAACAAAGACTGTTGGAAAGTTCAATACTGCGGCCGACAGTGGCGACATACCACCAAAATAAGTATGTACATCGGTTTCGGTTAGCGCAGGGAAGCCGCCTACCAAATTTCGTGAAGATGGGGCCATAAATAAGAAAGTTCAACATGGCAGACGTTGTCGACCGTTATGACCGCTAAGTGTAGAATTGCGAAATGAAACCTGCTTAACTTTTGTAAGTAAGCTTTAAGGAATAAACCTGCCAAATTTCAGCCTTCTACCTACATGGGAAGTTGGGGAATTAGTGATGAGTCAGTGAAGGCTTTGCCTTTTATTAGTATAGATTGATATGTGTCTTGAGATTGCACACATATGGTTATATAGCAGATTCATTTTAGGATGAGATAAAGCTAAACATTCTTGTGAGATTCAGCCATTTTAAAAGGGGACCTGCTGTGCACATTACCTTACTGCTAGTCTCCTTCCATAGCAAGCTTTCATTTCTGTGCATCTTTTAATTTCTTTTTTCAGGTCAGGCTTGTGATTATATGCTATTGTAAGACTATTTCAATGTTTGGAGGAGACATTAACTATTTAATAACACGTACAGAAGCATTCTGTTCAATGGGCAAGTCAAATATAAAATATCACACAGTTCCGATGCTTAAATTTTCCTAAGCTTTACATCCTTTTTTAAGATTTGTCACAACTTTACGGCTACATTTGTGATTAAAATGTATTATTATTAATGTTAACAAATTTGACTTAATATTATTCCAAAGTTTATATGCAACAGTCTTTGTTCTATTTTCAAGCTGCTCCACTTAAGTAATCAGACTTTGTTTATTGCTTGTGCCTTTGATACCAAATTTTCCACTGAATTGGACAGCAATAATTACTGTTAACAGGAGACTACATCCCATTCATTCCCATACAATCCAAATATATGACTTTTGTGTTTTTACCATGTTTGACACATTTTAAGACATTGTAAAAAAACACATTTCAAAACTAACTAAATTAAATTCATTTTTGAATAAATATACTGTATTGGGCATTTTGTTCCAACACTTCCTGCCTCACACCTGGTGCAACCAAGATACGTATCCACTCTCAAGGATCCTGAACTGGATAGTTGGCTATAAAATGGTTGGGAGATTGGACACACAACTACAGCCATGTTCATTACAATCGGAGAATGAATGCATGCAAAGCCTCCATTCATGTATTAGGGCTATATATGGTGCTATTGTAACAGACAGTTAATCTGGCAATCATTTCACCTTCCTCATTCAAGTGCATGGTACTACACCGAGTTGTGAACCTAGTATTGATATGTAGATGTCTTTGTCTCTTTCAAAAGTCTAACAATTTCTCTGTATTATAAAAAAAAATCCTGGAAAGGAAAAGAAAGGCGACGATACATGATGATCTCGAAGTTCTCGGAAGACACTTAAAAGACCTGCGAGACGCAAACAATAGCAAATAACACTCAGTCGTGTAAAGGCACATAGCATACACAGATCCTGTGCTCTCAGCACATATAAAGCATATAAGGACAATGCGTTATAGATGAAACGTCAACAAAAGAAGAACAAAGAGCAGCGCGGAGAAAAGAGCCCCAAAAGTGTTGGAGAGAAGAAAAAGGCAGATAATAGATTATGAAAGCAGTGTAATTTGAAAGGCTCAAACAAACAATGGCGTGATACACATGCAGAGAAAGGTAAAGAATATGAAAGCAGTAAAATTCGAAAGTATTGTAGCGTCCCAGCCAGGTTGAAGCCTTTTTTGTTTTAAGTGACTGTTAGGTCCGATTGAGGGAGGCTGGAGTACAGAACGGAAGACTGATGATAGCGCGACGGCACCTCCTTAGCATGCGTTCAGACACCCCCATCCTCCCTTGACAACGCGGGCAGCATTATACGTCCTGAGAGAGATTTAACCATGCCTGGGGCTGGAAATAAAGGACAACTATTGTGTTTACAATGTCACGCAAGATGAGGCAGTGAGACATCATTTAAAACAAGTCCACGGACATCTAACCTAGCAGTTGTTGGATTGCTGCTGGCACACACGCCTCATGTGCTCACAGCTCTTAAAACAATGACAAGAGACAAGCAAAATACGCAGCTCGCTAACAGCAAAAAGCCTGCAGATGATCAGAATTCTTCTCCTTAGCGTGTGTTCAGCCAAACTAACCCTCACCCCCCGCCCCCCCCTCCACACCCCCCTTGACAGAGATGCGAAGTGGCAAAAGGACAGCTGCTGTACGGGCTTTGAAATGATCGGGCAGCGAGACAAGCAGAACAGGCAGCTCGCCAGCAGCAGAAAGACGACAGATGATCTGACGGCATCTCCTTACCATGCGTTCAGCCATGGAAATAAAGTATTGTTTTTACAAAAATTTTAAAATAAAAGTGAAAATGATGCATATGTAACAATTCCCATGAAACTAACAATCTTTTTAAATTGTATATCCATTAAACCAAACCCAGGGGTGGTCACTCCCGCCCTTCATAATAAACTCTGTGGGAGCAACCACTACTGCTACTCCTCGGATGTCGGCCTAACACCCAAGCTCCCTGCTCAGCTGCGGCGAGCCTGCACTTGCTCGCTTGTTCTCCCACACCGACTTTCTCTCACTCTCTCACCCCACTGCTTCCTGCCTTCTCCTACAACCTCCCGTTCGTTTCTTTCTTTTTCATCCCCTTTAGCCAACTCGTGCTTCTATTTAACTAGAGGGCATGTCAGCTGTGGCAAATCAGCAGCCCCAGGAACAATCACAGATGTGGACAGTCTCTCACCTGTGCACTTAGGTGAGAAATGCCCACATCGTGAATCGCCCTGAGAACCGCTTCAGCCACACAACCACCACGCCCCCTAACCAAGCCGCGGGCGCAGTGATTATTTATTCAAAAGTGGCCCTTTTGTCGTGCGCTGTGGACCCACTACACCACATTCCACCCCCCATAAGCCACCAGTTGAACGGGAAGGCTCCACACCACTGCCAACCCTGTGCAACTGGAGCCTAGGTCCACAGCTCGGCCACTCTACAAACCACACTGCACTAAAACAATAAAAGCACTAAAACGATCCCACAATAAAACCAACCCAAGCCCCCTTCGTAAAAACAGGACATTAAAAGAATAAGAACATTTAAAAAACAAATAAACGCAATTAATAAATAAATGTCCATAAAAAGCTCTGTCCATTAAAATGTCCTCCTCCTGCTTGGGTCTGTGGGTTCCTTAAAAAGCTGGCACCAATCCCACTTGCTGCTCTGTCTCCTCTTCTGCTCCCACTGCTAGCTCATCCCACCGCTGCTACCAAATGTGACGATGTGGGTTGGTTCCATGCTCCCATCTGCTGTCTGGGAGCCCTTCAGCCCGCCTTCCGGTCACTCCCGCCCTTCATAATAAACTCTGCGGGAGCAACCACTACTGCTACTCCTCGGGTGTCGGCCTAACACCCAAGCTCCCTGCTCAGCTGCGGCGAGCCTGCACTTGCTCGCTTGTTCTCCCACACCGACTTTCTCTCACTCTCTCACCCTACTGCTTCCTGCCTTCTCCTACAACCTCCCGTTCGTTTCTTTCTTTT
>JANRMT010062794.1:5732565-5786641 GCA_026402145.1 Polypterus bichir lapradei
GGGCATGTCAGCTGTGGCAAATCAGCAGCCCCAGGAACAATCACGGATGTGGACAGTCACTTACTTGTGCACTTAGGTGAGAAACGCCCACATCACAAATCGCCCTGAGAACCGCTTCAGCCACACAACCACCACGCCCCCTCACCAAACGGCGAGTGCAGTGATTATTTATTCAAAAGTGGCCCTTTTGTCGTGCGCTGTGGACCTGCTACACCACAGCCTTCACCAGTTTCCATGTGGAAAAAAAGAGCAGATGTCAGAGTTGTTGGGGCAAGCCACAGATAAAATGTGATTCAATGGTAGCAAACTCACTGCTTTTTACAGACACAGCAGACCCAACAATGTCCAACAATATATACTTGGTTTACTTTGGTTGAAGCCAGAAGCTTTTTTTTGCTTCACTCTAATTAGACTAATTTCATGTGGAAATTAATATGCACCTTGATTGAGAAATAATTTTGACATGAAAAATACAGAATTTATTATTTAACATTGAATCAGTTGGAATAGATTATATTAAATGTACATATGCTATGTACTGTAAAGCATGAAAGCAAATTTTATTTATCTGGGCACCAGTCCTTTATAGAGACCACTCAAGCACATACCCACATTCACTCAGATGGGGCCAGTCATTTATTTATTGGATTTCACATTTCCAAATTGAGGACAAACATTACTATTGTTATTAGTAGTTGTCTTTATTTGGGAAGTGCAGTTAATATTATCATAATTGCTTAAAAGGCTGAATACTGACAGGATCATCAAAAGACCACTGGTCTTCTGATATTGAAAGGTTTTTGAAACTCTGTTTATGTCATTTCAATTGTTTAGATCTTAAATATACTTTACTGTTTGGACTTTTTATATTCGTCCAAATCTTATTCATTTACAATTACTTAGAAGATGATGTTAAGTCTTTATTATTATTAAGTGGGCACTTATAATAATTTTACTACTGTATGTGACTACTAAAATCTCATTATTGAGCCAAGGGACATCCAAAGACATTTTAGGTCACACACAACCCTGCTGCTTTGCTAAATGACCAAATTGCATTGTCCTTGCATCCATTATCTGGTCTGTTTTGCTTAGTTAAGGCAGACACTGAATGATGGAACCAAAGGATACCAGTGCACTCCAGGCCATACTCTTATACACACACACCCCTAGACTCACGAGTGCAGTCCAGTTTACTCTTCCCAGTTACCCTGACTTGCAAGACATTGGGATGTTGATACAGATAAAATATGCAAAGTCCGCTCACTGCCTGAGCCAGACATCATACCTAAGAGTCTGATAGCTTAAAAAAAAAGTTAGAGAATTTACAGTATTTAGGGTGTTTTGTTTTCAGTCATGTGAGGTGACTAATTCAAATCTTGTGTGTGCTGATGGGTTGTCAGAATGGTGCATTACACACTGAATGTCAATTTTTTCAAGATACAATAACAGTTTACTGGTCTAAATCACTTTAAATTTTAAATGAGTTGCAAAATGTGTCAAGATATCAAGAGCAAGGGTTTCCTTGCCTAAACAGCCTAGTTCTTCTTGAAATGTACTTACTCAGAACCAATGAAGCTTACCCACCACAAGAAATCGAGAGTTTTCTGCACTTACCTTCACTTTGGGGATCATGCCATTTGTGTGTCCATTGAATCCTAAACATTTTGAAACCCCTGACCAACATCACTTCTACTGATTAGGTTATTGAGCCCCGTTATTGGCCGATCAGATCAGCCATGTGATTAATTGGTCAGGCTCTAGTTTTCAGATTTACATTTTCTTGATGCACTGTGTATTGTGTATATATAAGAGTGTTCAATGTTGTCAATCCCCTTACACATGATTTGTAGGAAGCTGACTGACTTAAATTCAGAACTTAGGCTTGGTTGAATTTTCAGCTACCATTATGAGGGTTTGTAGGGTACCAGATTTGCTTCAGAAAATGTTTGACATTTGTTGTATAGTTCTTAACAGAGGAATTATGAAAATGTCATAAATATGTCATCTTTTAGTCTCACTTATGTATACTAGCAGGGTTGGAGAACAAAAAATGCAAAAGGTAATGGCATTGGTAGCATCTTGTTGTCCAACCCTTAATTCTGAGACCTGAAAAATTAATTGAACATTGTAGAAATATCATTAAACTACATTGACTGTGTGGTGCAACATACTTTAGATAGATAGATAGATACTTTATTAATCCCAAGAGGGGATCAAATAATCCAGCAGCAGTATACTGATACAAAAAAAAAAAAAAATTAAAGAGTAATAAAAATGCATGTAAAAACAGACAATAACTTTGAATAATGTTACCATTTACTCCCCTGGGTGGAACTGAAGAGTCGCATAGTGTGAGGGAGGAACGATCTCCTCAGTCTGTCAGTGGAACAAGACAATGACAAAAATCTGTCACTGAAGCTACTCCTTTGCCTGGAGATGACACTGTTAAGTGGATGCAGTGGATTCTTCATGATTGACAGGAGTTTGCTTAGTGCCTGTCACTCTGCTACAGATGTTAAACTGTCCAGCTTTATTCCTACAATAGGGCCTGCCTTCTTAACAAGTTTGTCCAAGCGCGAGACGTCCTTCTTCTTTATGCTACCTCCCCAGCACACCACCACGTAGAAGAGGGCACTCACCATAACCGTCTGGTAGAACATCTGCAGCATCTTAATGCAGATGTTGAAGGACGCCAACCTTCTAAGAAAATACTGTATAGTCGGCTCTGACCTTTCTTACACAGAGAATCAGTATTGGCAGTCTAGTCCAATTTGTCATCCAGCTGCACTCCCAGGTATTTATAGGTCTGTACCCTCTGCACACAGTCTCCTCTGATGATCACGGGGTCCATGAGGGGCCTGGGCCTCCTAAAATCCACCACCAGTTCCTTGGTCTTGCTGGTGATCAGGTATAAGTGCTTTGAGTCACACCATTTAACAAAGTCTTTGATTAGCTTCCTGTACTACTCCTCCTACCCACTCCTGATGCAGCCCACAATAGCAGTGTCATCAGCGAACTTTTGCATGTGGCAGGACTCCGAATCGTATTGGAAGTCTGATGTATATAGGCTGAACAGGACTGGAGAAAGTACAGTCCCCTGCGGCGCTCCTGTGTTGCTGACCACAATGTCAGACCTGCAGTTCCCAAGACACACATACTGAGGTCTGTCTGTAAGATAGTCCATGATCCATGCCACCAGGTGTGAGTCTACTCCCATCTCAGTCAGCTTGTCCCTAAGGAGCAAAGGTTGGATGGTGTGAAGGCGCTAGAGAAGTTCAAAAACATAATTCTTACAGCACCACTGCCTCTGTCCAGGTGGGAGAGCGATCGGTGTAGCATATAGATGATGGCATCCTCCGCTCCCACCTTCTTCTGGTATGCGAACTGCAGAGGGTCGAGGGCGTGGTGGACCTGTGGCCTCAGGTGGTGAAGCAGCAGCCGCTCCATGGTCTTTATCACATGTGACGTCAGAGCAACAGGCCAGAAGTCATTCAGCTCACTAGGACGTGATACCTTTGGGACTGGGGTGATACAAGATGTTTTCCAAAGCCTCGGGACTCTCCCCTGTTCCAGGCTCAGGTTGAAGATGCGCTATAGAGGACTCCCCAGTTCCAACGCACAGGCCTTCAGCAGTTGTGGCGATACACCATCTGGACCCGCTGCTTTGCTGGCACGAAGTCTCCTCAGCTCTCTGCTCACCTGTGCTTCTGTAATTGTGGATGGGGATGTCTCACCTATGCTGGTATCAACAGAAGAATGATTGGAGGATGCAGTACTCCGAGGTGAGAGTGGGTTAGGGTGGTCAAACATGTTAAAGAAGTTGTTCATTTGGTTTGCTCTCTCCATGTCTCTCTCAATGGTGGCACCCTGCTTCGAGCTGCCGCCAGTGATGATCTTCATCCCATCCCACACTTCCTTACTGCTGTTATTCTGCAATTTCTGCTCCAGCTTCCTCCTGTACTGCTCCTTCGCCGCCCTGAGCTGGACTCTGAGTTCCTTCTGCCCACGCTTCACCTCATGCTGATCACCGCCTTTAAAAGCCCTTTTCTTCTTGTTCAAAAGGCCCTTGATGTCACTTGTAATCCATGGCTTGTTGTTAGCATAGCAGCGTACTGTTCTTACTGGAACTACAATGTCCATACAGAAGTTGATGTAATCAGTCGTGCAGTCAACAGCCTCTTCAATGTTCTCACTATATGACCCCAGCAGTATATCCCAGTCTGTAGTTCCAAAGCAGTCTCTCAGAGCCTGCTCTGCCTCAGGGGACCACTTCCTGAATGATTGTGTGGTTGTAGGTAGCGCCTTCACTCTTGGTTTGTAGTGAGGCTGAAGCAGAACCAGGTTATGATCTGCTTTCCCAAGCGCAGGCAGCGGGGTGGCGCTGTATGCGTCTTTAACGTTTGCATACAGTAGGTCAATAGTCCTATTTCCCCGGGTGTTACAGTCCATATACTGGGAGAAGGCAGGTAATGTTTTATCCAGCGTTACATGGTTAAAGTCTCCAGCGATTAGCACAAGTGCCTCAGGGTGCTGCGTTTGTAACTTAGCAACTGCGGAATGGATGATGTCACTCGCTATCTCCGCTCGAGGGGGGATGTAAACAATAACAACAATCACGTGTCCAAACTCTCTTAGCAAGTAATAGGGACGCAGATTTACGGCCAACAGTTCGATGGCCCTGGAGCAATTGGAGATTTTAACGTTTATATGTCCAGAGTTGCACCACCTTGTATTCACATAGAGAGCGAGTCCTCCTCCTTTCCGCTTCCCACAGGTATTTGCATCTGTCCGCTCTAATTGTGCTAAACCAGGGTAGCTCCACGTTAGCATCTAGGATGGTAGTTGTTAGCCACGTTTCACTAAAACACAGCAAGCTGCATTCTCTGTAGGTTCTGACATTTTTCACCAGCACAGCCAGTTCGTCGATCTTATTTGGTAGTGAGTTCACATTTCCAACGATCACAGAAGGCATCGACGGTTTATAACACCATTTTCTCGCAAGCTGCTTGGCTTTTATCTTTTTTTTTTGCCACATGTTATGAAAATAAAATAATGTTTATTTGATGGCCCCTGGTACATCTTGAGCCCATTAAAAACAGATCACTGCTTGCTGTTGTTCCTTGGTGAAAACATAGCAGAGATGCCATGTTTACTGACTAATCAAGATCAAAGCTTTACCATTGTGACCACAGTGCGTGGGGGAAGCTTTCTCAGTTCAAAATGAGAAACGGAATAGGCAGTTAGTTAAAGAAACCCACTGGACATTTTCCGTCTTAAAAAGCAAATTAGCACAAATTGGAAAAAATGTCATATTGTTGAAAGAAATAATGTCGTTCAGTAATTAAAAAGACCCAGTGCAATGAAACCCTAGTTCATGTTTACTTTAGAAGGCTTGTTACTAGTATTAGAACATTGTCTGCAACATGCTGACATAAACATCTGAAGTTGTGAAAATGGTTAAGTATACCATTAAATGGAGTATGATATAGAGACGATGGGGTTTGCTGTAGAACACTGGGGATATCTCTTTCTAATTAACATTTGTAGATATGGTTTAATTATCAATGTGTTTTTTGGGGAATAGCCTGCATATTTTACAGAATATAGCATCTTTTGCTGTGTGGTATGCAATCCAGCAATACTTTGAGTGGAAATGTGGAAAAAAATACATTATTTTCCAAAAACAGCACAAACTCTGCTAGAACAAATTCTTTTTTAACAAAATCCCTGGCCAATTTTGTGTGGAAATAATGTTTTAAAAAAATCATGACAGTAAAGTCTATTTTATATGCTTTATGAGGATTTTGTCTGTACTTGGCCCAAAAATAACGATTCAGGAGCTCCACTGAACAGCCAATTAGATTGCACGCTTATGTCACTTGCAGCGGAGCATAGCTCGAGGAGGGTTACTGCAGACCAGAGGCAATGAGTGTATCTAGAGGAAGGATAACAGTCAAATTTGACTTCAGCTGTACTTGCGAAACTCTGCAGGTTTCTAGCAACTAGACTCTGTTACTTATTTACAGGTATGGTTTGACTTTACAGACCACACTGTTCAGATTGAGGATTCATTTTTGGCTCACCCTTCAGCGAAAATACTGACTGCTGACCTGCTCTTATGTAACTCGGCCACTTTTCAGAGTGTTTCATAAATTCACTGAGATTTTACCCGGTGAACACCTGCACACAATAATCTTTAAAAAAAAGAAAAAAAAAAAAAATTTGGACATAAATGGGGGATCCAGGCCTTGAAGTCTAATAATACTAACTGCAGACTATGGACACCAAGGGGCATCATTTATGTAACTAAAGCAATTTACATTACAGAAAATGTTGCATCTTCTTGCTGCCATTAAAACTTCCATCAAGAAAATAAACAGCATCAATTATAGCATTCCACAGTCAACTTTTCATGCTGGAAGACCGTGTTATGTTCCAATTCCTTTATAATGAAATCCTTGCTTTAACAAATTATTTTTTCAGTCCCAAGCACTTTGTTCTAATGGAATTTATATTTAAAACTGTTTGACATTTTATCAACTTCTAGTGCCTTGTCCAGGGTTTGTTCCTACCTTGTGCCCTATGCTCACTGGGATAGGCTCCAACACCACCCACAACCCTCATCTGGATTAAGCAGTTTATGTTACAAACTTTAGTGGAGGGGCTGTCCAGAGCCTGCAATATTTCATCAGGGGAGTGTAGTACTAGGGTGTTGTACCGTGTTTGTTGCCTCGAAAGCTTGCATATTGTAATCTTTTTAGTTAGCCAATAAAAGGTGTCATTTTGCTTGGCTCTTCTCTACATCAGGGGAGTGAGAATTCATGTTATTCTAGCACTTTGCACTCAAGATTAGAATGTTTTTCTAGCACTTGGTACTTTGTATTATAATTTCCAGGTGAAACTTTAAGGTTTGCTTCACTGTAGCTGTCTGAGATCCCTATCTCAGTATATATGTTACATTAAGGTAACAGCTGGCAAATTGTGCATAAACAATGTCAGTGAGGGAGCAAGCATAAGGCAGTGAAACCAATTGAGTCACTCTGATAGCAGTTTCAAAAAGTATTTGCCTAGGGGATTTCATGATTCCTGAACGTTTGATGGTAAAGCAGATGCAAATTAATCCTTCATGATTGGGTGGGCCTGCTCTATACTAGCAGCACAATACGCAAATTCTAAGACATCATCTTCTCTGTGTGAATTAGGAGAATTCCCTATTAGCTTTGAGGCCTCAGTCAGTTAGTTGTCTTGCTTTATGCCAGGATTTAGGAAGGAGCCAAAAAAAAAAAGTTTTAGCTAGCTGAAGTTAGTTACTTGTCCTTGTCCATTAAAAATGAAAAAAAAAAAAATCATGATTACATAACCTTACAGTCAGATACAGAAAATACTGCCCTGTTTATTTTTGAAATAAATCATTTAAGTTATTGGTATTTCCTGAATAGTCCACATACACCATTGGTCTAAACCTCTGAAACACATAGTACCTTATGAAGCCAGCCAGCTGTCTATCTGTCCTCCTCATAGTTAGGGTTATTTTGCTTAGTGGTATTCCCATCCAGAAATATCCCCCCTGTTTATCTATGGTGCTCTTTTTGATCAGGCATAGATAGAAAGTAACAACTCCTACTTCTCCTCTGTTGCATTCTAACATGAAATCCATTTTTTTTGTCTTTGCCCCTTTAGTGTACTATCAGTTTCTAATGCTGTCTCCAGATACTATTGTTATAATTGTCGTACTTTGCTTTGTAAAGCTGTCTGTTATATTGTCCATCAATAAAAGTTTGCTTATTTTTATTTGTGGTAAAGAAAACCGAGCAGTACAAGTTTCTCAACTAACACAGCCTCATTAGAGACAAAATCTGCTGAAAACTGTTTTAAACAATTCAGCCAAAGATGAACTATATACAGACTTTCTTCTTGCTAACACAAGACTTAAAAAAAAAGTAAAAGTAAAATATATCTCAGTCATTTAATAACTTTTATTTTTATTATGCCTATTGCAGTATCTTCTTTTTAGTTCCATAGAAAATTTGGAGGTTTGTCCCCTGGAACAGCCAAAGTAGAATATGTGCATACTGTAGGTCTAAAACTAAGAAAACTGAACTGAATTCTGAAGACGTCTGTCTTAACCCAGGTACACACTGCAGTGTAGTGAATGGATTGTTCTGAAACTTTATATTTTTACTTTGTTGACTATTAAAATCTCTGTAAAAAGAGTTATTTTTTAATTCTTCCAAGTTCTTTTTGAAATTAAAATAAAATTAGGGTGCAACAAATAAACAAAACTCAGTCTGAAGTTTCTTAACCATCACAGAACACTTTGTTCATAACTCTGTCCATTCGTTATTAGCCATTAGAAGTCTTGTGTGAGAAAGACGTGTCCTGGTTGCTGACTCCACAAATAGTGGATTGCTGTAGAAGACTTGCTTAGTGATGTTCAACAGGTGACATGTTGTGTGTTGTAGAAGGTGCACAAAAAAGGCAATCATGCAACTGGTTATGCCAGTCTAGATGGTCAACCACATTTTTCTGTCATCACTCCTGCTTTCTTCCATTTACTGTACAATGGCTAGGCTTTTTACTATGTGGTTCAGTTCCTAATTATCATGCAGGCCAGAGGGGATGGGTGTAATTGTTTGTTGGAGGCTACGGTAAGACTGCCCAAAAATATGTCTTGCTTGCCCCTACGTCATGAAGTATTACTTTATCAAAATGTTATTTTATTGTATATTAAGTGTGTTATTTTATTATCTTAATTTTTCTGTGATGCCATTCTGAATTATTATCTGTACCGATATTTTGTGGTTACCAAAACATTGATGTCGCCATGGTATTGCCAGTTGCCTTGTATTCAACCATAGTGAACCTCCAATTGCAGGAATTTATTTTTAATCCTAAAAACAAAAGGCAGCATGAAGTGAGTCTTATCCCAGCAGAGCTGTGCTTTTAAGCACTTGTTTAACTGCTTATTTGTGCTAGAGGAATTTGAGTGCTTTAACACTCCTTGTGGCTTTAACAGCATTCTATGCCTTTTCAGAGGCCAGGGCCATCTTTACCCAGGAACCGTCTGAGAGCCCTTAATTACAATGAATTTCCCAGCAGTGGCCATCATGGCATTTACAGAAAGCAATTAGTTCTGATATTGCCTATTTCTGAAGTCATTTGGTTGAGTAGACTTTACATTTAATTGCTTGTGTCATGTATTATGTAGTATGTGTTAGAGAAGCATAGAGCAGTAAAGTACAGATTTAAAAGGATGAACTAGTCCACAAAACATTTTTAGAGTTAAACTGTTTTAAATGTTTGTTTTTTTTTGTTTGGTCTTCACTTACATGTATCTAAAATCATATTTTGGCAGTTAATCAAGATGTACATGCTGGGCTGTATGGCACATTATAGGGAAAACTCACCATTTCAGTTTATAATTTGATTCTGCTTCAAGAAGAATATTACTGTCTGTCATATTGTCTTATTCACTTAAAAAATCATTTAAAATTCATTCATTGAATTAAATGGGTTAAACAAAACTGAAAGAATCGTGTACTTTTAGAAGATTTCATGTCAATGTGCACTAGTGTTGGTTTGGTACTAAAATTTGTCTTTAGTATCGATACCAGCTTTCAGACATCAGTACCAATACCAAAGCAAATGACGAACAACTACCCCAACCCCCCATCTCAATCTAGCCTCCCTGGTGTGTTGCACAATTGTATGATTCTCTGATTCACTGCAAGACTCTGCAGGTACCTAGTGTCCCTTACAATTGCACTCTTACCTTTTGCACCGTATAATTGCGTGTCTCGCCGCAGTCCACGTCAATACAGGCAGTACTTCCTACAGTGGAACCTCCCCAGCACCTTAAGAGTACTGAAATTACCAACATACTGGTATCATCAAGCTTTAAAAACTAGGTTTTCCAGTTATTTTCCAGGACTGGTATTCCATTCAAAGCTAGTGCACACAATTCATGATGGTGCCTTTCTGTTGAGTCTATAATGTGCTCTTCCTCTCTTTTTTCCTTTTTTAAGAGACTGAGGACTCTTGGGTCACTTTGTATATCTGTATTAACTGGTTATATGGTCTTTTCTGCAGGAAAAACTGAATTATAGGGAACTGAACAAGTCCATGTGAACTCAGAGTAATGAAATAATGTCTTCTACGAACAGGGTCATATTACAACCTAGGTCATCTAAGGTCTTTTTATTAACCCATACTGCAGCAGGAATACATTGATATAAGGGGGATTTGTATTAAAAATGCTACTACACTAATAGCTAAATAATATGTACATGTGGAAGAACACAAGCAACAAACTCCTTGTTAATGCTATTCACAAATGAGCAACTGATAAAATGGAAATTGTGGAAGTTTCATTTTGTGTAGTGGCTGGGTGGTCAGTCTTAGATGCTAGATGTGAATGATGATAACACACCATATTGACTAATGTCTTAATACTGTTATTCCAAAATAATAATGCATGTGTTCACAAACAGTAGACCCTAAATTAGAAAATGTTTAAAGTGTCTTTGAAAAGGATCCTGTCAGCCAACTCATGTCTGGACCCATATGGATCTTTTAACCTTCATGTTATTTAAACATTATTGAAGAGATTAGTTCTTATACAGGTATCTAAGTGACTGCCACAACATTATAATAGTCCTTTTCCTTTATATTTGTTACTCTGAAGTATAAAATGTATAAAATAGTGGGTAGCATGCACATATGTAAATTCATTCTAGTTTACCTATAGACATCACCATAGTGTTAATAATAATTTTAACATCATGTTACTCTCAAGGACTTTGGGACATGAGCATGATCATGTGTATAGCTTGCACTTACATTCACCCTCAGAACTGAACTCCAGACCCCCACCTACTCCCAAATTGAGCAATGCAAGACAAAAATAACATGAGTGAGAAATTAATAAAATATAACTTTGAAAGTTTCAGGAGGGGCACAACATGCTACATGGCATATAGTTTAAAAAAAAACAAAAGATTTTTTTTTTATTAAGAGCAATATAAACAATAACATTGCAGCAACTTGCATCTAATGTGGTACAAGCAGTACCACTGGTTTGGTGATGTTAGATGTTATGTTTTGGTCGACTTTGATAACATACACATTGTGCTCCATTTTTCTAATTGAAAATTCATTCATGATTGAGTTTTGGTAACTTGACGAACAAAAGCTTTCTAGGGTTTCTATTACATTTCAATACAATCCATAATGGCTTGTATATATCATGTTTTCTTTGATTGTATCAGTAGATTATGTAATTAGGCATATATTCTCATGCTGTGGAAGAAATATTTTAGCATCCTCTTGTCTGTAGATGATACCATTGTGTGACTTGTGTTAAATTAATCTAAAAATAATCAGTTTGTTCATGTTTTGTAGCTAACAGAATGCATGATAATCTAAGACACATCAATCTAAAATAATATACCGTAGATCCCGGAATACAAGCCGACCGGTATATTAGCCGATCCCCTTCTGTACCTACTAAATTACATGTATTTGCCGATGACCGGTATTTAAGCCGACTCCCTTCTCCAAGCAAAATTTTCTAAATTTCCTTAAAAGTGTCTCTTCGGGTATATTTATAATGTTTATCGGCGAGAATTTGAGACTGCCGCCATTTTTGATGGAAACCAGGAAGTGATTGTGGAGAAGTTTGTTAAAATTGAACCTTTCTGTTGAAACTATATACGCAAATACGGTACATTGGCGGGTGGATTTCCGGAGACTTGTTATAAATTTGATTAATTTAAATACGCAATACAGTGGACCCTGGACTTACGAACTTAATTCGTTCGCAAAGGCTAACCCATAATGCGTTCCGAACCTCCTACTGCAATACTTACTTAACCTTTTCATAATAAAAAGGGTTGTATAATGTGCATAATTTACCAAAACACCAATAATTTTTCTAATGTACTAACCAAACAGTTATAAAAAGTGCCTAGCCTACTTCGATTAAGCTAGGAGCATGGCGGCACGCATGGTCGCAGTGGCTCAGAGCTCTCCTTTTCAGTGCACTTTTTTGTTGTTTTTGTATGATCGGTTCGGCGAACATCCGCTACACCATTCCGAACCTTATAGACATCGGTGTCCAGAGCCAGACATTTGTTTCTAGTGTTTTTCATCACACGCACAACATCCCAGACAACATAGCGAGACCAGCGGGCTCTCTGTGGATTGTTGTCGGGTCTAGGAGACGACACAGACGGAGGAGGGAAAGAAAGCAGAAGCGGGGCCGCAGATACGGCGTTATGCTAAGGCTAAAAAACAACCATACAAGCCCTATACAGAACTTTTTTCTGCACTGAAGGAGCTGCTTTTAATCTCATTGTAAATGCGTATAGTGACAGTAAAAGGCATTCTGTTCTAGAAACAATTTCATACTATACTCACCATTTAATTTGACATCTTTGGGCTGCAGGAAGGGAGGAGGAGGAGATATTTCCACACAATGTCCATCTTCGTTTCGAAATTACATCCACAAACACATGTATCTAGGCTCCGACTGACGCTACTAACGCTCTCGGTTGTTTGTTTACAATCGCGCAAGCAGATACACGTGACAGCATCTGTTTCGTAACGCAAGATGTGGATCGTAAATCAAAATAAAAAATTTTATTTTAAACTTCCCGATAATTTATTATAAATTTTATTAATAAAATCAACAACTAAAACACTTTTTTGAATAAATTCTTTATTTAATTTAAAGTACCAGCATGCAAAGTTACTTCTTCATCTGAAAGATGGCTCTGTGGTTTCGTCATTATTTACTTCCGTATTCATCGGCAAAACCGGCATTGCGCTGGAAATCTTGAATCTGAAATGATACTCCTTGTATAAACCGACCCCCAAACTCCAAGCCAAAAATCTAGGACGAAATTCTTGGCTTGTATTCCGGGATCTACGGTATTTTCTTCCATTTTCTTGATGGGATGGTATTCAAATATATGTGCTTCATAAATCTGCTGTAGTTTCGTCTTGAGCTTTTTTCTAGAAGAAAATATTGCAATCATGTCCCAGCCTCATTGGCCCATATGTTTTGGCTGTGTACCAAATTAACATCATTTTGGACCAAAATCTTTAAATGCCTTTCAGACAGTTTTGGTGTCACAAGCCCTCCTAACCCATTAACAGCTGTGTTTGGTGTTCTTCCAGATGGGCTTAAAGTGGAGAAGGACGAATTGTAATTGGTTTTACTTCACTATTGGCACGTAGGCTTATTTTGCTCAACTGGATGAATTCTAACTCACCTTTTTTTAGTCAGTGGGTAACTGATGTTATTTATTATCTAAAATTGGAAAAAGTCAAATTCTCACTTAGAGGATCTGTACAAAACTTTTTCAAAACCTGGCAGGAACTAATCAATAAAATTTTGGAATAAGCATTTAAAGCATGAGGAAGCGGATTCTCTCTTTTTTTATTCTATTTATTTTTATTCATTTACTTATCTACAACGTTGTACATATTTTTACTATTATTAAACTTTTACTCTGCTCTCCTAGCTCTCTTTCTCATATGTGGGGGTCGATTTGTTTCGAACCTAGTTTTGTTAAACCTGACTTGCTTGTATGGAATATTATCTGAGGATTTTTTTGCTGTTGGAATTCATTTTTCAGCTAAGCACATTTAAGCCCAAGAAGTTAAAATGTTTTACATAATCTTAACATTTCAATTTTGATTCTCTCTACTGAATATCGTTTACACTTTGATATTTTGTCTTCATTATGAATCTTTTCAAATCTTTTTTCAAGCTCGTAAACCAATTTTAGTATATCTGTCATCAGCACCTGTCTTTTTGTAATAGTTTGGGGAACCAGGAGGAAATAGATATTTTACAAATTCAGTAATGATAGAAGGAAGCAACAAGCCATTTTCAGTAATAATAGAAAGAAACAAGCCATTTTAAATAATTTGTGATGAGGCTTTATAGCATGCTATTTAAATCAGGTTCTTTTTTTTTTTAATTAACAGAAGTGCATTATTATGTATTTGAGCTGTTTTCAGTTTAAGTGACTTACCTGCAGTCACACAATAAGTCAGCACTTGGCATTGAACTTCCTGCTTTGTGTCCGGTTAAAATTCTTCACCACTAGGCAATAGAGAAGACAAAGAGAGAAATATAGTGGAATTATCAAGAGAGCATGTGTAAAACTAGCATATTTGCTGACTTCATATTAACCGATTATTTTCTGTATTTTTTTTTAGAAATTTAAATTGCAGAAGTGCTGTAGAACAGTTTCCTGAACATTACTAGAAATTTTGCTAACCAACTCTAGTTTACAGTATTGTACTAAGATTTCTTACATACAATACCGAATGTCATGATCACCTAATCCCTTATGAGGCTTTCTGTGCTGACCACTATTTTGGTTATGTATTATGTTAAACATACACCAGAAGTGTAGAGGGGATGTTATTCGGACTGTTTTCAGCAAAGATAGGGGAAATGTTGACTTCAACTGATGATATCATCAAAGGAGCATTTTAACTACCAAGCTCAATGGATATACCCTTCTTTAAGAATACAGTGCCATGCAGAAGTATTGATTGGGGGTTGAGTCCATCCTTTAGTTATTTTTATTCTTTATCTTGATGTTGCCTTTATCTTTGGTGACTTAAAAAGAAAACAGTATTACATATAATTTGATTGAATAATTGGTTGAATTTACCGTAGGTGTTAATCATCTCTGTACTAAAAATAATGATAATAATAAAACACTATAATAATACCAGTGGAGGAAATATAATAGAGAATAAAAAATCGATTGTAACTTCTATAAACTATTGGTACAAGAAGATCGAATGTACAATTGTTGATTAAAAGGATGAAAGAATGCAGGTCATTTTAGATAACTTGCTTTCAAGATTCCAGTAAGTTGCTTTTTGTAAACTAGTTAGGTAAGTTGCTTTCAATGATCCTATGAATTCTTTTGGAATTTAATTAGGTCCTTTATAGTTGATCATAGTTCATGTGAACAAAATAAAAAAAGTATAATAGAAGCAGACTGCACTTTCAAAAATGATGATTTTTATCATCATGCCATTCAGTCAACATCCTCATTTCCACCTGTGGCCCCAAGCTAGTGACCAAAAAAAGATTATAAGTATAAGTGGATGAAGTTAATGCTGGTGAGCAGGGTTGTTGTGCTCAAACTCTTTGGCAAGTTAAGGAGTTCAGCATTGTGGGAGGACCTTGGACTAGAACTGCTCCAGACTGGGAGGAGCCATTTGAGGTGTTTTGAAAATGTAGTGTGGATCCTCCTTGTTTGCTGCTTTCTGAAGAAGATAGATCAGCTCAGCATTTGCCCCTGTGTCCCTTGCCACAATAAACAGAATGTAACTAAACTGAATGCGCTTTGCTGTTCTTAAATCATGTTGCCTTTTTTGCCATGAATTTGCATAGAATTTTGTGACATCTAAAAGCAAGAAGATTTTACAACTGTCAACTGCAATTTCACACTCTACTCATGTACTCTGTGCAAGACACAAAAGAAAAACTAAAAAGCGGTGCATTCAGCAAGGAGTATATACCTTCTGTGAGTATGTTCTTTTAGATTTTATGCTCCCTATAATTGAACTCTACTTTCTTACCTATGTGGCAAAGAATAGAATAAAGCTCCAGAGAATGGAAAAAAAGTTGTGATTATTAATTTTGTGCAAGCTTACAATCCCTGGTATAGACAGCTGATGAAAGCCTATGGCAGTGATATCTAAACTACAGCTCCCCAAGCCAGTTAATCCCCATTACAATTTTTTTTCCAACACATGCAGTTTGTAAATTGTATTGTAAAATGGCCTGTGTAGGCCATACATAGTTAGACTGCATTACCAGATTAAAATAATTCGGGTTACAATTTTTTTGATTGCTAGATGGTGGCACTCATGTTATTTTACATAGGACTAATCCTGCTTTTTCCCTCTTGTAAGTTTTGCAGCGATTCATCTTGGTTGCAGGAAAAACCACAAAAGAAAACAATAACTAGCTAGCATGCTACTCAAGTTTAACATGGCTACAACAACAAAAAAAAATAGAAAAGTTGATTGTGAAAGCACTGGAGAAGTAACTATTTTTTCACAGAACTGTGAGGAATAGGTCTGTGCCTTGTTTGTCACAAGACAGTTTCTGTCCAAAAGTACAATATAAAATGACATTATGAAACAAGGCATTCAATCTTAAATGCATATATGAGATTGGAGATGCTAGAGAAAGTTAAGCAACTAGAAGCAGGTCTATTAAGTCAGCAAGATGTGTTTAGACAGGCAGGTGAAATACAGGAAAGAGCCACAAGAGCTGGCTATCAAGTAGCACAACTTATAGTGCCTCACCAAAAAGCCATTTTCTGATGGTGAATTTGTCAACAAGTTCCTGACTACAGTCACAAGCACGCTTTTACAAGAGTTATTCAACATGAGTCTTGCTAGGAATACTAGTACCAAGAGAGCTGAGGACTTACAGTCTCTAAAACACTGACAATCTGGTTGTGAAAAAGGCAAAGATGTGACTTCTTTTCACTTGCTGTTGATGAAGCTACTAACCTAACAGACCCTGCTCATCTGGTAATATTTTTGTGTGGAGTAAATGTTAATTTTTTTTAATCATGGAAAAGCTGCTTGACCTACAATGTCTCTTTCAGGAAATGCAAGGGGCATAGATGTTTTTGAGTCTATATCCAAAGCTCTAGAAAACATGAAACCACTATGGCAGAAATGTTATGGGGTTACTACAGACTGGGCTACAACAGTGGCAGGTACACAGAGTGGTTGCCTTGTTTACCTTTATGCACATGAATGACCCCATTAAGAGGTCCTATGTGCAAAAGTCATTAAAATGGAGAATGTCATGGGAACAGTTATAAAACTTTATTCGCTTAGAAGCCTTCATCCTCATTATCCAGACAGTAGTTCACACTGTTTCACTTGTGGAAAGCATACCCCCAGACACAGACAGACCGACACCAGAATGTCCAAAACACACTTTTTATTTTTACAGCACCACAATGTCTTGAATCACCAACTCTCTTTCTTTCTCTTTTCTTGTTCTTGTCTTCTTTCTCAACCTCCTCTCCCCTCCTCACAAGCTTCGTCTCCTTCCTCCCAACTCTGGCTCGTCTACTGGAGGGAGGTGGCCCCTTTTATCATGACCCGGATGAGCCCCAGATGCTCCCTTTGACGTCACTCTGGTGTGGCGGAAGTGTCAGGAAAGCACCTGGAAGCACTCCGGGTATCCTTGAAATTGCTTCCGGCAGCACTTACTGGTGTGGCGGAAGTGCTGCCATCCAGGATTCCCTAATTGTTCGGGTGACCCCTGGCGATGGCCACGTCCTCTCATAATGAGCGTCCCAGTTCCATCCCTGTGGCCCCCAAATAGACCCGGGCAGCTGCCCTCTTGTGGCCAAGGAGAAGTATCGTTCAACTCGGGGACTGTCCAGGCGTCCCGGCCGGGCAGTGTCCCCGCTCATCTGTGACACTGCCCCCTCACCAGCTGAAGCCCATCCGGCAAAGCGGCCCGTCCCGCGAGGGGTAGAAGTTTCCCAAGGCGGGGTCCCGGCGTACCATCTTCCACGGTCTGGACCTGCAAAATAAGACATAGGTGCGGAGACATCGTCCCGACACCGCCTAATGGCATCTTTGCTCAGGGCATATGGACAACGTCTCCACAGATGCCCAACTCCATGGCACATGCAACACCGGCACACCCTCGTCTTTCCAGTGCCCTCCGGACCTGAAAACAGGACGGGAACTCCCATGCCTGTATCTTTTCAGCTTGGTTTGGGGCAGCTCTCCATTGCCTTGGAGAGAGCTCTCTCGTGGTCTCATTTCCTCCTGTCGGGAGACCCCTCCTTTTTTTCTCCGGGGCCTCCCGTTGCTCTGGGGTGCTGCAACAGCCTGGATCCCCTTATGGAACAAAGAGGGACCTTGTGCTGTTTGCACACCTCTCGAACAGGTTACGAGCGCTGCAGCTTCCTGGCACGAGGCGGTCTGGGTGCCAACACATACAAGCTGGCACCGTCCCCCCGTCTCTGTTTGTACTGCGGACTCAGTACTCGTCCCTCGATCTACTGTCGGAACCCCTGCTACTTGGATCCCTTCCGTTACATCCGTTGGACATTATCCAACTCCTGTACAGCCAACAAGAAGTCACTTAAGCCAGCCGGCGGTGAATTCATACTTTTTTCACACTCACTTGCCGGCTGGGAGCCATGGAGCTCCTGCGCATGCTCCATTGGGTCTTTGAGCGTCCCAGGATTGACGTTCGTTGGTCCTGCCTTCAAGCACTCACCGGCAGGTACACAACACACTCCGTCCAATCCTGTGCCTGTCTCTGGGAGGAACTTCCGGTCTTCCGACACTCCCTCCACCCTATGAGCGGACTCGGTCGGGGAAGAGTCTTCCGGGCAGCTTCCGCCCCTCAGCCCTTCTGCAGTCAGCGGCGGCTCCTCTTCATCTCCCGTCGCGGTCTCGCCATCACTCCACGGGTCTGCGTGCTTCGTCCACAGACGCGGATTCGGGCAGTCCCCTACTAAAAAACAAGACCAGGGGACAGCAGGGTAAGCCCCGCCAAGCGTATCGCCGTCATACACGAGACTTACCTCCCGAATCCCGTCTTTTTGAACGTGTTGCTGCTGGACGGCCTCTTCCTCCACCCCGTGCGTTTGCAAAGACGACGTTGGGAAGAGGCGTCGCTACCTTCAGGGTGTGTTTCCCCATTTTCTTCCCCATAATACTAAATGTCTGTCAGGCGTGGTCCTCGGCAAGCGTTTTCTGAGGTGTTGGCGCCGGACTGCGTGCCGCAATAGAAGTGCGCCTTCGTCTGCTGTGCAGGCTGCCTCCACAAAAAAATTTTTAAAACGGGGTTCCCCTTTTAGCAGGAGGTGGGCCCCACGTTGGGCGCCATTGTGGAAAGCATACCCCCAAACACAGACAGACCGACACCAGAATGTCCAAAACACACTTCTTTTATTTTTACAGAACCACAATGTCTTGAATCACCAACTCTCTTCCTTTCTCATTTCTTGTTCTTTTCTTCTTTCTCGACCTCCTCTCCCCTCCTCACAAGCTTTGTCTCCTTCCTCCCAACTCTGAATCGTCTACTGGAGGGAGTCGGCCCCTTTTTTCATGACCCGGATGAGCCCCAGGTGCTCCCTTTGACGTCACTTCCTGGTGTGGCGAAAGTGTCAGTAAAGCACCTGGAAGCACTCCGGGTGTCCTTGGAATTGTTTCCGGCAGCACTTACTGGTGTGGTGGATGTGCTGCCATCCAGGATTCCCTAATTGTCTGGGCGCCCCCTGGCGGTGGCCATGTCCTCTCATAATGAGCATCCCAGCTCCGTCCCTGTGGCCCCCAAATAGTCCCGGGCGGCTACCCTCTCGTGGCCGAGGAGAAGTATCATTCAGCTTGGGGACTGCCCAGGCGTCCTGGCCGGGCAGTGTCCCCGCTCATCTGTGACACACTCCTTCTTTCTTATTGGTTACCAATAAATGGATAATCCGACCCTTTCATTTTAAAGCTCCATCCTGCACATATCAGGTAAATAGAAGTCTGGCAGACCCTCCTAGCACTTCATTTTCTTGGAGGTCTCATTCTCCCACTTATCTCCTTTCCTGTTGTTTAACTATAAGCATTCCTTTTTTTTACATTGTACCTCACATTAATTGATCTACTAGGCTTTATTGTTGTTGATTATTCATATCTGTCTGTAAGCAGTGCTGTTTTTGAAAGCACTTAATAATGTTTTTTTACTGAGTATAAATGTGCTTATCTGTAATAAGTAGATGAATAAATTGCTACTGGTAAAGTTTTTGTTTGTTCTAAATTGACTTCTTTGTGAGGAATCTTTAATCAATATAAGCCACGGTGTCATGTGGTGGCAAACACATTGTAACAGGAACTAAAAGATAACTGTCATGTTACTCTGTTAGAGCAGTGGTGCATTTAACCAAGCAAAGCAATGAATATAGAGCAGGATTTGGTTAATCACAGATTGTTTTCTAGTACCGTGCTAGCTCAGTATCCTGCAAGGAACTCATTCTTAATGTCTGTTAGTGAAGTTAGCTCTATTTATCTTAGGGTTCTAATCCTCACTGTAATTAGCGTATTCTAAAAATTCCTCAGTTATACTAAAATTTTTTCTACTGACCTTTTCTATTTTCTTTGAAATATTCTGTGCTATTTTAATTTGAGTCAACTATTATCCATATGCATTTAAAATGAAATTATAATGTGGATTGACCTTGAAACTGTTTTGATTGTACTGTCTTTGAAAGATGGTGTATTAAATAAAAATATAGAGTATAATTTAATTATTTGTTTTTCCCACAGATGAGTTTAAAGGGTCTACCATAGTGGAGCTAATGAAGAAAGAGGGCACCACTCTGGGTCTCACAGTGTCAGGAGGCATAGACAAGGATGGCAAACCAAGGGTTTCTAACTTGCGACAAGGAGGCATTGCTGCCAGGTAATTAATTAATTAAAACTACTTCCCTTATCACAGTTGCCTTCCTTCTTTTGAAGCCATTTTTGAGAGATGTGCCTGTTTTGAATGAGTGCAGTCTACTTTTATTTAGCTTACAAAAGTGCTGAAAAAGGAAACCTTTGGTCTTTGCAAGAACTAAACATTTTTATGTTAATCTGAAGGTTGCAACAATACTGTTAGGCACATCTGTTTTATAAAAGGTTTTTGCACTTCAAGTTTGCATTCTGTTGTAAAATATAGTAAATTCTAGTTTAAAATTTTGTTAGTTGTTAGAAATTCACAAAACAACTGCAAATTATGACGTATAAATTGGTCAGATCATTATGTATGAACTAGTCAAATGAGAAGCTTGCAAATGCAGTAAACCTCTGTGTTTTAGAAAGGAGGAAGGGATAAACGGTTCTGGCAGCATGCATATTGAAGCACCTTGAGCTGTGACAGACAAATGATCTAATCATGCCTGTATTATCAAGGGCAATAGGAAGATGTGATCACTTATTTTTTTTTTTTTTACATTGTCTTTATAATAGGATGGTTTATTTAGGAGCACAGAAGTCATGCAGTGGCAGCAAGTTGTTACAGATACATACATACTTTATTTGTCACTAGTGGAAAATTAAATGGCAGTAAGATGGTCAGGGTTGTCCAGATATACATTTGAAGGCAACACAACACAATAACATGTAAGCAAGTGGACTGGACTGTCAGATGCGGCACATAAACTGGGCCATAGAGAAGAATGACAAAAAAAAAAACATTTAAGCATAAATTCTAATACTAAACAGAGTGCTTGTGCAGTGTTTGATGATTTAGAGGAGTTGTCTATAATGTAAAAATAAAATAGGACCTTGGATTCTGGGCAGCAGTCTTGTTTCAATAAAAGTGCTGTATATGACCAAATAACTGAGCGGAAATTCATATATTCTCTGTGATTTTCCAGTTTTTCATCTAAGTGCTCATTATGATAAATTATTGATGATGTAAACTGAATGTAACATGAGTACCACAAATAGAAAAGCAACAGTAAGAAATTAGGAGGTTAAACAATACAATTTTTATTGAAATGATATAGATTGGTTAGTGAGGGAGTTATATTTAAGTTTTCAAATGTGTAAAGATTAAACATCATGTTTCAGCAACTGTAACGTTGCTGAGTCGTGATTACTGCCACTTTACAGACTATTTGACTCATACTTAACAGCCACAGTTGGTGTGTGATACACACTTGGAGAAATTGAAAAACTAAAAAATATAACCAATAGAAATACACGTTTTATGTAATGTTTAACCATGAGATATTCACAAGTGTTTTTTGACTGTTTAAGGTGTTTTATATTTCATTGATAGTGTAATTTCACAGTTTGTCAGTAAGTTTATGGAGATATTTGCTACACCAAGTGTTCTGTATTGATGATAAAGTTATTTTGTTATTAGAGTGTTAAGACCAGTGCTGTTTTAAACATGTGGAAGTTGGTGCTGCTTGCTCTTGAACTAATGTATGCAATTACTTCAGGACTTGAAAATCCTGATGTTTTTTTTCCCCAAACTGGATTATTGTGTGCCATTTGAGGAGCTAGTATGTAATTTGATATCACTATATTACATTGGCATTTGGTGCACTGTGTTCCCTCACAGAGCCTGCATCCTGTGTTCAAATCATATGCATGGTCATGATCAATTTCTGTTTGAAGTTTGCACGTTTCCTCAGATTTTCATCTTGCAGGTACATCTTGGGCAAATTTCCCTGTGTGAGTATTGGTGTGTGTATATGGGCCCTAAGTTAAACTAATGTCGTGCTCCTAGATTGTTCCTGCCTTGCTGCCAGATTACACTCTAGCCCCCAAGATCCCAAGCGGCCATAAATTAAGTAAATGTGAGACTGTTATTGAATGTTTTTAATTCTGTAAATAGATATTAGATTATAAAGAGAAGTGTGTGGATACCAAATACTGAGTAGAAAGTCTTTAGTATTTCAGGTACTGTATGCATAATGCATGCAAAGTTATTCTTTGTATCCCTAAATTATTTATTCACAGTGATTAATGTCATTGATATTTGAGAAATGCAAAAGCATTGATTTTTTTTTTTCTCTATGGCTTGTTTCCTAATGTTTTGTATTATTCATAACTGAGAAATCCAACAACAGACTAAGCTAGTAAAATATTTCACCTGCTCCCTGGATCTCACCTGCCACTTCCCTTCCTTGCTACAGTAGTTGTCAGGAGAGGTGACAAGTGAGGTGCATGATAAAATGTTATATGTTGTTCTGGATATCCATTAATTTTTTTCTATACTGACTTCAATGAATCAAAAAAAAGACAAAATTAATTTAGGTTCAAACAAATAATGTATTCCACTTTGTTTGGAATTACTCAGGCTCTTTTTAAATCATTTTTAATCTAGCAAAACACACCAGCCATTACCTAGGAAAAGTATTCCAGCCACAGAGAAACTGGTCTTTCTCATGATTACAAACCTGAGTTATGCTTTCTTGTTCCTGGTTATTTGTATTATCAACCAATATCTTTTTCTGATAGTCTGCAATGTTGCTTTTCCCAATCTCTGTAGATTCAGTAGTTGTCTAACTAGTTTCCTGTGCTAAGTATATTACACAATGTTATTTTCAGGTCTTAAGAAGAGGCAGGTTAATCATTAAAGTGGACGTGTTAATATTGAGAGAACAGAAGAGTTCTCATTTGTCCCTGTTGTGCCAGCATGTTTATTTTGCAGCAAGATCATCTCTGTGATTAAGGGGTATCTGAGGTAGAGTCCAACATCAGGATGGATACCCTTAAGATCCCCTCACAGTAAAATGTGGCTAATGGATATGTTTTAGTAACTGAAATTTTTTTCCCCCAAGGTCAGTTGTGGTCAAAAATTTAAAGAAAAAACTGCAATCTGGTAAATTGGCAAAAATAATATACAGTATAAAGGAAATCTGTGTATTCTCCCTGACACAACTTAGTGCTTGAAGCTAGGCATAACATCCAGAAGTAAAAAAAGTATAGTAGCACTCTTGGCTTTGTTCTGCAATATAAAAGCATTTTGCATTTATAGTACCATAGGCATTGTGTATACAATTTCAATAGTATAATGAAAGCAAAAGTATTCACATCTAATGTGTGAGGAAGCTTTAGTGTCATTTTTGAAAGCAGAAAACATAAATGTGTCTCTTTATATTGGCTGCAGAAGAGCTAAATAACTGAAGTATGGTTCAATGTCCAAACTGTAGTCTTTTACCCATTTATATGTAATTACAGTGGTTAATTGATAATTACAATTTACTGTGACTTCATTTATTTATATCTTAGCTTTCTATACTATTATATCTCATATTAGGCTAGTGCACCCCTTGAATAGACTATCAGAAGGTCAATAAAAACTGAGAATCATACCATCTGTCAAAAGCAACCTAGTTTAAACCAGTGATACCTTTTAGGTAGTTTGTTTGATTATTGCCTTATTGGAGAGTTTACATGCTCTGAGTTTGGACTTTTTGATGAGATTGTTTATCTGAGTTGAGACTTGTATGGCCTTATAATTGTTAAATTGAACAGAAGAAATGCTTTTCACTCTAAAGACCTGGGAAATTAGATTTTGCAAAAATGCAGCGCAAAACAACTGATTATAAAAAAAAAAAAAAAAGCAAAAATGTAGAGAATGCTGAATTACAATGTTTTCATAAGGAAATAGTGAAATATGATACAGTAAATGACTCTATATACATATTTTATTTGGAATATTGAAATACTAATTTAAATACCCCACCCAAATAGTATATTCTGGTCAAATCCTTTTTTTTTTTTTTTTAATTAATCATTACAGACTCAAATTGTGGCTGACAGTTTCCAATGGTTGCAGATTTTCTTCCCTTAGCTTGCATTACAGTGTCTTTTCCATCCACAAGATGAAAAACACATAATGTTATCTCAAACACCAATTGTGAAGCTGCACTCTTTGTAATAAAGGACACAGTTTTTTTTTTTTCTTTTCTTACATAAGTCATCTTGATTTTACAAAGTAATGTTCTAAAAATCAATGCTTGTTAGTGTGGGTTTGATGCTTTGCTGAGGAAGAACAATAATGTTTTTAAATGAGAAAATTCCACCTTTCAATATGAATATGCTCAGTCCTGAAAACCGTTCCTAGCAATACAGTCAGCCACTGACAAACTTTGTTACCACCTTGCTTTTCTCTACTGACCAGTCACACCATGTTACAGTGACTAAACAAACAATGCTTTAAAGATGCAAGTTCATGTCTCGCTTGAGGGTTTTTGTCGAGATAAGATAAATCTGCAGCTATTGATAACACACCAGATATGTTTGTGCATGAGTGAAAAGAAAATTCTGATCTAAATTACAGTTATGACATGGAGGAGCAGCTGTTTACATACGCTTAGCTATCATAGTGCAACAGAGTACACAATGAGAGGGTGCGTGATATTCCTTCTCTCTTCCTCCATTATGCTTCCAGTATTCATAATATAAAAGTACTTGTCAGACCCAATAAAAAAGTCTGACATGCTGTCTCGCTATATTAATTTAATAAGGAGAAAGCTATGCAGACTGTGATAATGAACCCTGGAAATCTGAAGTCATTGTGAAGGCACTCGGAGATCCTGATGATGAGGTGGAGGAATGGTGCTGCAGTTGTGTAAATTTAATTGCTTAATTGAAAATTGCCATGGTACTGTTTCTGTTGCCATTTCTTTCCAGACTTTTGGGATAGGCTCAAATAACTGATAGTTCCTGTTATGTTTTAGTATCTTCATTAAGCTAGCAGTTTTATTTGTTATTTTTCTGTGTAAGTTCAAAGAAGTTATTTTCATTTTGTTTCTCTAGACTTTTTCATCTCTACTGGATCCCCAAGTAATAGTTTTCACTGTAAAAACTTTGACAAACTGGGTTAACTAGGGTAAAAGAAGGTAAAAACAAGGGCATTTGTATAAAAAAGGTTTTACTACTGAGTTGTTAGTCATTACAGCAGCCAGAGGAGGCATCAAATGACTGCTATAATTGTATTGATAGGGATGTAGTTTTAATTGAACTTTGACCTCTTCTGAAAGAAGTTCAACAGGTTCGTCAAGGATAAAGGGCAGAAATTAAACTGATTTTGGTTTTATGAATGCTAGCTTTTTAAATGGAGAGAATTTTTCGGACACTGGGGTTGTTTGAAGCTGTTGATTGACATTATCATATTCCAGTTTCTGGTCTGTTCCTCAAGTCAAATACAGATTAGACCTATTTTAAAATGCTCATCGTTTATCAATGCCTCACCTTGTTAGATATGAAGACAAGTAATTTATGTTCTTGCTTGTAATTTTTTACGAATGTTTTCAAAAACATATGGTTAAATTTGAGAATACCATCCATGGATGAGAATGTAGTCACTTAAAAACATCAATCCTTTTATTGACAATTTAATACTTATGCTTTGTTTCAGGAGTGACCAATTAAATGTTGGTGACTATATTAAGTCTGTGAATGGAATAAATCTGACCAAATTTCGCCATGATGAAATCATCAGTCTTCTCAAAAATGTTGGGGAGAGAGTGGTCCTAGAAGTTGAATACGAGTTACCTCCAGTCTGTGAGTAGTGTGGATATTGTTAGTATGCTATATAAAACATCTCTTAATTCATAATCTTAGGTTATATGATCTTTGAATTATGTTATTGGAAATACTTTTATTTTACCATTTCATAATATTTCACATGCATGTTATGATCTGAAGATTATTTAACATTACCAAAGCTTTAGGTTAAAACCATTAAGGTGTTTAAAATTATACCTTTTTAGATAAGGTACACGCTAAAATCAGAGATTTTCGTTACCAAGCAGCAAAGTCTCTGAATTCCCAGTTGTTTCAAAAGCAAATAATCCCAGTCCCCATTGCCCCTACCACAGAGAGGGAGATTGTGTTGTATGACTGGAATAAGGCTAACAGTATATTTCTATCAATCTGCAAAGTGCATTCAGGGGAAACTTCATCTTCAAGGAACTAATTAAGCAAACATCTTCACCCACTGGGGTTTCTTTGCATAATCTTCTGCAATTAGAGACGGTAAAAATCTAACAGCCGCCCTATTTTTTACATCATATGTGTCATTTAAAAAAATTACAAATGACTGAATTAATAACGTAAATTATTCACTTGATACAAGTCTGAGAGTTTGTACTCAAACCATAACTTAATTATGTAAACAAAAGGGTTAAATTTCCATTACTTACAAATGTTTTTTTATATATTGAAGGAGAGGGGTGGGGAGTGCTGTCATAAGACAATGTCTGAGATTATTTTTTTAATGTTATCCTTTTTTGGCATGTGTGCAGCATAGGGTAGGATTAATATACCCAAGAGTACTATATGGATTAATCCTGTACTGATATAAAAATAATTAGAATATCAACCTCAGTCCTGTGCAAAACTGTAACTGTGATCTTCAACTACAATGCTTTATCTGTTAAAAGTCACAAGTTAGAGCTTATGATGACACTTCACATTAAGTTTAGAACTAGTTTGTATACTCATGGTATGTTCAAAATGCCTTTAAATAAGTGATAATAACAAATCTCTATGTATAAGGTAAAATTGGAGGGTCTCAATGTACATATAGCAATAGCAAGTAAAATTCTCTGTCTGGGGTTGCATCCACCTTATATCTATGACATGGCTCTCCTGGCATAGTATATCAAACACACTCTTGTACACTGTTCCCAGGAACCAGACATTGTATTTTGTTTAATTTAGGCATGTTGTGTGTAATCTGTGCAGAACTAACAAGTTTATAGTTATGCACAAATCTTTTAATATTGTATAGCTAAAAACAAAACCTAAAACAACTACAAAAAGCCTTGGTACTGAACACGGTAACATGATACAATATGAATATTAAAATATATAAGTATTTACTTTTCTACAGATTTGTTTTTATCAAATAAAGTTTTGAATATGCTTATGTGTTAATAATTAATACTTGATGTACTATATATGAACATGATTATGAGAGTAAGTAGTGACTCCATACAGTTTGGAAAGGTTGTACAGAATCAGTCAACTTTAGAAAACCTTTGCCTAATTTTTCTTTTTCCACGTGTTTTTTTTTTTTTTTTTTTTTAATCATGCAGTACAAGTACTGTGTCATAATTGATAAGTAATTACTATAAAAGTTAGCTAAGCTCTACATAATATGCATCATTCATGGTAAAGTCATGTAAATTAATATTGTGATGATACGGGTCGGCTCCATGCTCCCACTTCAACTTTGGGAGCCTCTTGAACCTGACACCATCAATAGTCACGGCCAGGATGAGCTTGGCTGATGAAGACAAAAACACACAAAGCAAGGGTGTAAAAAGTGTTGTAGTGCTTTTATATAAAAAAAAAAAAAAAACTCAAACAAAGTGTCCTAAAAGCGCAGTGCAACTCTTCAATAAATAAATATTCAATGTAAAGTCTGTGATAATGGAGGTTAAAACAAGCCATAAATAAATCCGTTAAACGTGGTTAAAACACAGGTCTTTAAAAAAACATATGTACTGGAAAGCCATCTTGTCAAAATTTTGCAAATAAAATAGTTCATTCAGAAAATATTTTGTTACATATCAGCAGGGAATGTTTGGTGGAGACCTTGATGATCAGCCTACATATGAAAGCTGTTGAGGCTGGTGCGTGGGCAGCATTTACACATCCTTAAGGAGTTACTGGCCTTTGATTGATTGTGTGGAATAGGAGGACACTACAGCTTGAGATCTAGCTGCCGACTTCTTTCAACATTGAACATTCAACATGGTACACTGTATCATTTCCTACTGTACAATTTATCTGCTGTTGAAGACTTGTGTAGTCGCATTGCTACTTGTTAGGAAATTCTTTCTCAGCCTGTTCATCACATCTGACCCTATAAGGAGTGCAAGACTTCATTTAGTATATCTTTAGGGTTCACCAGCTCTTGCTAGCCTTACCTCCCACTAGGTGAGCATTTTCCTAGCGCTACAGTACTGTTTTAAACCATCTTACCAGGCAGTGGTAGACCTACTCATCTTCAAAGAGATCTACTAGAAGATAACAGGCACTTTGTGTTTCAACCACAAGCATTAAAAAAGTAATAGAATGAACTAGACGTTATACAGTACACAGATCTAACCCTGCTCCTGCATCCTTTTTAGATAAACTAGTAAAATACAGCAGGGTACTACTCTATCGCTTAATAGGGACTGTTTAACTGGTTATTGAAATGATAGGACTGGGTGCAACAAATGTGGCTTCTTGGAGACAGTGTTTGTGGCAAACATTGGCCCTTTTTTAAATAATATCTTACTGTACTTTGGCTGTCAGTCTGACCTAGCAGAGTTACAGATGGTCATGCCATGCCAGTAGTCACAGAATCTGGAGAAAAGAAAGCTGGAATTGAGGGAGATGGTACAAGTAAAGGTGAGACAGGAACCAATTGTTAAAGGCTGGAAAAGTTCCAGATTCACAAGTTAGCACATAACAAAGTTGCTTAGACTACTGAACGTGTGTGTATTGGAAGCATACAGGTGAAGAACAGAAATGGGAATGTTGTGCTATAAACTAAAAAGCACTAGTGGTTTATTAAAAAAATCATATACAAGATAGTAGCCATCAGTTAGTGTAGCCTTGCCTTTAACTGTCAGGTTAAAACATTAAGCATTTTAGAACATATTTTCCTATCTAATATTCTTATTGTTTTGTTTTCCTTTAAATTTTAGCTGTTCAAGGTGCTGGTGTTATTTTCAAAACTGTGGAAGTAACATTGCACAAAGAAGGCAACACTTTTGGATTTGTAATAAGAGGTAGGAGTTCTTTGTTTCACATACCTTTAAATGTTTATTTTTTTAACTTGAATTCAGTTTTCAACCTCACAAGTATAATTAATATTAATAGTATGGAAGCAGCTCATTCATCAGTATCTTCATTTTCTAAATGTGAGAGAAAGACCTAGTTCCAAAGAGTTTCCTATTAACATCAGGCCATATGCAGAGTGTCAGTTTTCATCTTTACCTTTTGTAGTCTTGACATGGTTTTAACTTATGATAAAGCACAGATTCATTCTTGCACTTTCAAATACAAACATGAAAGAAAAAAATGTTGTTACCTCTTTTATACAAAATTAAAACTTTATCAGACCAGAGGGCAATCTGTCCATGCAACCATTAAATCTTTTTGATAATCCTAGATTAATTACAATGACTCAAAAGATACTGTGACAGATAGGGGCTCTATCGCTCCCTTGAACCCTTAACCAAGATGTCAGACACCAGGTAAAAGTCCAAATACTTGACTTTATTTTACAGTAACATGCACAAAGCGCTGTCCACCTCACTATATTTATAAATCAATAATCAAATACACTAAAATAAACAATCCTCCACTCCCAGACGTGTTGCCACCCTTCCACCCAGCTCAGCGTCTGGGAGTCCCCAGAGTCCTTTTATAGTTCCTGACCCGGAAGTGTTTCCCATCCTTCAGTCCATGATTCCTTATCACTTCCAGGTCAGAGAAAACGTCCTTTTCTTTACCCCGGAAGCACATCATTCCCCTTGTCCATGTGACTCGGATGTACTTCCGGGGCGTAGGGAAAATATCCTTTGCTCCTCCCTGCAGCGTCCTCTAGCGGTCCCCATGGTATCCAGCAGGGCTGTGGATAAAAGCTCCATTGTCCAGGATTCCCTGCTGGTCTTCGGGCACCTCCATGCTGCAGGGAGGGCTCCATCTGCCGGCCTGGGGGTATTGGCCGGGGTAAACGACCGGCCATATGCCACAATACTTTCATTCTATATGATTATGTGATTGTCTGTATATCTGAAGTCTGATACACCTCCTTGGAATGCTTGCAGTATTGCCTGTATGGTGAGATTTTCTTGAGTTTTAATGTCGGTCCTTTTTAGACCCACTACCATGTGTACTGCCTGAGGGCATATTGTATGTGTATTTACAGTATGTATAAATACTGTGTGTGTTTTCTTTGAAGGTGGTGCACATGAAGATAGAAACAAATCTCGACCGATTGTTATAACAACAGTTCGTCCTGGAGGGCCAGCAGACAGGTGAACTGAATTTATTTTGTTTTTCAGTCAACTACTTATTCCATTTTTATTTTGACAAAGGAACAATCTCAGTATGCTAATAATGAAATGTATGGGGAATAAAAATATACGCTCAGAATGCTTTTGCAAATAACACAGTGAATCTACTGCACATTCCTGTTGACTTAGGCTGTTGTTAACCTGTTGATGTCATACTTTATTATTCTGCTGCAACATTTTTCCTTTAAGTTTTGTTTAAATTGAATACACGCCCCTGGTAATCACTGTTCTGCTAATAAATGACAAATTTAATTACCAATGGTGATAACTTTTGTTGTGTGCTTTGAACGCCCCAATGTTTTCCTCAATATATTTTTAAACTGAGTAACATTTTTTGTGCAGCAAGTACACACATTTTTATATGATTTACTTTACATTCTCCGCTTTTGGTCTAATTTATATCATGATTTGCAATATGTCATAATAAACCGGTAGTAAGTTACAAATTACCATCTAATGTTTGAACTTTGCCTTCTAATATCTTTTTAAGAGCTTAATAACGGTCTTATTTCCTTCAGTTTGTCTGTATCCTCCCTCCCTCTTTTGTTTAGTTTAGTTGTTGTTTGTTGTATTTGGTTACATTTAGATTAAATCCTGTGACAAGGATTATCACACTCTGCAGTACAGTTCACTAGTAGTTGGACTGTATTTTTGAGCAGTGCAAGCTTCGAAACACTTGATGAAAACAGAAATGAAAATCAGAGATTTTTAAAGTGTTGAAAAAATCAATTTCAACCCTGTTAACTAATGTTTATTGACGGGTGCATGCAGATACCAAGTTTTCTTTGGTTCTTATGTTCTCTGCTGCTGCTGCTGCCACCTTAATTAGGCTGTAATCTTCAGAATTTGCATTACAATATGTGCTGATCACCTGATTATTTATGCAGTGATAAGAAGTCAGAGCAGCAATTTAACTTCTACCAAATGACTCTGTGATTACTTGGAGTGTTTTCTGACTCCATTATAAAGAAAAAATTCTAATATGATTACTCATTTTCATTTTAAATTTTCATTTTAAATAGGAACCATTAAGAGTTGTTGCATGTTGTTGTTTAATTAGACAAGCATTGAAGCATGCAGTAAATTAGAAAGTATGATTGTCTATCTATCTATCATATTTTTTTTCAAATTTAAGCCTTTTATTTGGCCTCAGTTAGACTATATAAATAATGCTTTTGTGTTTTTTTACATTTCATCAATGTTTAAAAACTTGACTGTTATTCTTCACATAGTCTAAGAAAGTAACTAATTGCTGTAATTTACTGCAATAATCTATCTTTTATACATTCTTATGATTTTATTACTACAGTTGATATTTTCCCTAAGTTTTGTGGCATGGCCATATTTAAAACCACTTTAAAGCGTGGTAGGTTGGTGTTGTGTTTACCACACAGTATTGATTTTCAACTTTGCAGTCAAAAAATCTCTTCACATTTTTGGTATCCATGTAGTCTTAGTAATTTTGTGAAGCTGACAACATCTATAAAACCACCTTATAAAACCTCGCTCACCAGCATGGTTGTACAGTTGTTAGCACTGCTGACTCACAGCATAATTTGAATTTCAGCCTAGGTATTGTCTGTGTGAATTTATTTGTTATTTCTTTGTACTTAAGGGTTTACTTTGGGTACCTTGGCTTCATCCCATTCATGCTATGTAAGAGTGTACAGTATGTGTGTGAGTGAGTTATCCCACAATTCTATACTGAAATACGAAAATATAGGCATTAAATGAATGAGTAATTCCTAACTTCGAATTGTTCACTTTTGTTCATTTTTGTTGTTGCAGGGAAGGAACCATTAAGCCTGGAGATAGGCTCTTGAGTGTTGATGGTATTCGGCTTCATGGCACATCTCATGCTGAGGCCATGAGTATCCTGAAACAGTGTGGTCAGGAGGCCACTCTTCTTATAGAATATGATGTGTCTGTAATGGGTAGGTTAATATTATAATCTAGTCAAGTGCTCAATTCATCTTTAAGCCTGATGTTACATATTCCCTAAAACAATTGCCAAGCCATGGGCCTAAGACATAATTCAGTAAGCTGGTTGTTTAAAGAAACATTTTATACAAGAGACAGAGCCTCTTCCTGTCACTGCAGTTAACTTTTGTAAGTAAGCTGTAAGGAATGAGCCTGCCAAATTTCAGCCTTCTACCTACACGGGAAGTTGGAGAATTGGTGACGTTGGAAAGTTCAATATGGCGGCCGACATTGGCGTCATACCACCGAAATAAGTACGTACATCGGTTTCAGTTAGCGCAGGGAAGCCGCCTACCAAATTTGGTGAAGATAGGGCCATAAATAAGAAAGTTTAACATGGCGGACGTTGTCGACTGTTATGACCGTTAAGCGTAGAATTTCGAAATGAAACCTTCTTAACTTTTGTAAGTAAGCTGTAAGGAATGAGCCTGCCAAATTTCAGCCTTCTACCTACACGGGAAGTTGGAGAATTAGTGATGAGTGAGTGAGTCAGTCAGTCAGTCAGTGAGGGCTTTGCCTTTTATTAGTATAGATTAGAAACAGATTTAAAGAAAGGTATTTAGTAGATGTTTGGATATACTGTAGCTGTCAATGAGTTGTTGCTGCTGCAATTTCAATAAACGTAGAATAGTGTTAGAAAAATGTAAGCAGCCTAAGGACATTTAGTTGTTTTTAGAACAAATGAATGAACTAAACTTAACATATCTCATATAAAATAAACTGCTCTAATTCTGTATTATTTCTAAGATGAAGAAAGTGTTTTTAAATAGCTTAAAAATAAGATGACTAATGCCAGGCATTCCCTGTGCTGTTTTGGAACAATTCTAAGTTCAATCCACTGTCACCCAGTGACTTTCAGACTAGGCTCGAATTTCAGCCTCATTGGCCGCCATTTCACGTGCAGTATGATTTGGGGGTTCTGATGCCTGATTGTATCTTAACAACTGGGCTGTCTTGTCAGAAATTTCAGTTGGCTGCCTTGCAGTGTGAGCAGTGTTATGATCCATTTTTCTGATGTTGCTATCACATTTTCTGAATTTCATTGTGCAATGACCATGATGAGTGTTGCATAGTATTGGGTGTTGCCATTGTCATGCCCATTTTCACCATTTTGATTTCAAATAGGAAATGGTTACTGGAAGAACCCAAAATGAACATACACAAAAGTAAATTACATCGATTACATATCTTTATTTAAGTAAAATAGACCTTATTGTCTGTGCCTCAGCCACCCATGTATATTGTTATGCTTTTATCTTTTCTTTGTAGTTCTTCAGCACGATACAGCAAGAACTAGCAATGCAGCTCCTTTATTTTATGACATTTTGAGAATCATGTTACCATATTTTTATTTTTATTTTTTTTGGGAATAAAGTCAATGGTTAAAACCATCTGTTAGGGCCATGTACATAAATAGTCTGAGCACCCACATTGTGGCATATCAGTCAGACTGCTTGTACAGTTTGAGCACATATACAACTGGTGATTCTATTGTGCACTGTAAGTAGTCACTTGATTGTGATTTCAAAAAATCTTACACATTTCACCTAAAATAAGACCATGTAGAATTACCAATTACCATTAAATACATACGTTTGCACAGTAATTATTACTTTTTTCCATTTGTGATGCTTGGAGGACATATGTATAGATATGTAAACTCTTCATAGTGTGGTACCAAACTGCAGAAATGGGTAGACATCTACTTAATGATGCAGTTGATAAAATGAGCCAGAAGCGATTTTAATGTGGATTACAGTCTCATTAAGCAAAGAGTTAAATTACATTCTTGAATTAATTACTGATTAAGAGATGAACACATGCAACCACTGTTATCTTCTCAGAGCCAGGAAGCCAAGTTCATTTTGAATCAGTCGTCTCATTGCTTTCAGAAGGTCTTTGCCTAAAAACACAAAAGATAATTTTTTATTGTTGTACACAATAATCATTATACAGCCTAGAAAATAGATAGCCACTGAAGTGTGTAGTTTTGAGAATTATGACTTCTCCACATTGGTTGTAGGGCAGTGACATCTTATGTATGAGATGTAAGCATCCATTTGATCTTTATATTGTGCATTTCATGTAGAATGCTGTCACAAAATGCTTTGTACTCAGAGTAGCTAACTGGGGATTTTTTCCTGCCATTAAAGATCTACAAATTCGCTGGGGGCTGTGGCCGGCACTCAGCTGACACAGAGCAAATGGTGTTTTAGCACTTCATGTAGAAAATAGCAATACTGCTTAGGGACCCAAAAATGGCTAGAAATGTCCCGATAGCTTTAATTGAACAATTCATTGTTATTCATTATGGCGCAAGTACTTTTATCAGTGTACAATGCACAGAACTATAATTAGTTTTAAAGTGGTTGGAAAGGCTGGAAATTAAGCTAGTTCCTGGGTAAATACTTGAAATTTCTTTATAGAATTTGGAAATACTGCCTGCATCTTCATCAAAACTATTCAATCTCAATTCATGGACTAGATATTGAAAGATGGGGCAAAGTTAGACAGATTGCAAGACTGCAGTTTTTTAGAAGATGCAATGTGTTAAAAAATAGCTGGAATAGTGACTTCTATAAACTTACAATAAGTTTAGAAAGTTTTTTTTTCTTGTATTAGTTCTTCCTAATTATTTGAATTTCTCAGAGAAGTGGTCTAGTTTAGTCTTGCTTGCAAAACCGTTCACTGGAAAGAGAAAGCTTTTACTAAAATCTGGAGATTTTAAGAAATTTAACCAAAGTAATTTAGCCTGTACAAATTTACTGTAATCAAGTCAACATTTGTTCTGTACAGTGACACTGTAAAATTGACAATGTCTGCACATTTTAGAGTTTACTCTACCTTCCACGTTTCTCATTTAAAGTCTGTGGGGTTTTTTTGTTTTGTTTTTTTGTTTTTTTTGTTTTTTTTTTCTTGTTTCTTTTCTGGTCATGCTTCTACTTTGCCTTCAGTTATTGTTGATGTGGCTACTAAATATGATATTCAAGAAATAGGTCCACATCTTATTGTTTCCTTCTTCAGTATCGTTACATTGGACTTGAGGATTATTCCTAAGCGCAGAAAGAGATGTTCACACAGTAGGTTGATTCGTCGTTCCGTTTTAAGATATCCTTCAAATCTAGATGGCCACCTTCAGAGCCTCAATCTTAGGTGGGGAACTCTGTCTAGGCTGCATGTCTCTTTTTTTTCCTATTCTGGTTCTTATTTTTACCATTAAAATCATGCTGCCTTCCTGCTCATTATTTTTAATTGGCACAGCTCTTTTGACATTTCAAGTAGCTATGTCACACAGCATTTTTCTTGCCAAACGAACACTGTACTTTTTACCTGTAAAGACCAACTTCATGGGCTAAGGTTAGTAATGTAACAAGAAGTAAGAAGGAGCAAAATAAAATGCTTCCAAATAACAGTGAACCTCAATGAATAACCAAATCAAGGGCTATAACATATGATTTACTACATTTAGAACTATAGATCCAATAAAAATTAATTAGCCACTGATATTTTATAAAATTGATTAAATTTTCATAGATTGCAGTTGCTGTTTTTTGTGATTATTATAACATTTTTTGAAAGCACTTTTTAAATATTTTTAATATTTATATTTTTAGGCACACTATTATAAATTATAAATTATTTTTGTAGAATCTATTATTGTAGAATTTTTTAGAATCTGTTATTTTTAAATTAAAGTCTGTTTTAAAAAGATGGACCTTGTATTGAACATATAAAAAATCCATTGCAAGTGCAAGAAGGTTAAACAATCTACTCAAAATCATAAAAATGTTTTGAGGCATTTACATAGTTTGAAACAGTTAGTCTTGGAAATTTACATTAATCAATATTTTCTTTATCTGTTAGTAATTATGTACATAAATATTTGCGGTGCATATTAATGATTAGAAGTTACAGCATTAAGGTTGAAGAGATCCTTCTACTTGTATACTGTGAGATAGCATATGAGATTAAGAAACACAGTAGAACAATAAGCTTAATGTTTCAAAATTAAGTTGTGACAGGAAATAGATAATTATTATTTGCAATGCCTTTGCTTTTTTACTTATTAAATATTGTCAGCTGTATATATAAATCATTTATATCATGTTATTTTCATTATAGGATTGCAGATTCCTGGCAGCATCAGGCAAAAAGTGAAATCTTCATCTATGTACAGATGGATTTCATTAAATTCATTGAACAGAATTTTATTGAATTCAGCACTTAAGCATTCACACGCAGTTGTTCTAGCAACACCAATTCAAAGTCCACACTTAGCCAAACATGGACTTCTTTGGGTTGTGGTAAGAAACAGGAGCAAATGTGTGGACACAGGGAAAATATGCAAATTCCATGCAGACGGCATCAGATCTGGGACCGAAATTTGATCAGCACTAATTTGTGACTGCTGCTTACTACTCTGCCATCCTCAAAAGCTGCAATTGTGTTTATTATTAATTTTCTTCTCTTTTTAGATTCTGTGTCTACTGCTTCAGGGCCCCTCCTGGTAGAAGTTGCCAAAACCCCTGGCTCCAGTTTGGGCATTGCACTGACTACCTCAATGTATTGTAACAAGCAAGTTATTGTCATTGACAAAATTAAGCCTGCAAGCATTGCTGACAGGTAGGACAGCCTCAGCAATATTGTTATCAGTAATATCATGTTCTACAAAGTGGAAAGGAGTCATAGATTTAAAGAGGAAGAAAATTTGGAAAAGATTTCTATGCTTTTATTGTATATGTATGCATAGCATTTCCATAAAAATCAGTAAAGCAATCTTTTGTTACAGTGGAAAATATAGACAATTTTTGTGCAATTTTCTTTATTCAATTGTTTAATTGTATAGTGGGTTGATTATTGTCACTAATATTATGTTCTTGATCCTAACCAGGTGTGGTGCATTACATGCTGGTGATCACATATTATCAGTTGATGGTACCAGCATGGAGTACTGCACTTTAGCAGAATCAACACAGCTCCTGGCTAGTGCATGTGAACATGTCAAACTAGAAATTCTTCCTCAACACCAAACAAGACTGGCTCTAAAAGGTCCAGAACATGGTAGGAGAACATACTTTAATTTCTTTCCTCGTTATGTTTTTGAAATATTGTGAAAAATAAATAACTACTTTACAAGTAAAATCAATTAAAAAGTCTGAGCTAATATTCTGAAGTAAATATAATGATAATTTTACTGTTTTTAATGCCATAATTTAATTCTTTTAACAACTCTTTTTTGTGAAGCAGCCTTAAAGGAATTCAGCAGCAAAAAGCAGTGTTTGAGTATTAATTTTAAATATTAAGCAAATGACAATGCAATTGATTTGTTGCTTTAATTATTCTTTTTATATAGTGACTTTCTAACTGGCTTATGCTGAATGCTCTTTCATTCAGCTATTATGTACTTGTAATATAGTATTTTTCCCTAAGGACTACCAACACATAATTTTTTTTAATCACAGTCATGTAATTTACATTCTTATTCTGTTTATCATAAGTGCTATTGTGAGGAGATCTTTGAAAATGTTCAATGTTTCCACAGGGTCCTTTGTAACAGATCAGTATTTTGTTCGGAGAGCAAAGAAAATACAATATACATATAAAACAAAATGCAAACAATACATATATACTGCACATTTCTTTTGGAAATGAGGCACTTTATGTTCTAAATAGTATTTCAGGGCTATCGCAGTGTTAAATCCTAATGAATTAGGAGTGTACACATATTTTAATGGAACAGCTAAAACACCCATTAGACCAAGCTTTAATTTTACAAAGAACTTTGGAAATTGAGAGCATAGGCAGTTAATGGAGCTGTGAAACCATTACAGAGATATACAGGTATGTTCAATTGTCTTTTATACACTAATATCTCATTTCATCTCATTTTTACTGCTTATTCGTGACTGGGTCAAGAGACAACAGTTTTCTCAAGGCAATCCCAAGCCATTTGGGAGATATAATCCTTCCAGCAGGCCCTGTGTCTTCCCCCAGGTTCTCTTACCAGCTGGTCAGGCCTATAAAACCTCAGCAGGGAGGCGTCCAAGAGGCAACCAAGTCAGATGCTCAAACCACCTTAATTTGTTCCTGCAAAGGGTCAGTGGCTCCTCTCCAAGTCTCTCCCAGATGTATATGCTTCTCAACTCATCTATAAGGGAGAGCCCAGACCATTGCAGTGAAAGCTAATTTTCACTACTTTTACCTATCCTTTTGTTCATTACCCAAAGCTAATGACAGTAGGTGAGGGTATAGTAACATAGATTGACTGGTAAACTGAGAACTTTGCCTTCTGGCTTGTCACCTTCCTCACCACTACAAATTGGTATAGCAACCAAATAACTGTGCTCACTGCCTCATTCTGTCTATCAATCGATCTCGCCATCCCTTTCCCCCCATCACTTGTGAACAAGACTCTGTGATAATTAAACTCTTCAACTTGAGGTAGTAACTCACCTACCACTCTGAGAGGATAGTCCATCTTTTTCCTACTGAAGACCATGGACACGATTTTATTTTTATTTATTTATTTAATTTTTTAATTTTATTAATTTTATTGCAATCATTCCATACAAATCAATCATTTTTTACAAAAAGTAAGATTGAGAATAAGTTGACCCCCACCCCTGAGAGAGAGAAAGGCCAACGGAGTAAAACTTAAGGCTTGTAAACATACCTAAATTGATAAGTTTGATAAGCCAATAGAGGTGAATGGATAAGAAAGAGAAATACGGAAATAATTGCTTCCTCTGTGCTTTAAGAGCTTATTCTAAAATATTACTGATTAGATCCTGCCATGTTTTGAAAAAAATCTGTACAGATCCTCTAACTGAGTATTTGATTTTTTCTAATTTCAAATAGTATAAAACATTGGTTTCCCACTGACTTAAAAGAGGAGAGTTAGGATTCTTCCAGTTTAGCAAAATAAGTCTGCGTGCCAAAAGTGTAGTGAATGCAATCACAGTTTGTTTGTCCTTCTCCACTTTAAACCCATCTGGAAGAACCCCAAACACAGCTGTTAATGGGTTAGGAGGGATTGTGAGACCAAGACTGACTGAAAGGTAATTAAAAATTTTGGTCCAGAATGATTTTAATTTGGTGCAGGCCCAAAACATGTGACCCAGTGAGGCTGGGACTTGATTGCAGCATTTGCAGGTTGGATCTTGCCCTGGAAACATTTTGGAGAGTTTTAGGCAAGACAGATGTGCTCGATATATAATTTTGAGTTGAATGTATGCTTTGTGCATATGGAGCTCGAGTGAATTCTCTGCATTGCTATTTTCCACTCCTTTTCTGATATATTAATTGAGAGATCTTTTTCCCAGTGTCCTCTTGGATCTTTGAAAGGGAGGGACTGTAAAATAATTTTATATATTGCAGAGATGGTGTCTGATTCCTTGAGATTGAGCAATATTTTTTCCAGCATGGATGAGGGTGCAAGATGAGGAAAATCGGGAAGGTTCTGTTTAACAAAGTTCCTAATTTGAAGATAGTGAAAGAAATGTGTAGCTGGAATGTTAGATTCAAAGAAACGGCACGGCTTACAGAGCTTGCCAACGTATTGTGTAAACTCATGTTTGTGATTATGTTTTGTGATGGTCTTTACATAATAAGCATTTATATCTTACTTATATAAAAGCCAGATTGAATGTTACTTATCTTGATTTATTTACTTATCTTCCTACAGTGTAAAGTCATAAGTATACTGCAGAGCTTCCTCTGTTTGATCGTCAAGAGCATGCTCACAAATTACATGTGTAATGCCATGAAAAGTACCTGCTTTAGTACACGGGCAATGATACGAGAATGCAGTTAGAATTTTTTTGGGCACATACACCATGCTAGTGTTTAGATCTGGACGGTGTAGTGCTGGCGAGCTCTGTAAGCCGTGCTGTTTCTTTCAAGGACAGGTGATTGGCAGGACGACGACGGACTTCATCCTGTATCCAAACGGTGCCATCTTTCGCCTTCATGCCTGGTGCAGCTGCGTTGTTCTTATATGTGAGTGGACATTTCTTGCGGGGAGGGCTTCTGTTCTCTTTCTCCAATCTGAGTTCACCTCTGTTGTAGCGCATCTTTATTTGAAAACAGCAGTGTCAGATCAGGGAGAGCGTGAACGCGACTGAGAGAATAAAACTGAATAAAAAAAACGCTAACTTTGACAAGCACTATACATTTACAGTGGCTATTACAGATGCAAATCAAATGTATGTTTTTATTGTATAATATTAACAATAATAGCAGCTCTCTACTAAAAATGGTAAACTTGAGAAGCTGCCATCATCGAACCCAGAACCTCTTGATTGGGAGTCAGCAGTTCTTAGCATTGTAATACGCAAGCTGTCGCATCAACCGCCTACCATAACCTACTTTCTTTTTTCTTCAGTTTTATTCTTGAATAAACGGGCACTTGTTTTGTTATACTTGTACTTTTTTGTGAAAGTGTTTATTTGATATTTGGACTTCAGGCTTCACACCTTATACACATGTCGTAAAGACGGTCCTTAGGTGTGTGTGGTAACTGTTAACATTTGAATCTGATGATTGTATATAGCGCGGAACTGACCTCTCTATACTATGCTGGCCTGTGTATCTCCTGGAGTTCAAAAGAAATACCAACATGCAGCAACAAGATCAGAACAAAAAAACAAACGCGGTCACTAACTACAACCGCATGAAGGTATGCAAATGAATATAATGTTTCATTAGTGCAACAATGTTTTCCGAAATGTACAATACAGGTCATAAAATGAATTATTCCAAATGTCATATATACCTAAGTCTCTCTTTTTTGAATAAAACTGAATAAAAAAATTGACATCCACAGTCATTCTCAGTCACACACACCACTCACATCCACGTCCACAGTTTTCACAGTCTCATTCACGCACAAGATCAGACACGGTTTTCAAATAGAAGGGGTGTAACAAAACAAGTTTGTTTGTTATACCATGTCTTTATCAGAAAACGGCGTCAGATCTGGGGGGTATGGGGAAGCTTGAACGTGAGTGAGAGAGTAAAACTGAAAAAAAAAATCGCTAACTTTAACTATAAATTTACAGACTCAAATCAAATGTATGCTTTTATTGTATTATATTAACAGTAAGAACAGCTCACTACTGAAAATGGTGTAATTTGGGAAGCAGCTGATATCGAAACCGCGACCTCTTGATCAAAATGCAGCAGTTCTTAGCATTGCACCACACAAGCTGTTGTATCAACCGCCTACCGTAACCTGCTATCTTTTTTCTTCAGTTAAATTCTTGAATAAAAATGCACTTGTTTTGTTATACTTGTACCTTTTGTGAAAGTGTTTATTTCATATTTGTATTTCAGACTTCACACCTTATACATTTCATGTCTACATTTTTTCAATTATTACTAAAACATGAAAAACATTTCTGTCTTAACTACATTTTACATAGATTGTTGTTGACACGGAACACACATGAAATGTATGTATTCCAAATGATGATGTACTATTTTACCCTATAAAGCTCCAGCACATACATGCGAAAATAAACATTGAGCACTGAGAAACTCCATGTCTTTGGACTGTGGGAGGAAACCGGAGCACCCGGAGGAAACCCACGCAGACACGGGGAGAACATGCAAACTCCACGCAGGGAGGACACGGGAAGCGAACCCGGGTCTCCTAACTGCGAGGTAGCAGCACTACCCACTGCGCCACCATGCCGCCCACACTGAGAAACCTCTTTGTGAAATGAACTGCAGCGCTGGGCAGGGGTATGGGATACCAGGCTGCTTGCTGCTTATCAACACATTTACAGGACAAAAGACACTGACAAAGAGGTGAGAATGGATTTAAGATGGGCTGGATTTACGAGCTTTCTTGTAGACTCTGGTAATTCTAATGTTAAAGTTATCAGCAGGACCTACCATTTAATGAAACAAATACCACAACAGCCTGCAGATACCAGAATAAAACTTCACTATTGACACCATCACACATGCTAATGAAATGCATGTATTCTGCAATTAATCAAACTTTTTTTTTATTTATATATGTACATGCTCACTCATTAATGCAGGTTTGTGGAGGAGTTGGAGATGATTTGTGGAGCACCTCCACTTCTCCACTCCACTCCACGTCCATCATTTGGCACATTCACTTATTATGGGCAAGTTTACTGTCCCAGCGTGCATGTCTTTAGAATAAAAGAGGGTACCTGGAGATAAAATACACTAAGTTTGAGAAGCTACAAACATGTAAATGGCATCAGGGCGTGCAACTGAATGCTGAATTCTGCAGGTGTCAGGCAGCTGTACTAGTCAATAAACCATTGCATTTACATTTGTAAAATATTTTCATACTTTTTAATATTTAAATGCACCAAATTATTATACTTTATGTAGATGTAAATACAAAACTTGAATAGCATTCTCAAAGTTGAGACTAATATATCATACAAGTCTTTTTTGTGTTAAGTTTGTTTTTCTTTGTTTAGTGACAGTTTCACTTGGCTGTTTTTCTTCAGCAACACAATAATGAATGCTGAGAGAGAATTCTATCAGACAGTTTTTTTTTTGCATCTCATTCACTCAAAGCCTAGTATTGTCAGAGTACCGAAAACTAGATCAATGGAAAGATATGTACAGTATATGTAAATATATCCAGTGGATATGCCTCATTATAACACAACCAGTAGTAGCTATAATGTAATATTTGTTTTGCTGAGTTAATTTTAGCACATCATACTATTAATGCGAAATTCTTTCTTTTTTTTTCTTTTTTAAAGTAAAATAGTTCTATCATGTATCCACTCGGTGGTCTTATACAAGTGAAAGTTACAATTCCTTCTCGCTTTTTTTTACTTTAAAGTTGTGGATTTTATTTAGCTCTGTTATGTACTTCAAATAAAAAGGAAGCCAAAACTACATAAAATATTTCAGAGATAGCTTTAAATTTAGTATTAAGCCCGTTTCCTTTCCTGAAACGAAATACGTTTGTAATTTTTACAGATGATACCTGTATAACTATGTACAATATAGGAACTGGAAGTAAACTGATAGCAGCAGTAAGCGTAAGATAACATGTTGAATGTAAACAAATACTAAGATAGTGTCAGTCTGTCTCTTCATATATTAGAACATTAGAACAATAGTGACGAGAAAAGGCCATTTAAACCAACAAACTTTATCAGTCCTGTTCACCAGTTTTTCAAAATAACATTCAAACGAATTTTGAAGTTCCCCAAAGTTCAACAGTTTACCACTCTGCTTTAGAGCTTTCTTAATTTGTCTATCGTTCTCAGTGTAAAGGAAAACTGTATTGATTGTGCAAAATTTACTCTTTAACAAGTTTACATCTTTGTCTTTTTGAAGATATCATTTTAAAGTGCACGGTGACACAGCTGTAGCACTGCTGTTTCACAGTTTGGAGACCAGGGTTCGTGTCCCGGGTTCTTCCTTTCTGATGTTTGCATGTTCTCCTCATGTCTGCCTGGGTTTCCTCTGAGTACTATGGCTTCCTCCAACTGTCCAAGGACATACAGGTTAGATGAACTGGTGATGCTAAATTGGCTGTGGTGTGTGTGTGTATGGGTTCGCCCTGCTATGGAATGACACTTTGTTCAGGGTTTGTTCCTGCCTTGTGGACCCTGGTCTGGAATATGTGGGTTAGAAAGTAAAGTGACATTTTAAAGAGACAGCTGAGACTCACCGTAATAATTCCCTTTGTAATTATGAAAACTTCAGGCATGTGACCTTCTAATGTATGTTTCTTTAAACTGATAAGGTTCAGTTCCTCCAATCTTTCCTCATAGCTTATACATTGAATTCCCAGAATGAGCCTAGTCACCCTTCTCTTCCTTTCTATAACACTGTTGTATCATTTCTGTAACCAAAAATGAGCATTGTATTATACTGGTGAGTTATATAGCTTAGCTATAATCTCCCTTGACCATTACTCTATACATCATGACATACATTATAACCTAACATCCTTTTGACCTACTTAATTGCTTCTGTATTCTATCCAGGTGTAGAGAGTAATGAGTCCCTTGTAACTTCAAGTTCCTCCTCATAAGTTGTAAATTCAACTTCCTCCTTTGTGTATTTAAATCTAACATTTAAACCTAGTTTAAATCTTTAATTCCTTCTACTTTAGTATAATTGTGTCTAAGAACAGTGATAATGTCTAAAAGTGGCACACTGAAAGTTTATGGCTTAATGAATGGAGAATAATTTTGAATGTTTTATGGGTTTTTTTTTTCAATTAGACTATAACATGTTTTGTTAATGTTTGTTTGTTTTGTATTTTTACTTTATTTAGTTTGCCCAGGGCCCTACATTGAAAGCATTAACAGATACAGTCTCATGTTGTGAAAGGCACTACATGAAATAAAGATTAATTTGTAAAAATATTAAGGTGCTTGTCACATGTTTTCATGCTGTTTGACCTGCTACATTATTTATTTATTTTGCCTTGTGCCCTAGAATGCTTTTTAAAATCATAACTGTCTCCCATTGAATTTGCAGGTTGTCAAACATCTTGGAGAAAAAGAGCGCACTTCATTAAAAATTAATATCATTTCAGTGTGCACAGTATGTCACTCTTGTGCTGTCATTCGGGTTTTTTTTTACTCTTTTTAAAGAAAAAACAAATGACACTGATTTTTAGGCATTGTCTCACTGAGGAGATTCTAATAATGGAATGATGAAAGTGGTACTTTTAATAGATGGTACAAAGCCAGAAGCCATATTGAAATGTATTTTCCTAATAAGCAATTTGATGGCTTGAAATCCAGTTTTAATGAATACATAAGTAAAATTAATATGAATAGAATATCACTGATTACTGGGTTAAGAGCTGACAAAATCTGGAGAAGTGCGGTGCATATAGATTGTAAACCCCAGTAGAATAGGTGTCATTTTTTTGGTTCATGCTTGTAGCTGAGGTTTTTGATCAGTTCATCTTCCTGTTTACCTTCTTCAGCATTCACAAGCTCCAGTGTGTGAAGCTGACTTTCCTAAGAAACCACACAGAGAAATGCAGTTTTTTTTTTCCCCAAAAGAATTTGCATATAGATGCATATAAAGTGAATGTGTGATCTACTTCTCTTGTTTATCTCAAGTGATTTTAAAAATTATTCAGCAAGTACAGAATAGAACCAGGTGTACACAGTAGTGTAGGCAGTTATCAACATTGAGTTATGCACTCCTACGTTAGTCACTCAATCTTTATTTTTATAGCACACCTTTCATACTGCATGTTCTCATTCATACTGATAAGCTTTGGCATTCTTATACGTACAGTATATAATTCCCAATACAGAGTTTTTCGTGCCATCTCACACCTGACGAGCTTTGAAACACAGTTAAGATTTTATAACATTTTCAAGAACATTCACAAAAAGGGAGAATGAAAGAGAGTGCATTTGTGAATTCTCAGAATTAGTTTAGAAACTAATATAGTGAAAGGTATGTAACAAAGAGAGAATGTTTTTTCTAGTTTCTATTCCAGCCACTTTTAACTTACTTTAAGTCTTATGTCTTATACAAAGACAAAACAAATTATTGTCCAAATTTTTTGGTTTACTAGTTGTATTTTGCTCTACTAGTTGTACATGAAGTTTTATTGAAAGGAACTAAAAAAGTTTTCTTTTCAAGCAGTCTAATGATGCAGAAATGGAATCTGTTTGCTTGAAATATTTGGGGGAAAAAAGCAGCAGTAATAAACAGATGTATCAGTTAAAGGGAAGTTTTACCATGAAATAAAAAGCTTGATCTGGATGATAACTGGAAGCACTGGCGTGCTCTGATGTTCTTTCACTGAGCAAAAGGTTCTCTCCAGATTCGATCAATCTTACTATGCTGCCATTATTAACCTACTGCTCTTACCTTGGGTAATAACTGCATTATCTGTGCACTGCGACAGCACTCTGATTAGCATAGGTGCACTCTGGACATGGTATTTTTATTTGCTTTCTGTTTTGCATTTTATTCTGGTCTTTTAGTTACCTGTCCCAGTATTCTGGTGCTTTTTATTTATTTTCTCTTTCCGTTGATATGCAACCTCACTCATCCCTTCATCCGGACAGTCAAGGTGCAGAGGAGCAACAGACAGTCCACCTGGGATTCTTGCGCCAACAACAACAGCAACTTCCTCTCCTACCAACATTATAACACCTACCACCCTGACCATTGCAGGACGCAGACCTTGAAATACCAGAAACCCTCTCCAAACAACCTTCGTAATGTTCCTCTCTTTCTTCTTCCTTTTCCTTCTTTTTGGTTTCCAAGTCCTTTCCTGTTTCTATGTTTCCCCCTGTACCATTCTCTCACACAAATCAGAACTCACAGACCTGTTTGCAGGATCTGTGCTGTCACTGGAAGGAAGCAGCCTACATATAATTGCTCCTTATGTGCTACTTAACACTACTTGTGGAATACTATTTCGTATAAAATCATGGATAGAAATTTATTAACCAATGGCAAAATATCACAACATGATGTAGTATATTACAAATTCTAGTCCACCATTGGCTTGGTCTACTGATTTAATAAGTAGGTTTATCCAAATTTAATTACAAATAAAAAATATTTTCTAGACTTTGCATATATACACCAGCATCTGATATGTGACTGCCTATGTGTGTTCAGTTTATGCCTCTAGAAAGATGATATTGACATGAGGGACGTTTTTCAAATTGGTATTATCCTTTTATCCCTTCTCCTCCAGCAATTACAGCAAATCACATAGTAGCTAGTACTCCCTGTCATGACATATCCACCTTTTGCTACCTTCCAGTGGTGCTGATAATTATTTGATGCCTGTTGTTTTCATAATTTTATTTCACATTACTTGGACTCTCATGCTCAGTATTGAGGTGATCCTCTATGTGTGCCAATTTTCATTCCAGCCAGATTCTTAACCAGTTACCAAGTGAACTTTACCAATGTAATATATACTGTATGAACTAATTTCGTAGCACTTAATTATACCATGGAGTATCTCAAAGGAGAAATAGAATTGCAATTATATAGCATTCTTCTCTTATCAATCTTCATAATTAAAAATATTACAAAAATGGATGTTTTGTAAGATAAAGAGATTTTCTACAGCCATAATTTTAGCATATTTAACAAAATTATAGTACAGGTATGAAGAAAAAACAGTCTCTTTCACAACCCTGTCTTCCTTATCATCTCTTGGGTGCTTTAAAATCAGAAAGACAATAACTTAATTTTGAAAATGTTGATCTCTTTCTAAATATCTAAAACTTGTAAGAGCGTTTTTACTAATTGTACAGACTAAGACCTGAAATAAGCAATCTTTTTTTTTTTTTTTTTTTTTTTTAAAAAGAATGAAACTGAAAGCCTAAACTGAATGGAATGAAAACCAGCTCTCCCTTATACTGTGTTTGAGATCCTCTCTTCAGCTATTCCTTATCCATGACTCTTTTTATTTGCACAAATCATTTTCATTCATTTATTTTCTTTTTATTGCTAGCTCCTCTTTCTTGTGTGTGGTGGTTCTATTTCAGTGACCAGATGGCTGTCTGCGTGTTATTTGTTTTTTTAAGGGTTGTACAAATTATATTAACTTCCCCAAGAAATTGCTTTTTAATTATTTTTCTAATTTTGTTCTAACTTGTTGGGGAAGGAAGGGTCCTTCATTTGAAGATTTACCATGTTATGCTAGAAATATGCACTATCCCACATAACTGGGAGCCATTGATGGAAGATCATTTCTTAAAGTGAGATAACAGTAGTGTCTGTCCAGTACATAACTGGAGGAAAGATGGAAGTTTTAATGTCTGTATACAAAGTAAGTGAAATATGTTCTTAAATGTGGTGCCTGGGGAGCTTTAATTTGCCCATATTCAATTTCATTGTATAGTAATATAAACTTGAGGTCTAAATGTATAAATTCAGAAAAGTCTAAATCTGTTTAACAGTTTGTTCCACAAAGAATTTTCCATTATTTATTGTAGTGCATTGAGTGAATTTTGTAAGCATTTCCATGCCCGATTTTGGAATTAATGATCCTGTCCCATGTCTGTGCTATTTACATTTATAAATGGAAATGTGTTTACACATACTTTTCAGGTTATGTGAGATATGTGTACTGCACATGCATTATAATGTTGTGACAAGTGTAACTTGAAAATATGCATTCCCAAATGTTTTTCTATTAATATTCTCCAGTATTCTATTCTTTTGAAACAAAGCTTATTTGCTAGATATGGAGAGTCCTCACGCAGGGAATATATTACAAGCCTCAGCATTTTCTGCTGTGATTTCATGTACCTCCATTCAGAGAGGAATGTGTATACACAGTGGCAGATAAAAGTGAAGAACTCTATTATTAATGTTTTTGATATATCCCAATGGCTTGAGAACACTGAATAAGATAAATAACATTTTAATATATTGCAACTGTCATCTGTCTTTTTTATGTTTCACATTTTGCACAAAAGTAATAAAGATATATCCTTTGGTGAAAATCTGATTTGACTATTTAAATTCAGATTACATGTTGATGAGCAGAATTAAATTGGAATTCAATATGAAAGCAGCCTTTTTCCGATTTTCTAATAACTGGATACCATGTGGTCATTGGGTATTTACACCAATATGAAATCTGTGATGGATACTGGTGTGAAAACATCAGTATCAGGTCATGTCAAAAGGTAGTTTAAAGGTGGAATTAGGAGTTTGTTTCTTTCATATCCACAAAAGTGACTTAGTCTACACTTGTTCTGATCTCTTGGAGAGTTAGAATATATGAAGCTATAGGACTGCTGATATATTAGCCATGCCAACCTTAAGACAATGACTGCATTCTTAAAATATGATGATTGCAACATCAAAATATGTAAGGGATGATCAAAATGTATTGATCAGCAGTGAAACCAAACAAGTTTTATCTTTCAACATAATTTCTGTGAACACCAGTACATTTGTTACATTCGTTTGCAACTCTGAACATTTTGTCTTGCTTGTGCAATGGCTCTTGTATAGCTAACATGACATTTTTAACATTGGCAGAGCACATTCCATGGAGGTAGTGTTGCAGGTTGGGCAACATGTGATAGTCTCATGGGTCTCTTTAATGTAGTGTGAGCATGAGCAGTATCCTGAAGCAGCAAATGGGTGGCTGGCAGCTTTTCCATACTTGATGGACACAAAAATAGTGCAAATCATCGTAATATTGACTAGTTACATGGACATGTGAAGCATGGAATCAATATGATCTACACTCTAAACATAATAAAAAATGTGAATATGATCTTGCTGGCACTAGTTTAGACCTTGAATTTCTTTGATGTTAGAGGATCACCATGCTTTCATTGTTTTGATTGTTGTTTGGGTTCAGGGTCATAGTAATACATCTTAGTTACTCCTCAGTTATGAAGCACTACTTACAATTTTCCCTGTCCAAATTCATTAACTCAAGACTTCTCCTCAGAACATCTAATATTAGACATTGTGACAAGTAGTGGGCATTGCAGCACTCCAAACCCCATACACAAGTCCTGAGTGCAAGTACAAGCTTTATTAATAAAAGTTCCATTTACAAAGGCTTCTTAATAAACACAATCTCAATTCCAATCACTTCTGCTGTTCCTCCACTCATCCCAGGCAGGCTTTGTCCTCTTGCACATGACTTCCAACGTGCCTGGATGAGGTAGAGCGGCTTCATTTATCTTAGACCAAGGAATACTTCCAGTTCTAGGGCATAGCCCTTTGGAAACACTTTTTGGTTAAATGGAAGTTCCCCAAAGTAGGGATCACATAAAAATGCAGCACTCACTGGCAGCACCCTTGGAACCTGACAAGGTTTCCCTGTGGGACTTCAGTTCCCAGTATGCCTTGCAGGTGTTCACCCAGGTACTCTGCCACCTAGTGTGTTGTGGCAGTATGTCACCCTGCCAGGTTGTCTCCCCCTGTTCTTCCATTCTCCTGGCCTCTCGGCCAGTCAAGGGATTGGAATCCAGGAGACACCAGTTCATGCATGCCGTCCATCACAAAATGTTCTTCTAATATTGATGCAGAAAGCTGGCCAGAACTTAAGTCATTTTTGAGATGTGTCCTGCCACACCAGAATTCTGTAGCCCATCTCTTGACTGTCACATGTGAGCAGGGGGGAGTGTTATTGGACGGGCCTTTGGTTCTGGTGCACATTGGTTAGGTGAATCACCAAAGATTCATTGTTGTCTAGTGTTTTAAAATCAATAATAGATACTTGCTTTTGCTGTTTTTGGCATCACTGTTGACCTCATCTCAAAGCAAGAAACACAATAAAGATGCTGGTATATGGTGTAGAAATGAAAGAAGATTTAGCTTGGTTATCAGTCTTCCACACAGTGTGTTATTTTTTATTGTTTGTGCAAAAATAAAGTGGTATCACTTGTAGGGCATTTTGTTGCTACTAGAACATCATGTTATTGACTGATAATATTACCAAAAAAAAAAAAAACTTTGTTGATATCAACTGTAAGTAAAAGTTGATTAATACCATTTGGAAGACACAATATTGCACTTTCTTCACTTCGTGTTTTTTTAGATAGCCAAAAAGTCACATTAACAGAATTATCATTTTTTTTAAACAAGATGTTCCTTTCTGGTACCAAAAGGAAAAACTAAATAGAATAAATATTCATATTTTGGAAATGACATATTTGTATCTGTGCCAAAATGTGTTTAGTTGACATTATAAAGATAAATAGGTGGTGAGCATAGATTATAATTTATACAAACAAGATTTTCACTTTTTTTTTTTTTTTTTTCTTCCAAAAACTGAAAGGCAGTATGGAAAATGGAATATAACTCCAGGGATTTGCTTTCACTGGTGTAATATGTGTTATCTGCATGTAACAGTTTACTAACCAGTTACATAAATACTCTTAAATTTGTTAAAAGACAAAGTCTTGCATACTGAATCATGGTTGCAGAGAAATGACGTTTTCTGGAAGATACCCAATGTATCTCATTATTATTTAGTACATGTCAGTCCTGATTTCAGTGACCGTGTCTTTGTCTGAAATGTTTATTTTGTGAACAAGATAGAATTATAATTCTTGTCTACTTGAATTAATTAATTTAAACAGTGTTTATGTTTATCATTTGGAACTTGAAAATACAAATATCTCATATATATTGTTCTTTATCATTCCAGGGCTTTTTAAGGAAGAAGTATTTCTGAAGTTTGCAGAGTATTTACAAGGTCCTCTGTATTAAGGCTAACCGTGTAATCAAGATAGAAATGGGCACAACTTCACTGTTTACTTTCTCTAGTCGCTTCACACCAAAGAAACAGTGCGTTTCTCAAATAACAGTCTAGCTTTTTTTAGAACTAGAGAACCAGATTAAAATTTATCTTTATTACTAGAGTTCCCCAAAATCCAGGTTTAAGAACTATAATTTCATTTTAGCTATTATTTGTTATGAATAAATACCGTCAGCAACTTTTCATTCTAAATAATACATAAAGCAAAATGGAACACTTTGAATTACAGACAATAAGCATGCAATATTGGCCCTTCAAGGTGTTTCAAGATTAGATATATAAAAATATATAATAAAAAGGCAAAGGCCCAAAGTTTCTGGCAGTATTTATGATTATTATTGTTGTGTGCTGTGTGGTTGTATCAGCAGTAAGGAGCGTTTATAAGTTTTTCAGTTTGGTTTACTGTAGCAAACTTAATATGTATTTGTATTTTTGTTTCCTCTGTTTTACAGCCTTGGTGTCTTCATCCTTTTCACCTACCTCCATGAGTGCATACAGCCTGAGTTCACTTAATGTTGGAACCCTACCTCGCAACTTGTACCCAACTAGTCCCCGTGGCACTTTGTTAAGGAGGAAAATGAAGAAAAAGGATCACAAGAGTTCACGTAGGTCTCTTATTTTCTTCTTGAATGGACATTCTTGGACTTGTCTTAATGGAAAATGTTTCTCTGGAAATTTTAAATTAGACATTTTGTGCTAAAATATTTAAAACATAGAATGCATGGAACTTAGAGATAAACTAAAACTACAGGCATCATGTCAACTACTGTATATAGTAATAATACTCACAAATAATAGTAAATATTTTTCATGTTCCATACTAGTCGCAGCGAAACAGAGATACTGATGATTGTGACTTGCCACGAAATGTGGAACGAAATAAAGAATTCTGTATATTGCTGTGATTAATGATCGTTCACATTACAACACTGTAGGGAAAAAAACACATTAAATCCATTTATTGTAAATTTTGTCAGATCACCTTATAATTATTTTAAATTAATGCTTGAGTAAACAGTATTTACAAACAAAACACAAAAAGGCAAAGCTGATGATCAAGTGCTTTGACAGTAATTGTGTTCAGTTGTTTTCCTGCAGCTTTGGGTAAAGAGCAGTCTGTTTACTATTACAAACAAAAAGACTAGCCTCTATGCACCTTCTTTCCAGAGATACTAATACAGTATGAAAACTGGATCAGAAGCAGAAGATCCTATTATTGATGAACTTCTGATTTCTGATGTGCAGTTTTCTTTTTCTTCTTCTTCTTTGCAATAATCTATTACCAGTGTAATATAGTAAAACTGCTAGGGGTCTTCAGGTTGTATTTTTCTCCCGAGGACCGCACGTAGCTAGTATTTAATAATAGTGAATTTTGGCCTAAGTCAGCCTGCTCAAACACACCATTACTCTCTGGCTCATTGCATATTTTACACTTTTGGATCCTTTCATCAGGCTTTGGAAATATAAGAATGTTAGTTGAATGTGATGTTATTAGGTAAAGAGTCTTTTTTTTTTTTGTTTTTTTGTTTTTGTTTGTGATCTTTATTTAGCCTTGTACAATTTCTTGTATTACGAATTTGTTAGTTTTTTGCATACCTCTTGGGGTCAGAGCGCAGGGTCAGCCATTGTACAGTGCCCCTGGAGCAATTGCAGGTTAAGGGTCTTGCTCAAGGGTCCAGGAGAGTAGGATTTCTTTTGGCAGTAACAGGGATTTCAACCAGCAACCATACAGATACCGGTGCAGATCCTTAGCTTCAGAGCCACCACTCTGTCCTGGGACCATTTTCACTGGATCCGAGGCAATCTTTATTTTTCTGCACATTGTATTTGCCTCTCTTGTTTGTTTCATAGTTTAAATTGCCAACTTTTATGTGATAGTGGCACAATTAAGGTGATCAACTATCACAAGGCATCTGTTTTATTGTGTTCATCTGCCACTTTGTTTTTCTTAATCCACTTTATGTTTGACATCTTTTATTTGTAGTATGTAGAGACATTATTATTACTGTGTACATGGTAAACAAGTATTATTATTTGATTAAATATATTTTTTGCCATAATTGGAAGTAATTAATTAACTATATATATATATATATATATATATATATATATATATAAAGGGATGTAACGGTATCAAAACTTCACGGTACGGTAATACCTCGGTATGAATGGCACAGTACGTTATTAATTGAATCATTTACAGGAAAAACAAAACTAATGAAGAGACTCG